>OY987213.1:23060249-23660249 GCA_963920805.1 Primula vulgaris
CCCGAGGTGCTCTCAATACACTGCATTTTTTCTTTTAAAACGCACAGACCGTAGATTATAATCTACGGTCTGTGGAAAGTTTTGAAATTTACACAGTCAGTCCCTGCGCTTCCAAATTACACAGTCAGTCCCTGCGCGAAATTACACAGACAGTCCCTGGAAAAAACAGAAACTTTCGTTTTTTTTAAAAAAAATATAATTTTATTCTACACTCTCTCTCTTTCTCTCAAAAATCCCCAATTTTCAACCCAAAAAATCACCCAAATCAATCAACCACATTAACTATCAAATTTATTAACAAAAAACCCCAAATCATCAATCAAACTTATCCATAATTCAAGGGTATATCTTTTATTCTCTAATTTATTATGTATTTTGTGTAATTTAAATTTGTAAAATAGGAAAAAATATATAAAATATGCAAATCCATAATTCACTTAGCTATATATCATTGTTTGTTGTTTGTTTATATTAATTATAGAAATTTTATTAATTGTTGATATTTGGCCCATTTTTGCATGTTTTTTTATTTTTTGTAATTTTAATTTGTAAAATAGGAAAAAATATATAAAATATGCAAAACCATAATTCACTTAGCTATGTATAATTGTTTGTTGTTTGTTTATATTAATTATAGAAATTTTATTAATTGTTGATATTTGGCCCATTTTTGCATGTTTTTTTATTTTTTTTGGTTAATTTGAATTGTTGATAATGTGTTTGGTTATGATTAAAAAATTGAGTTATTATTATTTGGTTTATGATTAAATGTGTTTGGTTATGATTAAATGTGTTTGGTTATGATTAAAAAATTGAATTATTATTGTTTGGTTTATGAAAAAATGTGTGTTTGGTTATGATTAAAAAATTAAATTATTATAGTTTGGTTTATGAAAAAATGTGTGTTTGGTTATGGATTAAGAAATTGAATTATTATTGTTTGGTTTATGAAAAAATGTGTGTTTGGTTATGATTAATTGGTTATAATTGAGTTATCATTGTTTGGTTATCATTAATTGGTTATAATTGAGTTATCATTGTTTGGTTATCATTAATTTGTTATGATTGAGTTATCATTGTTTGGTTATCATTAATTGGTTATCATTGAGTTATCATTGTTTGGTTATGATTAATTGGTTATAATTAAGTTATCATTGTTTGGTTATCATTAATTGGTTATGTTATCATTTTTTTGGTTATCATTAATTGAGTTATATTTGGTTATCATAGTTAGGATGACAGACCCAGGTCCACAGATTAAAGGGAGGTTGGGTATTTTACGACAGACTGGTCACATTTCTAGTCAGACTTGGGATGCTGGCAGAGAAGCGGGTAGAGGAGATGCCAATAAGATTAGGGTTTATAATTATAGTTGGCAGATACCGACGCCTGAAAGGGTAGTTCAAAATATCATTAGGGCTGGTTTTTACGGTATTTACAGTATAGGTAATTATACCGTAGACCGAGGGTTGATTACAGCCTTAGTTGATAGGTGGCGTGATGAGTCCCACACGTTCCATTTTGTCGGGGGAGAGTTGGGGATATCTTTACAGGATGTAGAGATTATGCTCGGTCTGAGGGTGGATGGTCTTGCTGTGACCCGGTCGGAGCGGAATGACACGAAGGCGAGCAGGTTGGCTATGATGGAGAGTTTGTTGGGTGTTAGGCCGGCTGACAATCAAGTCGATCTAAACTGTCTGACAGTTAGACTTGATTGGATGTTACAGACCTTCGGTCAATTACCCCCCAACCCTAGTGAGGAGCGTTTACTATATCAGTCTAGGGCTGCCATGCTATTATTACTGGCTGCACATGTATTTTCGGATAAGAGCAGTGATCAGATTCCACTCTGGCCTCTGCCATTTCTGGAGGATTTTGACACATGTGCTGAGTATAGTTGGGGATCAGCTCTTCTGGCCTGGTTAGAGGCTAATCTATGCAGGGTGGTACGTTGTAAGACAACCGGAGTAAGCGGGGCGGTGATGTTTCTGGATATGTGGGCGATTACCAGACTACTGCCGGTTAGACCGTGTGAAGAGCTGCCGGAAGATGTCGAGCCACCGGAGGGCTGGCCTAGGTTCCCCCTCGGTTACAGGTATGATATTTATTTAGTTTTTGAATTGGATTTGCTTTTTTATATTATTGTGTCATCTATCATTTACTTAGCTGCCGGTTATATTTATTGTTTATCGGTTTTTGTTTGTATATTATAGATGGAAGATGTGGCGGCAAACTAACCTTACGCCATATGTCTACGGACATAATGTGGTCCACATACGTGACCAGTTTGACAATATGTCGCCTGAACAGGTAAATTTTAATTTTCGTATTACATGTAACTTACGTATTATATGTTGTATATGTTTGCATTGGTCTTATCTTCGCAGAATTTATTACTCGTCTATTTTTAAACCATTGTTTATATATTCTAATTTGATGATTACAGATAGTGTGGCAACCTTACGGGGATCTCAATCAGTATCCGGAATACTGCACGCGGGGCCGGTATATGTGGCATTGTTCTGTGCCTCTCATTTGTAATGAGAAGATTGAGTACCACCCCGCGGACAGGTTCATGAGGCAGTTCGGTTTTGTGCAGGGGGTCCCTACGTATATTTGGAAACCAAGACAGGGTCACGGCAAGGATAGAAGATATGGGACTGGGCAAAAACACGACTGGCCTTTACTAACCGGAGAATTTATAGCCGTGTGGAATGACCGCCACACCCGTCTTATTAACGGCGAATATGGCACGGGGACGTCACCGGGTTACATGAAATGGTATAGAGAGCGGACCCGCATCTTCATAAACCCACCTGAACTTGCCCCGCCCCCTCACGGTTTCCGGGAGAATACGGGTGTCTTCAATAAAATGGTAACTACTAAATCGTTTTTTACTAATAAATCGTTACTTCTTTTTATGTATCAATACTAATAAATCGTTTTTTATTGTTTTTTTTTTTACAGAAAGCGATGTTGCGCCGCAGTTTCAAATCGTTCAAACGGGCGAAAATGAGAACGGACGTGGACTTACTACGTAAGGAGTTCGCTGAAATGGGTATGAATCCGTATGGGTCAGCTGATGAACAGTCGGAGGGCGATGACGACGACGACGACGACGACGACGACGACGGTGATGACGACCTAGGTTACGACCCACGAACTTACACTAGGGCTTCAAGTTGTCGGCGTCCCGACGAAAGAGGCGAATCTAGTAGCGGGGGTAGAAGATCGACTGGAGGTCGACGTCCGACTACAGATCAGGGTCCGGGTCCGAGTTCAAGCAGTCATCGTCGTCGTTCTTCTTTTGCTGGGTCGGACTATGTTCAGACCGATGTTCCGTTCGATCATCATAGACAATCATTTGGTTCGTACGAGCATCATCCTAGTCATCAGTCCACCGACAGTTGGAGTCGGGGGTTGACGATTACATCCCACGAGCGTGCGCCGCATCCAGAATCGCAGCAGCGACAAAGACGGCGTACGGAGCTAAACGAAATCGAAGAGTCTGCTGAGCCGTCATCGGATAGATTAACATCGGCGGGAAAGATGCTCCCTATGTCCAACTTTAAAACATTTAGTCGTTACAAAAAAAAATAAATGCACTGTTTTTGTATTTGATTTCTATGTTTCATTTGTACGTTATAATTTCGTAAACTTAATTTGATTCGTATGTTTGATTTGTATGTTTGTAAAAAATATTCTGTATTTTAATTGATAGGACCAATATTGAGTTTTTACAAACCCTAAACCCTAAACCCTAAATTAAAAACCCTAAACCCAAATTACAAACCCTAAACCCTATATTAAAAACCCTAAACCCTAAATTACAAACCGTACACCCTAAACCCTAAATTAGAAACCGTAAACCCTAAACCCTAAATTACAAACCCTAAACCCTAAACCCTAAATTACAGACACTAAACCCTAAACCCTAAACCCTAAATTACAAACCCTAAACCCTAAATTACAAACCCTAAACCCTAAACCCAAAAAACCCTAAACCCTAAACCCTAAATTAGAAACCCTAAACCCTAAACCCTAAACCCTAAAAAACCCTAAATAGTCTGATTACAAACCCTAAACCCTAAACCCTAAACCCTAAAAAACCCTAAATAGTCTGATTACAAACCCTAAACCCTAAACCCTAAACCCTAAACCCTAAACCCTAAACCCTAAACCCTAAACCCTAAACCCTAAACCCTAAACCCTAAACCCTAAACCCTAAACCCTAAACCCTAAAAAACCCTAAATAGTCTGATTACAAACCCTAAACCCTAAACCCTAAACCCTAAAAAACCCTAAATATTCTGAAATTTACATACAAACCGTACATTTAATGTACGGTTTGTACAGATTTCATACAAACCGTACATTAAATGTACGGTTTGCATGTATTTTGTGCAAACCGTAAAAGTAATGTACGGTTTGTACCCCTGATTTAAGCAGCGCCACTTTACGAATGTACTTTTTGCACCGAATCACCCTAAACGACGTAAAAAAAAAAACTACAAACCGTAAAAGTAATCTACGGTTTGTAGTGTAAATTACATTGGATACCATATACATCAAATGCATCCGACAACACTTTATTACTTTTGAATTATTATGAGTTGACAACCCTATCCGAAAATGACTACTCAATGCATTATTAAAGTTTGGAAATGACTACACCAAAAAAAACACTACAACCCGTAAAAGTAATCTACGGTTTGTAGTGTAAATTACATTGGATGCCATTTCTATCAAAATAATTCCGACAACACCTTTTCACTTTTGAATTATTATGATTTGACAACCCTATCCGAAAATGACTACTCAATGCATTATTAAAGTTTCGAAATGACTACACCAAAAATGCACTACAAACCGTAAAAGTAATCTACGGTTTGTAGTGTAAACTTACACTATAAATATGACTCAATTTTTCCAATTCTAACAAACCATAAAATCAAACACAAACACATTTCGGAAATCTCTAAAAAAATCCTCATTCCTCCCCAATAAAATATACAAACAAACACCTTTCGAAAATGAATTACAACTATGGTTATGACAACAACCAATGGAATAACAACAACAATGCGAATTCATCCAGTGGCTCAAACGATGAGCTAACTGATTATTCGGAGCACTTTGAAGTCGATGAATTGACTTGGGAAACAAGGGCTGAAATGCTTGCTGATCTTGCTGATGTGGCTGGAAATTGGGGTTTCATTCTTACGATTCGTAGGTCTGGAGGGGGTGATGGGAGCAGAACACCGTATGTTGATATTGTATGTGATAAATCGGGGGTTTACGAAAAAAAGAAACCATCTTCCGTAAAATCAGGTACAAAGAAAAAAGATTGCCCATTTTTCATTAAAGGTTACGTAGTTAATGGTGAATGGATGTGTCACGTAGAAAATGGACAACATAACCACCCACCTCCAACTTACCTCCAAGGGCAAGCACGACGTGCTCGTTTAACCCAAGATGAAAAAGAAATTGTTAAAACTTTAAGGCAAAGTAGTTTTAAAGTTGGTGCAATATTAGAGGCCATAAAAAATAGAAATCCTGACAATGTATCAAACGCTAAAACGATACATAATTTTTTGGCCGGACTGAAATTTAAAGAACGAGATGGTAGAAACCCGATACAGGAACTGTTTAATTTGTTGGATAGCCATCGCTACACGTTCTACTATAATATGAACCCATCAACCCATTCCCTTGAGAACTTGTTTTTTGCACACCCCGATTCTATAAGGATGTTCAAAGCTTTTCCTGATGTCTTGTTAATGGATTGTACATATAGAACAAACCGTTTTAATATGTCATTTCTAGAAGTCGTAGGAATGACATCAACGAACCAAACATATTGTTTAGGTTTTGTTTTCATGAGTGACGAGACAAAGGAAAGTTATATATGGGCATTGGAAAAATTTAAAGTTACATTGGAGGGGTGTATACTACCTAGGGTTTTTGTAACCGACAGGGAAATGGCCTTATCAAATGCTTTGTCCGTTGTTTTTCCCGATTCTCATCATATTTTGTGCACTTTTCATATTGCAAAAAATGTTTTGAAAAACTGCCGTAAAAAGATCCCTGATGAGGAGTGGCAAACGTTTCTAGATGATTGGGGTTTATTGGTTGATTCTGAGTCGATAGAGGAGTATAATCATAACCGAACTTATTTCAATTCCTCTTACAAATCGTACCCTGCTGTGATTAAGTATGTAGACAAGCTTTTAAATGATTATGCTGAAAAGTTTGTTGCATGCTATACCAACCACACAACACATCTAGGTAACAGAACTAGCAATCGAGCCGAACAACAACATGCTAAGCTGAAAAGATCCCTTTCCACAAATACTGGCACGCTTGAAACTGTTTGGGTAGAGGTGAATAGAATTCTAGAAAAACAGTTTGAGGATATTAAGATGAAGTTGGATAAATGCAAGTCTTATTTTCCACATTCTGAACGAACACCTCTATTTATAAATCTTAGGTCGTATATCACACACTATGCCTTTGATTTATTATTTCAAGAACATAAAAAATGTGATGGCCAGGCTGATGAGAATTGTTCTTGCGGTTTCAAATTGTCTCACGGTTTACCTTGTCATCATATTATGAGTGAACATATTCTATTCGGGAAGCCTCTTCCTCTAGAATATATTCATCCATTCTGGAAAAAATTAGACGTAATTGATGATAATGGGAACACCGATGATTATGGGGTAGAGGGTGATCTGGAAGAGTTTAAAAGTGTTTATGCTAGGAAAAGTAATGTTGAAAAACGGCGTATGAAAACACAACTCCGAGAGATAACCGTCCCAGCCAGAACATCCGTCAGTGACCCCGAAGTGAGAGTAAATAGGGGGAGACCTAGAAAAGGCGACAAATCTAGTAAGAGGGATAAGTCGGGATGGGAGTATGTGGAGGAGGAACATGGTGCTGGTGCTAGTAGGGACAAGGGCAAAGGCAAGGCTGATGAAACACCGGAGGTAAGGGTAAACCCAACTAGGAGGCCGCGAAACCAGAACCCTAAACCCACTAGGCCAACCTTCCTGTACAGTGACCAAATATGGTTCATGTTACATAGTTACATCGAAACGGTTTATGATGTGCGTGGGGATGGTAACTGTGGGTTCCGGGTACTTGCAAATGCGACGGGTAAACAGAATGGGGAAGATGATTGGTACGCGGTAAGATGTGAATTGTTTCAAGAGCTGCAGCAAATGAAAGGTGTTTATTATGAGCTGTTTGAGAATATTGACTTTGAATCTTACCGGTATGATTACATTTTATCAAGTTTAAATTTTTATCATGCTACAAATCCCGCACCTGCTGAGAAATGGATGAGATTTCCGTCCTATGGTTTTTTAATTGCTTCTCATTACAATATGCCAATTGTATTGTTGTCCTTATGGGAAAATCAAAATGGAGAGGTAAACGTGTGGAACTCCACTTTTTTACCTCTTTATACTGGTCCGCCTCGGGGAACAACACATTACATCCCGACTGTAATGGTGTTCGTCAACAGTTGTCACTATGCTCAGGTTATTCCTAAAGAAGAAGGGATCTTCCCAATGCCAGGAATTATAGCACGGTGGGAACAAACACGCACTGAGACAGCTGCGCCATGGAAGGAACTTTTTCGACCTAATTTCAAGTTATATATGGCGCTCGAAAAGAAATCGGGAAAGAAAAAAGCAAATGAAGATCAAGCTATAGATTTAAGTCCATAATCAGTTTTTTATTTTTAATTCGATGTAAATTACTATTTTTTCCAAGTTGTTGTAAATTTATATGATGTAAACAAATGTTTAATAAATTTGTTCTATGAAATTTAGTTCTATGAAATTTTGTTGTAAATTTTGTTTAATAAATTTGTTTCATGAAATTTAAAAGTTCATATTCATGTTCGCATATTAAGTTAATTTTTTTTACGAAATTTATATAATTTATGATTGTTTCATTCAACAAAATTGATGATTGACACCAAATTGACGACTTATTTAATGTTTCATATTGCGTTATACAAGTGTTAAAAACAAACCGAAGGTACTTCACAAAAAATGACGATTTAGTTAATGATTCAATAAATATCAACTTATACACTTGACAAAAATATAACATGTAAAATTTTGAACTTATACAATAAATATCAAACATAAAATTTATCAAATCAACTTTATTTGTGTAAATTTGTGTAAAATTTGTGTTTATTTTGATAGATTATTAGAATATTGGTAATTTATTTTATGTAAAATTTTAAAAATAAGGCATTTAGTTTTTTTATTAAAAAAATCATATTTATTTTGAAAAAATTATTCAGTTTTTTAATTTTAATTCTCAGTTTTTTTTTTTTTTTTTTAAGCAAAAAAAAGCTGCAAACCGTAGATTTTTTCTACGGTTTACAGTGATCAACTGTAAACCGTAGAATAAATCTACGGTTTGAGCGTTTTTACAGATTTTTTGAAGTTAAATAATCCACCCTCTTAACCATATTATCTATTTTAATTAAAAATTAATTATCCAAAATATATGACGTATCTGTTTTATCCAAGTCATACATTAGCGTCAAATTTAATAAAGATATAATTTTAGAAACATGGAAATAAGTTATTTTATTTTCAACGTATGTTTATTTTAAAATCCAATTACAAACAAAGGGCTAATTGCATATGTTTAAGTGAATACCGAATACCAAGAAAATATACAGAATATTATGAATAGCTGCTAGGAAAAAATAAAGAAAATAAATAGTAGTATGCATACGTAGAAAAAAAATATATACGTGAGATATCAAGTTGTGGTAAATAACATTTAATTGGGGAGTGTGTTTGACATTTTTGTCATGTCATCAAGTAATAACAATTATAAATATTGTTATATTTAACAATGTTTTTAACATCTATAAAGTTAGCACACCTATTGGAGAGACAAAATTGTATTGTTAGCTAACATTTTTAGTTAACAACAGATATAATAAAATTATTGTAGATGCTCTTAGCGAGATATTTAAATCAATTAAAGAGTTATTAATTAATTGATAAAATAATAGATTATTACTAAATAGTGTCATTTAATTTAGTGAACATATTATATAAAATGATGAGATAACACAATAATTGGTGACATTTATTATAGTAATAAAATTAACAACTAAAAAAACAATATAAAAGTTCTTAAAATTATTTCCAACAATAACTTCTCTTTAAGTTTTTTTTTTGGCTGTTTGAAACTGTCACACTTAATCTTCTAGATGCATTAAGAAAAACTGAGGAATGAAATGCGCCTAAATTTAAATTTTTTGATAATCAAACAACAACGGAGTGAAAATTTATTAAAATGTGTAACAACGATTTATAATTCCAGATAATGATTAATTTACTATATTAGTGGGCCGCATACTTATAAATGAATTTTCAATAAAATATCATATTTGTTATATATTATTGGTCATCTTGTGCCTTACTCTATTGGGTCTATCTTGGGTTTTTCTAGCATATTTAACCCTACAAACAATTCGTTTGTTGTTTCTCATATCTCTCTCTATATCTATACATATCTCTATATATACACGTTATCGGCACTTTGCTCGCGGAGAATAGGATATACGCTCGCGGATATTGGAGATTTTTGGTAAACGCACGGATATTGGGTATTTATAAACCTTGAGGTTTATCCGGGTTTTTAGGGTTTTCCTATATCGACCTTCACCAACATACCGTGCGTAAGTTACCGAATTCAAAACTTAATTTATTCCTTATATGTGATCGTACGTATTATTTTATGAATAACTAAAACATGATAAATATACCGTAGTATATAATGCATGTGTATTAGATTTTGTTACTTGTATGGATAACTATATATGATCGTAACAAAATAACCCAAATTGCATGTATTTATTGAAGAAAAAAAAAACTATGCGTGATAGATTTTTTTTTACTAAGATGATCAATCTGTCTATAAAAACCAACTTATATGTAATATGTATAGTGTACTGTAAAATTGTATTTTTATACAAACAAAATTAGTAAAAGACATATAATCGGGTTGTAAATCGGAAATCATGTAATTGTAAAACATGTATTAATCTGTGGGATTAAATCTGTAAAAAAACTGAAAACAATATGACTATTTTGTAATTCGCTGAAACTATTGAATGTGCATGTTAATTACTAAATGACTAAACTTAAACTTGTCTGAAATTATGGACTGAAGCTGTAATAATGCTGTAAATAGATATATAGTTTGCTGAAATTACATGGATAGTCCATGTAATATATTACATGTATAAAAACAGTATATATGTGTTATAAAAGTCAATATTCGGTCTAAATATTCACCCACATGCATATATATATAAACGCTCCAAGTTAATATGCATAATTTCGAAAACATGTCATTATACATCTCGGAAAAAAAAAACAAGACGCATATTTGTGTTCCCGTCGTGAAACCGTGGAGATTTGCATTAACCAAATCTTGATTTGGAGCGTTTTTACGAAAAAGTGTCCAAGTTGATGTCTAAGTTGATGTTCATATAACATTTTCCTATATATATATATATATATTTATTTATTAAAAAGGCAAGTGAATAAAAAAAATGCATGTTAATTGAATAGATTGATATGTTTCCATGTAAATTTAACCACTTTGCATGTTAAAAAAATTACCATATATATAATTAATTGGTAATTAAAAATATATTGCTTGCTTGCATGTTAAAATTACCATGTATGGAAATTGCGTGTATATTGTAAATTGGTAAATAAAATATATTACGTACATGAATGATTTAGTTACCTTGTATAGAACTTACACATATAGCAATATAATAATAAAATATTGACTAAATCTTGCTAGTGTAAACTGGTAATTACTAATAAATTCTAGATTGGTGATAATATTGATTAATTTGATTTCCTTATTAGGAAATATATATTGCAATATATATGCTAATCATGCAAACAAGTACAATCTAAAATATTAGTTAATAATGTACTAATTTATTTATTGCCATGTACACATATGTATAATATGGTAATTTACGAAATCATATATATTCACATTTAAGTTGAAAAAATTATGAATCTTCCCTAAATAGGCTCACCTATTTGGATACGATGTCTAGGAAAGATATAGGCGGAAGTCGATATCCTAATGAGGTCGGGTTTTAAGTGGCATTCGTGCCCTCCACCATCACCGTCTTTCCTGGTCGTTTTTTCAAGTAGAGCTACCGAAAGGGGTTGACTAAATAATAATTTCCCCTAGTGTGTTTATATAGTGATGTATGTTTTTCCGAATTGGTGTCTCTGTATCGACCTGTCGTTCGATCAATGAGAACCTATTCACATTAAAAGCAAAACTATTTTTCGAACCTGTCGTTTCGAAATAAAATTTATGCTTGTGCAAACCATAAACATATAAACCAGTCATTTTATATGATAAATAATCCAGAACTCCCAACACATGTTGGATGCCATCTATGATGAGAAAAATCGTAAAACATACTTGCGAAATGACTGTTTAAACGTTGATTTTAATCCGTCACCACATGTTACTCACCCTGATGTGTGAAAATGTGATGCCAAAATTTTTTTTGGATGTCATCTTTGATGAGTAAAACACGAGTTTGTTGTTACCATCACGATGAATGCTAAGGCGTTGATTTTATTCCGCCGCCACATTTGAGACGTGATGATGTCTATGGTAAACAAATGTATGAAATTGACATATTGAAGCAATCCTTCACCAAAATACTAGTTTGGAAATTGTATTCCATAAGCAGAATCGTGAATTTATATTCACCATGTTCATTTATCGCTCATCTGTTATTGGATAAGAAAATCGCCCAGGTGAGTAGTTTTAATCCTATTGGCTCAATGGCGAATTGTTTGCCTGATATTAATGCTCTTCGTGTACATTTTTTTTCACGAATCGAGAACCGAGACAAATTTTATTTGTCTCGAACTGTCGTGATCCCGATGAATTGCCTAGCCAAGCGAGATTTTAGACAATTGTCAAAATCGAAAACATGTGGCTCCAAGACAGTAATTGAAATGAACAATATGGCCCGTTTCACAAAGCAAGAGATAATGCTCAAGGAGGCAACTCTATGCTATAAAGACAAAAGTCATGCACGGTTACTGTTTAAATAGTTCAAAACTATTACAAAGGTGACAAAACCGATGCTAATGTGGTTAAAGCTAACTGAAAGGAAACTCTTGAGACCCCGATTTTGTGGCTCAAATGAGTTTGATATCTTTCTTTATTGATTTTGATAAATCATTGAGCCATTTGGATTATGATTTTTCCATTTGGACATACTTTTGGATTATTGTTTGCCTGTTTACGAAATTTCTCAAAATAATTTAAAGTGTTTTGAGCAAATTCCTTTGACAAATGTAACCAAACTTTAAATTATAAAATTTTAGGCAATACTTGTGGGGTAGTTGATTTTTTTAGAAATAGTGGGTCACAGTGTACCACATAATTTCACCAACTATTTGCCTAAAAGAGTACTCAGTGACAACGATTCTGGACCTGTCGTTACAAAATCAAAATCTTTGGTAAAACCAAATTGATTTGTCAAATATGAAGTCTTATACTCATGTAGGTCATGCCGTACCTTGTTGAGTTATAAAATATTCGAGAAAACCAGTGTTATCTGGTGATAGCTCATGAAAGAATTGAATTTTCTTTACATAGCCTCCATTCAATACGACCAAAAACGTATTTTAGAGGAGTTGAAATGTCTTTCAAGTTGTTTCTACCATAATTTTTAAAAGTATTTAAATTTATCTTATCATTTCGCCTGTCGTCGAAATGATAAATGATTTTGATGCTAAGACATGATTGTCTATACTATCATTCGCCTGTCATCGATTGATCAAAGCATTTTGATATTGTGGCATTGACCGGATGAGATATTCCCGGGTCAAAAGACGATGCTTGATTTATAATCGCATCGCATGTGGATTCTCTTTGAGGATATATTTCATGATTAATCCGAAATTCATGCCACTAATGCTCACCTTGAAAGACTAGTATGTGTAAAGATCACGAAAAGTACTCGTAGAATTCTTATAAAGAATTGAAGGAGTTATTGTGGACTTATACAACCATAAGACGGACCATAAATATAAATGGTTATGGTTGATGCATCGACAATAGGTCACATGATTATTGTTGTCCACAGAAATGCAGCATTTTCCAAACTTTTAGCCCTATCATTAAGTTGATGGCTCATGATCCGAATTATCCTGAAAAGTCTAGTTGACTTGATAATTCCGAAGAGTAAAAAAATCGAAATTTCGATTTGAATTACTTGAGTTTGGAAATTGAAATTGAACATCCTGTCGATTATGTTCAGACCCAAATGGACTCACGGAAAGTTTGATGATGCGACTGCAAATGATTGCACGCATTTCTTGGTCTTGCGCACCAAGATTGATATTTTCGTATGGGGTTATGCTATTTTGCTGCATTGGTCCATTACGAGGCCCATAAACACTCAAACACCATATGTGTACCAGCTGGTTACTGGTTATGAGCCAGAAGTCTCATATTAACGCGTGTTTAGAGTGATTAATTAATATTTTGATTGAGCTGCTATAACGTTCAAAATATAGACCTCTGAAGAGGACATAAGTCGATTATGAATCTCATGCCAATCATTTGATAGAGTAACCTTGGCAAGCGATCTCTTTACCGCATGATATGCGAAAGTGACATCGCTAAGACTGTTCTCCCCGTCGTTAGGAGGAGATTTGCACGTTACCGTTGATAAGGAACGACGTGAAGTAACGTGGCATAACCCACTCAGTCTTAGCTTGATCTCAAAACTGCACTTAGTGATAAGTAAGTGCATAGACTCCCTCAAGTCTAACTAAATGCCAGACGCATTTAATGACTTTATGAGATGTCACGAGATCATTTATACCTGCTGCAAAATGCTTGCAAGGATAGACATCCATGTCGGACGTCCATGATTCAGACTACACCCAGAAGGTGTTATGACGTTTTAGTCATTATGACGCTAAGTCGTCAGATTCTTCCATGATCGTTCGATCACTAGACATTGATATAGACTCGGTTCGTCGCTGATGAGACGACAAAGAGATATTGAACCATGATGTTCATATCTAAGTACAATAAACGCATCATTTTACTTGGTCTAATATACTAGGACGGACATCTTGTCTGCTGTGAATGGTATAGCTCGACACAGCTTCGCCCTAACACGCTGCCATCGAAATGGCATAAAAGACATTTTCCCATTACCTTAAGGTAACTGTGGATGAGGGCTTGTCTTATCCCATTTTGCGTCATCGAGTGTACTTATCCCCTTCGGTACTCGAATTAACGTAACCCTTTTTCGGTTATACCGATGCTGGTTACTTATCAACCCGCATAAGGGATATTCCTAACATGCTATGTCTTTGCCATTAGGAATAAGACGATATCTTGGAAGTCTTGGAATGACTCCAAATGAATCACTCTGATCTCGTGCTCTATGAGACGACTAGAGAGTGTATATGGCTTCGAGCTATTAGTAGCCATATTTGAATTACGTATGCTCTGTCTCACGATCCAGATAAAACACTTGTCTTATTTGAGGACAACTTGTTGTTATCGATCAAGAGAGACATGACTAGATTATGCTATTTAGCATTTCTCGCCGAAATAAATCTTCACATATGAAGTTTAAGAGCATCCAGTTGAATGCTCGTTTTATTCCACGTTATATTTTCTTGTATACAGTCGTGTGCAAGTAAATGAGGCATCCAGTCAAATGCTCGTACTCTTTATTCGAATATGAAATCATTACACCCAGTCGTGTGCAAGTGAGGGGGGAGCATCCAAGTGAATGCTTATTGCACTAATTACTACTTAGTCGAAATCCTCGCACCCTGTCGTGTGCAAGTGAGGGGGAGCATCCAGTCGCATGCTCGTGTACTCTTTTTGTCCTTAGACCAAGGTTTTTTTTTTCCACTGGGTTTTCCTTGGCAAGGTTTTTAGCGAGACACGTTCCCATCATATCTCACTTAAGATTGCCGAAATTAGGGGGAGTATCCTGTTGTATACTTCTTACCATTGTGTACTCTTTTGTCATTCGACTAGAGGTTTTTCCCACTGGGTTTACTCTAGCAAGGTTTTGATGAGGCACCTGTTTTGTGGTCGATCCCCTACTACTACCATTGTTGCACTCTTTTTTCCTTCGATCAGAGATTTTTCCATTGGGTTTGCTCTGACAAGGTTTTGATGAGGCACACTGTTTTGTGGTTAGTTACTTACATGATATTTCAGCCTATATCATTCGGCTACACAGTTTCTCTTAGGTACCGGTTTTGTCCCACACTGGGTTTTTCGTCCCTAAGGTTTTTATGTGTTTAGCACTGCGAATGAACTCGACTCACATCGACAGCATGAAGACGAAGAAATCAAGACGTACAAAGGAGGAGTGTTGTAGGATATTATTGATCATCTTGGGTCTTACTCTATTGGACCTATCTTGGGCTTTCCTAACATATGTAACCCTACCCTCTATTATATAAAGAGGGTCAGGGGTCTCTTGATGTATCTCTCTGTACAATCATATTAATGAATAAGCACTTCGTATGTTGTTTCTCATAGCTCTCTCTATATCTATACATATCTCTATATATATCTATAACGAGCTAATATGTCACACATGTTGTAAGATTATTGGACCATTGGGCTTTTACTTATTGGGCCTAAGTGGGCTTGTAACCCTAACCCTCTATCTATATAAAGAGGTCTAGGGGTCTTGTATTTATTCATCCATTCATATTCATTCATTAATAAAGACGATACTGTTCTCCCCTCTCTCTAGTTCTGTCTCCCTAAATATATAGCTAATAGTTGTATTACAACACGTTATCAACACTTTGCTCGCGGAGACTAGCATACACGCTCGCGGATATTGGAGATTTGTGATAAACGCACGGATATTGAGTATTTACAAACCTTGAGTTTTATCCGGGTTTAATTGGATTATTGTTATATCGATGTTCACCAACATAACGTGCGTAAGGTATCGATTTTTTCTCCCTAAAAACTCAATTAATTCGGTGACACTGTAACTGTTGCATAATTAATAAATATATATCCATGTCATGTATGATGTCAGTTGTATACTTGATCGAATTAACAGTTGCATAACAGTAGTATACATGCCAGTAGTATCCATGTCATGTCATATATATCCATAACAGTTACATAATAAACGCACGGATAATAAATAAATATACACGTGTTCGAATTAATTATAATTATATCCATGTTGAATTAGTACTGTAATGTGAAAGTTACCATATATTCTACAATGGTAAATATATTTGTTCATGCAAGTGATTTATTTTACTAATTACCATGTATAGATTTATTAATATGGCGATAAACATAGATAATTGATTGATATCTTGTTAGCATAATCATATCTTTTTGATATTATCATATATATAAATATTACATATGCCAGTAAATTATTGGATTAGATCTAATTGATAATCTTAAATTGATTTGATTTGATATGTTAGAATCTTCATGGATTGATTGATAATCTTAAATTGATTTGATTTGATATGTTAGAATCTTTATGGATTGATTGATAATCTTAAATTGATTTGTTTATAATGCCAAATCTACTGCATAATTAGATAGATTCTAAAATATATTTACTGCATGTTTATATATATGTGGTTAATCTAAATAGATATTGTCTATATTGTTAATATTATTGCCATATATAATTTGCGAAATCATATATCTTCACATTTAAGTTGGAAAAATTATGAACCTTCCCCAAATAGGCTCACCTAGTTGGATACGATGTCTAGGAAAGATATAGGCGGAAGTCGATATCCTAATGAGGTCGGGTTTTAAGTGGCATTCGTGCCCTCCACCCTCACCGTCTTTCCTGGTCGTTTTTTCAAGTAGAGCTACCGAAAGGGGTTGACTAAATAATAATTTCCCCGAGTGTGTTTATATAGTGATGTATGTTTCGCGAATTGGTGTTTCAGTATCGACCCGTCGTTCGATCAATGAAAACCGATTCACATGAGAAGCAAAACTAATGTTTTCGAACCTGTCGTTTCGAAAAAAAAAGTTTGTGCTTGTGCAAACCATAAACATATAAACCAGTCGTTTTATATGATAAATAATCCAGAACTCCCAACACATGTTGGATGCCATCTATGATGAGAAAATTCGCAAAACATACTTGCGAAATGACTGTTTAGACGTGATGTTATTCCGTCACCACATGTTAGTCACCCTGATGTGTGAAAATTTGATGCCCAAAAATTTTTTTTTGGATGCCATCTTTGATGAGTAAAACACGAGTTTGTTGTTACCCTCGAGATGAATGCTAAGGCGTTGATTTTATTCCGTCGCCACATTTGAGACGTGATAACGTCTATGGTGAACAAATGTCTGAAATTGACATATTGGAGCTATCCTTCACCAAAATACTAGCTTGGAAATTGTATTCCATAAGCAGTATCGTGAATTTATATTCACCATGTTCCTTTATCGCCCATCTGTTATTGGATAAGAAAATTACCCCGGTGAGTAGTTTTAATCCTATTGGGTCAATGGCGAATTGTTTGCCTGATATTAATGCTCTTCGTGTATATTTTTTTCCACGAATCGAGAACCGAGACAAGTGTTATTTGTCTCGAACTGTCGCGATCCCGATGAATCGCTTAGCCAAGCGAGATTTTAGACAATCGTCGAAATCGAAACCTGTGGCTCCAAGACAGTAATTGAAAGGAACAATATGGGCCGTTGTCACAAAGTAAGAGATGATGCTCAAGGAGCCAACTCTATGCTATAAAGACAACGGTCATGCACGGTTACTCCTTAAATAGTTCACAACTATTATAAAGGTGAAAAAACCGATGCTAATGTGGTTAAAGTTAATTGAAAGGAAACTATTGAGACCCCCGATTTTGTGGCTCAAATGAGTTTGATACCTTTCTTTACTGATTTTTGATAAATCATTGAGCCATTTTTTCGCTCATCTGGATTATGTTTTTCCATTTGGATTATTAATTTTCCATTTGGACCATACTTTTGGATTATGGTTTGCCTGTTTACTAAATTTCTCGAAATAATTTAAAGTGTTTTGAGCAAATTCCTTTGACAAATGTGACCAAACTTTAAATTATGAAATTTTAGGCAATACTTGTGGTGTAGTTGGTTTTTTGGAAATAGTGGGTAACCGTGTACCACATAATTTCACCAACTACTTGCCTAAAAGAGTACTCAGTGACAACGATTCTGGACCTGTCGTTCCAATCGAAATCTTTGGTAAAACCAAATTGATTTGTCAAATATGAGGTCTTATACTCATGTAGGTCCTGCCGTACCTTGTTGAGTTATAAAATATTCGAGAAAACCAGCGTTATCTGGTAATAGCTCATGAAAGAATTAAAATTTCTTTACATAGTCTCCATTCAATACGACCAAAAGCGTATTTTAGAGGAGTTGAAATGTCTTTCAAGTGGTTGCTACCACATTCTTTAAAGCATTTAAAGTTACCTTATCATTTCGCCTGTCGTCGAAATGATAAATGATTTAAATGCTAAGACATGATTGTCTGTACTATCATTCGCCTGTCGTCGATTGATAAGAGCATTTTGATATTGTGGCATTGACCGGATGAGATATTTCCGGGTCAAAAGACGATGCTTGATTTATAATCGCATCGCATTTGGATTCTCTCTGAGAATATATTTCACGATTAATCCGAAATTCATGCCATTAATGCTCACTTTGAAAGACTAGTATTTGTAAAGATCAAGAAATGAACTCGTAGAATTCTTGTAAAGAATTGAAGGAGTTATTGTGGACTTATCCAACCATAAAACGGACCATAAATATAAATGGTTATGGTTGATGCATCGACAATATGGTCACATTTTACTGTTGTCCATATAAATGCAGCACTTTCCAAACTTTTAGCCCTATCATTAAGTTGATGGCTCATGATCCGGATTATCCTGAAAAGTTTAGTCGACTTGATAATCAAAATTTCGATTTGAATTACTTGAGTTTGGAAATTGAAATTGAACATCCTGTCGATTATGTTCAGACCCAAATGAACTCACGGAAAGTTTGATGATGCGACTGCAAATGATTGCACGCACTTCTTGGTCTTGCGCACCAAGATTTATATTTCCGTGTGGGGTTATGCTATTTTGCTGCATTGGTCCGTTATGAGGCCCATAGACACTCAGACACCATATGCGTACCAGCTGGTTACTGGTTATGAGCCAGAAGTCTCATATTAACGCGTGTTTGGAGTGCTTAATTAATATTTTGATTGAGCCGCTATAGCGTTCAAAATATGGACCTCTGAAGGGGACATAAGTCGATTATGAATCTCCTGCCTATCATTTGATAGATTAACCTTGGCAAGCGATCTCTTTACCGTATGATATGCGAAAGTGACATCGCTAAGACTTTTCTCCCCGTCGTTAGGGGGAGATTTGCACGTTACCGTTGATAAGGAACGACGTGAAGTAACGTGGCATAACCCACTCAGTCTTAGCTTGATCCCCAAAAACTGCACTTAGTGATAAGTAAGTGCATAGACTCCCTCAAGTCTAACTAAATGCCAGACGCATTTAATGACTTTATGAGATGTCACGAGATCATTTATACCTGCTGCAAAATGCTTGCAAGGATAGACGTCCCTGTCGGACGCCGTGTTCCTGTCGTAACACGTTGCTTTGGCCGAACCCGCCAAGCAAAGGACGCTGCCGTCGGCCGTCAGTCTGTCATCCTTCCTAATATATGAGGAAGTTGACCGGTTCTTAATTCGTTCAGCCCCAGAGGTGGTGAACTGAAACTCGTTTGTCGTACGAGATTATAAAGGATCAAGGAGATGTGTGATTTCCTCCTCATCCTAAGAATCTCGAAATATCTGTCGATCATGATATCTTAGACGATATTGAAGCGAAACGAGACTGTCATTGATTACTTGTTCATATATTCGGTGACGACTGATAATATGAGCAAATTATGACAGAGAACCATGTACCGTTGCCTGAAGTCAACGTAGAATAGACTGGACTAATGGAAACTTACAATTCAAATAGACTCCTTAGCGAAAGTGTGTTCAGACCTGTAGCTCCAACACCACCAATGTTAAATGAGTCCGTTTATTTGGTTATTCGTAAGGAAAAGTGATGAGAATAATGAGATTGTAGAATGCTCGCCTAGTAGCGCAAGGCTTCTCTCACATCTTGGAATTGATTACGAGATGGTTGATTTCCTCGTAATGGACGTTATAACGGTCCCCTACTTTATCAGTTTCCCAAAAACTGATTATGCAGTATGTGATTGTGGTCACTGTTTTATCTCTATGGGGATTTAGACAAAGATATATAGATGAAGGTCCCTGTGTGACTTCATAATGGTTAAATCAAGTAGTTCCTGACCACGGAACATGATCTCAATTGACTGAGACGTTCACTATATGGATTAATATAATCCGAGCGGATGTGGTATACCGCCTAAGTGAGTACTTGATCAGCTTGGGATACTTGAACAAGTATTATGCCCTTGCGTGTTTTATTACGCGATCCATTTTTGGATTTGCCTTCGAGATGAAGGATCTTGGGAAGACACAGTAGTGACTCGGCCCGATGATCGAGTCCCGTAAAGATTGAATCTAAGTCCATGATTCAGACTACACCCAGAAGGTGTTATGACGTTTTAGTCATCATGACGCTAGTCGTCAGATTCTCCCATGATCGTTCGATCACTAGACATTGATATAGACCCAGTCCGTCCCTGATGAGACGATGAAGAGATATTGAATCATGATGTTCATATCTAAGTACAATATGCGCATCATTGTACTTGGTCTAATGTGCTAGGACGAATATCTCGTCTGCTGTGAATGGTATAGCTCGACACAGCATCGCGCTAACACGCTGCCATCGAAATGGCACTAAAGACACATTCCCTTACCTTATGGTAATTTTGGAATGAGGGCCTGTCTTATCCCATTTTGCGTCATCGAGTGTACCTACCCCATTTGGTACTCGAATTAACGCAACCCTTTTTCGGTTATACCGATGCTGGTTACTTATCAGACCCGCATAAGGGATATTCCTTACATGGTATGTCTTTACCATTAGGAATAAGGCATCTTGGAGGTCTTGGAATGACTCCAAACGAATCACTATGATTTCGTGCTCTATGAGACGACTAGAGAGTGTATATGGCTTCGAGCTCGTATTAGCCATATTTGAATTACATATGCTCTGTCTGACGATCCAGATAAAACACTTGTCTTATTTGAGGACAACTTGTTGTTATCGATCAAGAGAGACATGACTAGATTATGCTATTTAGCATTTCTTGCCGAAATAAATCTTCACATATGAAGTTTAAGAGCATCCAGTTGAATGCTCGTTCTATTCTAGGTTAGATTTTCTTGCATCCAGTCGTGTGCAAGTAAGTGAGGCATCCAGTCGAATGCTCGTACTCTTTCTTGGAATATGAAATCTTTGCACCCAGTCGTGTGCAAGTGAGGGGGAGCATCCAGGTGAATGCTTATTGCACTAATTACTACTTAGTCGAAATCCTCGCACCCTGTCGTGTGCAAGTGAGGGGGAGCATCCAGGTGAATGCTTATTGCACTAATTACTACTTAGTCGAAATCCTCGCACCCTGTCGTGTGCAAGTGAGGGGGAGCATCCAGTCGCATGCTCGTGTACTCTTTTTGTCCTTAGACCAAGGTTTTTTCCCACTGGGTTTTCCTTGGCAAGGTTTTTAGCGAGACACGTTCCCATCTTATCTCACTTAAGATTGCCGAATTAGGGGGAGTATCCTGTTGTATACTTCTTACCACTGTGTACTCTTTTGTCCTTCGACTAGAGGTTTTTCCCACTGGGTTTACTCTAGCAAGGTTTTGATGAGACACCTGTTTTGTGGTTGATCCCCTACTACTACCACTGTTGCACTTTTTTTCCTTCGATCAGAGATTTTCCCATTGGGTTTGCTCTGTCAATGTTTTGATGAGGCACACTGTTTTTTTGTGGTTAGTTACTTACATGATATTTCGGCCTATATCATTCGGCTACACAGTTTCTCCTAGTTACCGGTTTTGTCCCACACTGGGTTTTCCGGCCCTAAGGTTTTTATGTGTTTAGCACTGCGAATGAACTCGACTCAGATCGACTGCATGAAGACGAAGAATTCAAGACGTCCAAAGGGGGAGTGTTGTAAGATTATTGGACCATTGGGCTTTTACTTATTGGGCCTAAGTGGGCTTGTAACCCTAACCCTCTATCTATATAAAGAGGGCTAGGGGTCTTGTATTTATTCATCCATTCATATTCATTCATTAATAAAGACGATACTGTTCTCCCCTCTCTCTAGTTCTGTCTCCCTAAATATATAGCTAATAGTTGTATTACAACAACACAATAATATTATTAATTAATCAATAATTTTGATTTAATACATTGATTTCAAGGGAGTGGAAAAAATTAGCATTTCAAATAGATAAATAATTTATAATTTATGAAGGTTTTACGATATTACACAAATAATTGTCAACAGTTGTACCAAGGTTATATATTTTCCTGATATATCATCATATTTACATTGCAGCTTGCTCTTTACTTCCTCTAAATATAAAAGAAAACTACTCTTTTTCAGTTATGCAACAATTTTGTATTTAATAAAAAAACCCAGCTTCCTTATATAGACTTTCTCATTTTTGTTTTTCTTTTGTTTCTCTCTATTATTGTTGTTAATTGTCTCTAAAATACTATTGTAAATTAAGAATAAGGAACAATTTTGGTCCTTATTTCAAAAAGAATAAGAATAATTTTGGTTCCCTTATTTCGATGAATGTTACCAACAATTTCAGTTCCCTCATATTTTCTTTATATTTTGAATAAAATGTTCATTTTTTCATTGTACATAACCAATTTATATTTATACAATACTTCAGCTTGCATATAAACTTTCTCATTTTTATTTTATATTAGTTTTTTTATTTTATTTTGTGATTTTAATATACATATATGTGAAAGAAAAGCGGAAAAAAGAAGAGAGGAAATTTAAGAAACCATTTGTTTTTTTTTATTTGAGGAACATTTTGGTTATTCAAAATCTGATAACATTATAAGGAACGTGTTGTATAAACAAATTTTTTATTTTTTTTTGCGAAGTTCATCTAAATCTAAGAGCACTTGCATCAGTTTCCTTATATGACTCATTTACCTTAAATATGAGGATATTGTTCTAAAATTGTACACGCATCAGTTTCTTTATCAATTATCTTAAATTTACATGAACTCAAATATCACTCAAATACAAGAGATCAATATGTTGTCTTATAATTAAAATAATAATTTCTCTATCTTATTTTTCTCTTATTCTCTCTCCTTTATTTGTACTTTTCACGTATAAATTAATAAAATAAAGTAACAAAATGATGAGTCGTATAGTTTTGATAGAGAAATTGATAAAAAAAATGTGATAATTTGTATAAAACAAAACGTTTACTTATAAGTTGTAAAAGTGTACTTTTTACTTTAAATACGAGAAAACTTGTAAGTTATTTAATGTGATTGTTCTAATAAATTAATTTTAATTGAAAAAAATTGATAGAAATATATTAAAATATAATAATATTTAAAATTAGGTTTTAATGATTCATATACTTGGACTGACATTGTGTATAGTATATTAGTATGGACATAAAACTCCACCATATTTATGCACTTACACCCCTTATTACTCAACTATCACACTAATAACCCCCATAGTTCCCCACTAGTACAATATACACCGAAGACCATCCTTGTAGAAAAATCGAATCACGTCAATCCGGAATTACGAGGCATAAAGTAAAGAAGTTAAATATCAGTTTAATTATATTTGTAGGGAATTACTCTACCACTGTGAGACTTGTACTTTTTATCCTACACTGAATAATTTGACCGCAACAGATAAAAGTAAGGTTAAGGAAAATATTTATTGAAGTTACACTAAGTTTAATTTGTATAAAATGTGAAAGGGCAGATGGTAATTATCTTTGTTTTGGTTTGATGTTTTTTCTATAAAAAAATTATGGTATTTAAATATCTCGTATGGTCTTGAGAGCAAAACTCTGTAGCTGGTGAAAAACTATGAGGATGGTTAGTGTGATTAATCTTTTAAAAACTCAAATAATACTAAATATGTAAAACGGCAGCCTATTATAGACGGACACTTATGTCCGTTCATGATAGACTGCCGAGAATCCTAATCCATTTTGAGCAAGTGTTGTTATTAGAGCAATCACATCTCGCTGTATATATACCAAATATAGCTAAAATACATGTAGTTTGTTTGGCCTAAAATATTTAGTCCAGCAGCCTAGTTCATCCGTAGCTAAAACTAATACTTACTACTTATCCTGATTCTAAATATTATACTTATTTTCTATCATCTTACGTGTCTCTTTACTTATTTTATTCAAAAAAAAAATTATAAAAAACTTGAAAAAAATTATACAATTACTATAATACATGTATCAATACATTCCAATAATTATTTTTAAAAGAAAATCCACACAATTTATTTTGGAATAAATGTATAAATTAGTGTAAATTAAACATTGAATATTAGAAAAATTATCTAAAACAATATTATGTCCAAATGTTTTAAAATTTGAATACAATATAATATAAAAACTTATAAAATTACGGAATAAGTTGTGAAAATTTAAAATTTAAGTGAAAATAAGTAAGAAAACACGAAAGAAGATAAAAAATAGGGATATAATATTTGTACTTGGTTATAGCTATATTCCCCTAGCAAAAATATGCTCGCTATTATCAAAAAAGTAACTTTTGTGTACCCGTCTCTTTTACTTTGCCCTTCTCTTTTGCTTGTTAAAATAAAATTAGTCATTTTTAAATAAGAAAACTAGAAGAATATAGAGCGAGATAAAATGTGCATAGCTAAAATGAATAGTTAAAATTAACAAAGTGATATATTTTTGTTAATTATGTATAGTATCATACAAAGACAGACTCTTATATACTATTAAAGATATGCATGATGCCATCATTTTTATGAGTGCATATGTGCATGTTTACTACATTTCATTGATGTGTTAGAGGCGTGCCCCGACGCAAGACCAAGTTTACTGATGGAGTTGCCGTCGTGGCTCTCCATCTTTTCCCGTCAAATTATTATTGTGGTCTCACGTGACATAACTCTCGTTAGGTCCGTTGATGTATTTCTACAGTTCAATGAAATTTTAATATGCACATTCTTATAGTTTATAGGATGATAGTGTCATGCTTTGAAAATTGTGATGTTTAAATATTTAAACCGATTTCATTTAAAATTTAATAAAAAAAAATCAAAAAATCAAAAAAAAATAATTAAAAACTATTTATTTATAAAAATACGAGATTATATTGTAAGTTTGATATGAGATTTAACTATAAAAACTAAAAAAAAAAAACTTAATAAAAATGAGAATAGACAGTTAATTTGGGCCAAAGTAGAATTATGGAATATAAAAACAATAAAAAGAAATAGAAATATAAGAATGAGATGAATATTTGGAAAATAAAAGAGTAGGGGGGGAGTAAAGAGAGGAGAGAGAATGAAGAGGAAGAGGGGGGAATGGGTGAAGAAGAAAGAGGAGAAGAAGTGAGTGTAAATGAAATGAAGGCATGGGAGCAGCATTGGGGAGTGATAAGCATACCACGATATGACTATAAAGCTCCTTCTTCCCTTCTCCATACCTCCTCCCCAGCTTTCCTCATCACCTGCCCCATCAGTCTGTTTCCCTCTCTCTCTCTCTCTCTCTATATATATATATATATATATATACACACACTTTATATCTGTATATTTATATGTATGTATGTTTATTGCTCTACATACAACTATATGTATGTAGTTATGTATATATATGTCCGTATATGGAGGAGTGATGGAATTCCAGAAACAAATTGGCATCGTCTTTGTACAGTCGAGTTGCACTAGCTTCGTTATTCGGAAATCAAAGTAGTAATTCTGAAAACAGACTCGTACTTCCCAAGTACGAGGCTTGACTTTTTTGAATTTGTTGACTTTTTTGAAATTTGTATGTTCTTTATTCTAAATGGTCACGGTTCACAAAAGAAGCAATACCTTTTTGAGCATTTTTTTAATAATTAATTCATGAATATTGTATATTACACTCTTGCAAAGTGAAATTTTACTGTAAATACTTAGCAACGCCATAATAAAAGTCTTGTTTTCTTTAGTGTTGAACTGATAGCTATTTCTGGTCGTAATTTGCTCCGTGTGACACTTAATAAAAGTTTGTTTCATAAAAAAATTCATTATTTTGTCCAATGCATTGGAGAATACTGACATAGGTTGGCTATAGGGCCAATTTACAAAAATATGAATACTTTTTTTGGGATAAAGAATAGAAAAATTCAAAAAAGTCAACAAATTTGAAAAAGTCAAGCCTCGTACTTGGGAAGTACGAGTCTGTTTTCAGAATTACGACTTTGATTTATGAATAACGAAACTATGGCTGTATTAAGAAAAACTCGACTGTATATGGAGGGGGGGGGGGGGGGGTTAAACCACTATTTCTATAAGTTTATATGTAAAATATACACTGGTTGGTAGGGTTTTTTCATAATACGGGGTGGTTGTAGCCTTGTCGGCCCCCTCCTAGTCAAGGAATGAACTAGATGAAAAAGTCGTGCAACCAAAGAAAGATCATGCTTTTTATCTTTCAAGTGCTCTATGTTTTTATCCTTTCCCTTTGAGATTGCAGATGGTTTGAGGTCAAGGGTTTTAAAAACTAATTAGCCAATGGTTGTTTGTGAAATTTCTTACAATATGTATAACAAGTCATTTTAAGGGTTTGTTTGTCTGCAGTTTCAAGAAAATAAGCTGATTCTTTTAGGATGAGATAATCACCGTCTAATTTCAGTTTAGTATATCCTATATTTTTTAGACTAGAAACCTACAATGCTGAAGCTTCAAGCTTGTCGAGCAAATGTAGTATGAAGAAAGCAAATCATTAGGGAGCTTAAGAGAGGCACTCAAGCAAGATTAATTTTAATTTATACTTTTAAAAAATAATCTCAGGGTTTGATGGAAAATAAGAAAATTAAGTCTTCAGTTCCCTCAGTCATCGTGTCTTAGGAAACCTATTTATCTCAAAGCCTGCAAATTAGTTTGCTTGAGAATGTGGCATTTAGTTAGTGCTAATTTTTGTAAATGTTATTTTATAACCTCCAAGTGATCATCTCTAAAATTATTTTGATGGGTTTCTTTTTTTTAGAGCGGGAGAAAAGTGCCACAAAAGAAGCCATATCCATTTTTGAAAAGGTACAGTCTTTGAATTCTTGGTTTGTTGTTTATTGGTTAAAGAATGTTAGTTTGGGATTGTATTGGTGATAAAACAGGATCGGACTTTTGCTAAGACTTTGATGTTAGAACAAGACATTTTTTTTCTGAGTTGCAACCATAACCCAAAACATAAGGACTTAGCTGTTGGACCTGAGCAATTTAATTCACATATAGTTGGTACACTGGTCACTAGTAGCACTGACATGGCCATTACACACTGTATTGCAAATTTGAGCGAGCACAAGCAAGCAGGTGGAAGTTGCCTGCCAGCTAATATTAGTTTACACTAAATGACTTAATTATACTGTTATTTCTTCTATAAAATAGTAACAATCGTTGCTTATTCGGAAAAGCAATATAGTATATTTTTCTGAAATCCAGAAAAATCGTCTTTAGTTCTATTCCTGTAAATTTTGAAGCGTTCAGTCATTATGCAGGCAATGATTCTCTTCTCATTTTCTGCTTCTAAGCAACACGGTGAACATTCATCAAGGCCTATTGCTTTTTAATGATGCCTTTTTGCAGATTATTAAGTTATACTATACCCAGACCTCAGAATGTGTTGAAAACAATGATGAAGCAGTTGCAGCTAAAAGAAGGAAAATATGTGATGGAAAACTCGGTAAAGATTGTTCCGTTAATGAAGCCAATAGCAATGCCAGCTCTGTCGAGACTAATGGTAATCAACTTACTTTCTGTTTAAAGTACTTGTGATATTGTTTTAAGCATCACTCTATCTTTGTTAAATTTCAGAACAATCTTGTCAACCAACCCCAAAGTCTGATTTGGACTCTAGTTCAAGATTCTCCCTTTCCTTAGTTAAGTTGACAAAGAGTGGCCTACTTCTTTTCACAGTTCCGAAAAATGATTTTCCCAACGTTACTGATATTGTATCACATATTTTCCGGTGTTTGGAGATTGGACAGCTGAGTTCACCATCGTGAGTTTCTTTGTTGGTCGAGAACCTCTTATTATTAGTTCTTTGTCATTTCTTCGTAAACTCTTTTCCAATCTGAGTTTTTGTAATAATATTTGATAGGTGTATATGCCTTGTTGCACGTTATACAAAACGTATTGGTGAAACAAACGATAGCTAAGTAGAATTTATGTTCATGCTTATGTTGTTTAAATAAATAAATATGATGTACATCACTGAATAACACCTCTGCGTTCTCTGAAATAATCTCTTTCCACCGTCTGTTACATTGTTTGCATTTTCCAAATTTCATGCAAGTCTTGTCTGATAAGTATTTCCTGTGCTGTAATTTTTTCCCCATAATGTCTGTGCTGGCCGGGTTCTCTTAATGCACACATGTATGCAAACTAAAAAATAAATAAATGTTATAGCCTTAACCGTAATTTTCTTTTCTTTTCTTTTCTCTGCTCTTCTCTTCAATTCTAAGCCGGCTGATTCATTTTTTTGTTATAGATGGTGCCATCGCATTTTACCTATCCAAGCTACTTGTCGTTTGAATGAGAAGGAACTACAGACTGTTTTGTCAAAGCTCGTTAAGCTGTTTGTCAATGATAATCAGGACAAACTTCAACGACCTGTGAAGGTATTACTGCCAAAATGTTACTTGATCGTTCAACTTTATCATGTACATATTAATGAAGATAATTTTAAATAGATGACATATTTGCCCATGGATTTTCTTTTACAAAAGGATAAATGATTGTGTGAAAGTAACCCTCAAATTGAGGTTGTATAGAACCATTAATGTGAAAAACAAGTTTCTTATTCGGCATTCGTGAAAAGAAGCAAGTCAATTTTGCTCCATAACCGTTGGTTAGGCAAAAGTGAATCTGTAGACTGTAGTCCATCCAGCCTGATAGTATTGAAACCACAAACTGAGAGGAAAAATTCATGTTATTCTTTGAAATTTGTTGGTGGGGAGTGCAAGATCTTGCAAGTGTGAGTTTTTAATTAATATACAAGATGGAATATGTGTGAAGGATTATGGCTTTTATGTATTGCCACTCGGTTCTTCCCCTGAACCTGGTTAAAGTACTTTACCAACAGTATTGGTGTCATGGTGATGTGTTTTATATATTACGAGTATCTTGCTTCCGACTTTTTAGGTCTTTCCTGAGTACAGCCATTTGAGATATCATACACTATGTATAGTTAATTGTTGAAAGATTTCCAGGATATTATGTTTTGGTGTTGTTTTCATCTTTCTCTCTGTTCATATTTTTCTCAATTTAACCCATTTCTCTGCTCCACCACTCCTTTCGTTGTTCAACATCATCCCCCATTCTCTCCCATTTGTTCTTAACGCCTTAACCGTCTATTTCCTTTTATCAATACTCCACTTCACTACAAGTTTGTAAAAAATCTTATCAAAGCCATCAGGCATTACAGACCACTTTTTGTAATAATTATACTGTATTTGTATTCTTATTGGACCTGGTCTTAGATTCTTAAGTATCATTTTTATCATTCAACCCTGAAAAAAGTTGCATCTTTGAACAATAAAATAGTGTAATCCTTAGAACACTAGAACAGTATAGTATGGCGGTTGCGGTCATGGGTGCATAAGTAAAAGTCAAGGCATTGACAAAGAAAACGATAGCCCTAGGGATTGTTTGATTACAACTTTTAACCTTGGAATTTTTGGTTATACGTTGTTCTACATTATGTTGGTTAGCTTCAAGCAAAGCTTTCTTGGTTTTCCCATCTGAAAGGGCTGGAAGCTTAAGCTAACCCGTAATATTTGCTTAGAAGCTGCAGCCTGACAAACCCTAGTAGCTTATTTGCACTAAATGAGGTTCCCAGATGACAGACAATGTTTTTTTCCTTCAAAAGTTGTTTAATAACTTTCAAGATTTATGTGATATGGCAAAGAGATAAGAACTTGTTGTGTTTTTCTGTTTTTCTGCATACTGGTTGTTGCATGATGAGTGATGACACTGTTAATTCTGCAGTTTGCAATTGGATATGACCGCAGAGGAGTTGACGAGACCGAGATGAAGACATCAAGAAAGTTTCCAAAAGACACTGAAGAATTAGCTTTATTAGACCGGAACAAATGTTTTAGTGTTGTAGCTGCTACAATCAAAGAAATTTTACCAGATTCAGTTGTCGACTTGAAATTTCCAGAGGTATACAACCCTATTAACTACTAACTACTATTACTTTTTATTATTAGTATTATTGCAAATATGCAGTTGTAGTTGTTTGTGACTTTGTTTAAAATAATGCAGCTATCGGTTCTTGTGGAGGTGCTACCCATTTCTGGGATTTCAAATGGCTCTTTAATTGTTGGCGTCGCTGTTCTTCCTCACAACCTCATTGCTACCAAGCAACGGCTTTGCATCAAACCGCTGCTTTCAGATGCGAAAACCAAAAAGGGAAAGCAAAAATGACAATTTTCTTTACTGAGATCTTATTGCCTTCTCAAAAGGACCGGCGTATTTGTTCCTTCCATTTCTAAATCATCGGGTGCAGTGACCTTTATTTTTTAAAACAGTTCGTGCCAAAGGAAATAGTTAAAAGAATTGTTTACCTTGTATTTTTGACATTAAAGTTGCTTGTTTGACCAGGTAGTGAGAGGGGATATATATTACTCCTGTTAAGCTTGTGATGCAACAATAAAGGAATTGTATTTTACTTTTGAATAATAATTTTGTTTCTTTGTGATGATCATGTTGGGTTAACTCTGGGTTATAAGTCAAATTTGAAGGGTTTTTTTTTGTTATTTTGTATGATTAACAGATGACATTGCAATAAGCGCAATGTAAGTTTAATTTCTAAGAAGAAAAATGTTATTATCTCTTTTGTTAAATATTTTTATTTAGGGTTAATTATGGTTAGCTGACCTGAGTTTTGGCCAATTTTAGGATTGATGACCAAACTTTTAAAAATTCCGTTTTATTGACCTAAATTTATAGTTTGGATTGTTTAAGTGATCCGCCGTTACATTTTTTGGATGGAAACCGTTTTTGAAGTTTCAATTTGGTCCCGTATAGTTTAAAACTTTACGATAAACGCTTAAAAATGTAGAAATTACACACTTATATAAACACACTTAAACTACAAACTTATATAAAACATCTGTTTAAAGTGAGTTGTACAATTAGCAAATAAAATGAATACAAGTATCGAACACCATATGAATTGTATTAGTTAGAATGATATTACATATATATTTACAAATCTAATGAATAAGTATAATTACTAACAATTCAATTTTAATAATTTCATTTTATTTATTTCTTCACATATAATTAAATATATAGAATAATGTCAAAACTTGTTAATATCATCCAAAATAAATAAATTTGGATCTAATAAACCCAATTTTGTATGGGTTAGAATCTAATTAGACTTTATTTTATTTTAGCATAAGACTAATCAAGAAAAAAATTCATAACTCTTTAATAAGTTTAATAATGAACTTATATAACAAAAAAAATAACGATTTAACTTATATTTATTAGTTTGTAAGCACGTTGTTTGATAATTTTATATCATTTTTAAATTTACATTTATAAAACTTACTTCTTTTTTTCAATTTACATACGAAAATGTAACTTTCAATTGATAGTTTTATAAGCTTTCATATAAGTGTGTAATTTGTATAATTTTTAACCGTTTATCGTAAAATTTTAAACTATACGGACCAAATTGAAACTTTAAAACGGTTTCCATCCCAAAAGTGTAACGGCGGGTCACTAAAACAAACCAAACTATAAATTTAGGTCGCTAAAACGGAATTGTTAAAAGTTATATCACAAATCCTAAAATTGACCAAAACACATGTCATCAAACCATAATTAACCATTTTATTCATCATACCATTGTTGTTATTTTTTTTATTTTTTTTATTTTTATAAGACACTGTTTTGGTTGTGACTCGCCGTTCTGGTATGGGTAGTTTGTGATGTGTAAATCCACCGAGGAACAAATTTAGCATTCATTTTGATAAGTAAAAGAAAATAAATATGGCATAGAATTTCACATTTTGGAAGAAAGACAACTTCTGATTCCATTAACCCAGAAATTTATACAGCAATACAGTTTTATAAACAACTCATCCGAACAATTGATTAAGCAGGCCCCAGATACTTAACAATAGCAACATAAATTATCCAGTAAACTATATACAGTTATAATATGTGTCACGGTTATTTTTTGTGAAACAATGTAAGTTTTTGAACCACCTATAACGCCCCCAGAAAATACAACGATTTACGGACTATTCATCAACTCTTGTTTCTGTACAATATTCGACTTGCTCAAATTATGTTTGAACAAGTCTTTTAAGTTTTTCTTATTAATTATATTCGGCTAATGTACATCCTTAGGTCGATTACAAATCAACTCATTGCATTGGACACATGTAAGAATAAATGTTTCTGGCTTTTCTCTCAAACAAACTTCAAAGTTTCAGGCATTAAAAATGCTTAGGGCGATAATGGATCGAATTAGAGAAAGAGTGTAAGAAATGGCAACACTATGAAGGTAAATGCAAGATTAAAGACGATCGAGTTGGTTTGTTTCGGAAAAAAGTAAGTGTCTTTTAATATTATCTTATTCTAAAATATGCTGATAGATACTTTTTAAATTCGAGAACCAGTTATTTGTTATTTAGCTTTTACCGTTTACTATTCAAAACGAAGACGTGGAAATATATGATTAAATGGTTTCATTGCGGTAACTAGAAACAAGTTCATGTTCGAGAATCAAGTGTAGGTTATTGCTACGTAATCACGATTGGAACAGAAAGAAATTTACCTATCAGCATCACCATCTATTTCGGTTTTATTTCGATTCAGAGGTACTGCCGATAGCTGATGTTTGCATCTTTTTCCAAGTTGACCAATTTTTTTGCCAAACCAGAGTCAATCGTGCAATTTTTTTCCCAAACCAGATTCAAACAAGCTTTTCAACCAGTTGTTTTGAGAATTAGAATGGAACATTGATGATTAGATAATGTGTAACACATTTTCAGGCGTGCCACATCTTGTGGGCATTATCACCGGTAGGTGGTAACTGGTAACTTATATGTCCACAAAAAATCCAGCCTGTCATTAAAAGTTGCTCTCAAAACAGTATATTTAGCTCGAATGTCCTCGGGGAAAGAAGTCATGGAATACTAAAATTTTCAACTCAAAAATTGTCCATGGCATTATAACATATAACACCCTGCTGAACATTTCATTGCCAAATTGTACAAAAGACTCGTCCTACAACTTGAAACTGGTTCACTCTGTTTGTATACAATACTTTAGATGTTTGCGCTATATTCTGAACGGACACGAGTAATTTCAGCATTGAACACGTGCATCAAAAATATTTTTTAGTTGCTCAATCATGTAATAAAAGTTGTTTGTACTAAACTTAATGATTTTTTTTGTGGTTTGATGGCAAAGAAACTGAACTTCAAACAGCTAGTATGATCTAACATTCATATGTCACAACTTCAATCCAATAAAAATGCATACCAACGAGGCCCAAACGGTAAATAAAAGGAATTCTTTTCACCACTATCATTTATCGTTGTATCGTACGTATAGAATCAGTTATGCATTAAGCATTTACAAGCAATATTCAAGATCAATTTGTTTACTAAATGAGTCATTTAAAGTAGTCCAATAAGTTACAAAGGCACACAAGAACATCAACAGTTCATACAAAGTTGCTAACAAAGTGCGGTTTGAATTTGAAAAAAATATTTAGTATCTAATGGTCCTGAAAAAACTTAGTTTCACTATATAATTTTTCTTATAAACACAAGAAAAAACTATGGAACAGAAAATGCATTTGTAAAGCAAAAAATTGTACATTGGAAACATTATAAAAAACAAATGTGTTTGTTTCAGACATCCAAGGAAGGATAAAGCAGCATTAGCTAGCTCTCAAGCCCGGCGAGGCGAAAGCTCTTAGGCGGCCCCTGCGAATGTTTGAGAAACAAGCCTTGAATTTATCCAACACTTTGACAATTTTAAAGGGTTTTTAGAGAAGACAAAATAGCACATTTTAATAATCAAATGTGAACTAAAATTAGACAATTCCAAATGTATCAGGACTAAACCAGAAGTTGCAAAGTTGAAATGGTAAATTCTGAAAAATTTCAACACTGTTCTAGTTCTACAATAAAAAAAAGTGAAAAATAGCAAACCATTTTTATTTGGTAACAAATATGTTGGAGGACATCATCTTAAATGACTACATAATCTCATATTCTTGTAATGTCAAACTTATATTTTCTATATTTCATCTGAACCTGATAGTGTATCCTCTACTTTAAACCATTTATGCACCCTTCATTTTTTAATCCAAAATAGTTATTAAAAAAAATAAAAAAATTACTACGCTTATAATTACATAGGTATCAATACATGCCAATTTTATTTTATTTTACAATAAAGTTGAAATTCTTTTGTTTTGAAATAAAATAAGAGCTAGTGTAAAATAAACACTAAATAAACAAAAATCATATAAAATAATAATATGTCCAAATGTTATGAAGTCTATAATATATTGTAAATGTTGATAAACATGCAAAAAAAAAGGTTATTAAAATTTAAAACTTGAGCGAAATTACAGAAGAGGGTACAAAACATAACATAAGATTGGGGCTCTTTTTCTATATCTTATATGCAGTATATTTTATTACCTCACTTCCGTTTAAATTTTTGTCAAGTATTTCCGTACCCTAAAAACTCTTTAAAAAAAAATAACATATCAACCACTTAAGAAAGTGTCTGCACCTAACTAAAGAGTTGGTATGGCGTGGGTCAGAGCCAGTCCTGCTTATATGCATGGCATCAACTTTAAACCGGAAATTATAATAATAGTAATATCGATGTAGATGGAGCTGGAAGCATTAAAAGCCAAAGTGAAGACTGAAGAATTAGGTGGTGACTGAACCGGGTTACATCCTTCCTCATCCTTTGGAATCTGGATAATCTTATCTTTTTACCATGATATATCGAAACTATATATATGGACTACTGACTTTTAGTCACCCTATATAATATCAACATAAATGTTGACTTGTATGTGAAATATGAACCACCTCCATATGCAGATATTGACGATAGTGAGAACGAGCACCACTTGAGTGGGACAAAATGATACTTCGATTATTGAAGTGTTTGGTTGTAGGAAAAAGTTGTGCAATTTGGAAATTATAAGAAAGAGAATAAGAGATGTTAGAAGCATCATCTAGGCTTTGAAGGATATCCTTTTCATATCTTTCATTTTACATATGCCATTTTGTTGCTAATCTTGTAAACTTTAAAGGTAAAAATGTCAGTAGATTTCCATTTGGACCTGGAATTGAGATTAATTGAAACAGTTTTCCGCAAAATGTAGCTCACTTGTGACTATAGTTTCTTCTTTCGCTTTACGAATCAGCATTTTTTCTAGCAGATTTTTATCGTAAATGTTCGCTCACAATCCATTGCAGTATGTCGATCTCTTGCAAAAGCCAGCTTAGCCAGGTATAAGAACGTTTCATACAAGTACCCTTAACATACTTTGTTCCCTAAAACAAAAAGGTAAAAAGTGCAATCGTATATACACATCCAAAGTCCAGTCTCGAAATCAATTTCATGCGACCTTAGACTTCAACCCTTTTGGTTTCTATCACATACATATACCTTTTCTTTTGGATTTGTAGTTTGGTAAGGTTGTCAAAGCTATTACAGGAAACATGATCACAATTCATCCCAAATATTTATTCATTCAGCAATTTGATAGCATCAAAAAAACTTCTTAAAAAAAATTGCTATGCTTTTAAATTACTCCCATATACTATCTTGATAAATGAAACTCATTTTGCTCGAGGCAGATGTATATCCTCCATCAACAACAAGATTGTGTGCTGTCACAAACCCCGACTCATCACTCGCTAAGTACAAAACTGCTTGTGCCACGTCATCCATGCTAGGTGCTCTCCCACCCATTAAACATCCGCTCCCGACAATATCCGCTGCTTCTTGTGATGTTAAATTCGGCCTTTTAAGTATTCTGCGATAAGCTGTCACGAGCATATCCGAAGGCACACCATGTGGGGATACACAGTTCACCCTGATCCCATGAGCCCCCAACTCGCAAGCGCTACTCCTCATTACTCCTAAGATTGCTTCTTTAGAAAGTGTATATGCGTGTGAGGCCATTCCCCCCATCAACGTGGCTGTACTCGCCATACATACTATTGAACCGCCTTTCTTACTACTAATCATAGCTCGTGCAGCGTGCTTTATCCCGTGCAGAGTACCTGAACCAAAGCTTATTCTAAGACAATGGAATAATGGGAAACACAAAAATTACTTTTATTTTAGTCGTATATTAATGTTTCGTGATTTTGATGTTAAATTTTAGAAGATAAAACTTTTGGCAGATTCAATTTATAAGTCACATATTTTCATCAAGACGGAACACTTGGAAATGATTTTCTTTAAGAGACGTATTTTGACCAAGTGTTGAGAATATTTTCGTTCCATTTTATCCCTTGTAAACAAGTCTGATATCGGAAAAATCAGATTTATTATGAATAAAAATAGGTTAAAGCATTTGAAAATTAATTAAGTTCTCTCTTTTATCTCGTATCTCTGTCGTTACCCTATCTGGCTCTGCATTCGTACCATTAATATTGATTCCAAATAGAGGTTTTATTTTGTCCATTTGGATACTCGAAATGCTAAAATCTGGTCCAGCAATGCCTGCATTGTTGACCATGATGTTGAGTTGGCCTTTCCAAGTCAGCGCCAGCTGGACCGCTGATTCGATGTCAGATTCATTCGATACATCGCAGTGTGTGTATTGACCTCCGATGGCATTTGCTAACGTTGTACCTAGCTCGTCGAGTATATCAGCAATTACAACATAGGCTCCCTGCCTAGCAAATAATTTTGCCGTGGCAGCTCCAATACCTCTTGCACCTCCAGTTATAATTGCAACTTTTCCTGACAACCTAGCAAATTTAAGATAGAAAGCAAATGATGTAGCAACACGACTAAAATCCAAGTAAGTACCGAAATGACCCATTACAGTTTGATACATTAGCGTCCACACCTACGGCTTGTTTGCAGCTTTGACGCAAAAAGTAGAGCTTGTTTTTGAAGCCAAAGTCAGATCACCTTAAAGTTTCTTGCTTTCTAAGTCGGGAAAAAAGTCCGTCTTAATAGGGCGAAAATTTGTTATACAGGTATTATATTTCTTTTTGGCTTGAGAATCATACCCTGGTTAAAAGCTCACCATCCCCTCATTGAAAATCTAAGAAGTTTCACACATTTTTAGCTTGAGGTAGCGTATGACAAATTGAATATGAAATTAATCAAATTAAGATGGAAAATATAACTTACCAATAAATAAGTAGCTTTGGGATAGCTGAAACATATGTAAACAAACATGATTCTAATTGTAACTTAAAGCCGATAAACGATAGAAAAAGTTGGACATCAAATTTGCTATTTGTATATTGCTCTTGCGATCTCAGATTGCACTAACCTTAGCCCTGGTAAATCTGGTTCGTTTTCAGTCCCATGATCATTTTGGTCCATCTTGCACCTCAGATTAACCATTAACCATTAGGCTTTTGGTTTTCTAATTAGAGATGACGCATAGCTATAAGTACTCAAAATAAGAAAATAGGGTTTCATGAAGGAACAACAAAAAGGTAATTTGCATGTATAATATTTTATCTAACACGCAAATTTCATTCGCACAACTACTTTGTAACTACATGTTAATTCTTTGGACAATCGCCACAAGAGAATACATTTTTCTCTCTTTTAGTTTTGTTTGGATAAACTGTTGCCTACTTTTCATCTGATTATCTCCCAAAAAATGCACTTGCCTGGATTTTAAGATAGGTGTTGCTTGAAGAGTAAAACTAGAAGCAGGGTTTATTCACCTTTAGTATATTCGTTTCTTCGCTTTTTACTATTTTGTATTTTGTGTTCTTAATTTTTATTTTTTTACCTTGGTTTCTAGTTTTTTTTTTTCCATTTTGTACCTTGATTTCTTACATTTTCTTTTTTTACCTTGATTTCTACTTTTTTTTTCTTTTTGTATCCGAATTTTAGCCATTGAAAATTGACCAAAAAAGAAAAATATATATAAACCAAGGTGCAAAACAGAAAAATTAATAAACGAAGGTACAAAAATGAATTTTTTTTTGAAAAAATGATATATAAAAAAAAGAAAAGAAATTAAGGTACAAAACATATCAAAGTGAAGAAACGAATATACGAAAAGATATAAAACTCATTAAAAGCATGAGCTGCTTTTGTTGAGGAATCAGTTTATCAGATTTGAGAACTAAAAATATTTGGGTATAGAATATAGATTAAAGGTTTTTTTTTTTTTTTTGAAAGGTAATATAGATGAAAGGATGTTATCATGTTTAGTTTAGTTTAGTTGATATCACCCACTTCTTTCAATTTCGATAGAGTTGTACACGGACTTTCAATTAATGACAAAAGTTGTTTTCTCAAAACGGACAAGTTCTTTTCTTTATAATCATCGAGTGAATTCATTGAAGAATGCATAAATTTGTCATTTCTTTTTAAAAAAAACATAAATTAATAAAATATACTATTTTTGAAACTAAATTAACAAAAATATACCAATTTTTTTTTCTAATTAACAAAAACATACATAAAAGTTCATAGCCTAATTTGTATATTTCATACACTTATTCCAAAAAGTTCATACCCTTATTTTAAAAGTTCATACCCTTATTTTAAAATTTCATTCTTAATTACAAAAGTTCATACCATTATTTTAAAAGTTCATACTCTAATTCGTAAAGTTTATATCATGATTTACAGAATTCATATACTTATTTATATAACTATATCTATAATTTTCAACTTCATACACTTAATTCACGGAATTAATACATTTATTTTTCAAGTTTATACACTACTTAACAAATTCAACCATTACCCATCCTTCGATCTCAAAATTTTACGTCGCTGTCGTGGGCCTCTCATTCGACGACCGCATCTCCGTCGGTATCAAACTCGAGTTTTTGACATTGTTTTACACCCTCGTCGTCCACTCCGACGGATGCCTCCGACTCAATCTCCACCAAAAAGAGAGATCGGAGAGAGAGAGTGGATGAGAGAAATATCGAAAAAAGAGAAGGGGGAGAGAGAAATAGGAAAGAGAGAGCAAGTAGAAGAGATCAGAGAGAGAGAGTGATGAAGATGATGAGAGAGACCGAGGAGAGTAAGAAGCAGGATGAAAGAGATCGGAGAGAGAATGAGAGGAGGAGAAAGAGAGGCAATAGAGTGAGATGATGAGAGAGTAAATTTATTAATTAGTAATTATTAATTAATAGGACAATTAACAAAAATATACCATACCCCTATTATATTAACAAAAACATACCCTAATAATTTAAATTATTAAAAACATACCTATATATACTTATTATTTCTCTAATTTTAATCAGACCATAATCTAACATCTCTCTCTAACCGTAACTCTCTCTCTTTAACGGCACATCTCTCTCTAACACACGATAATCGCACCTCTTTCTAACATGTGCTAATCACCCATCTCTCTCTAAAAATAACTAAAAACTCACAAAATTTTCATATGTTAATTATAAAACGTCATACCCTAATTTTAAAAGTTCATATCATAATTTCAAAATTTCATACCCTAATTTTAAAACTTCATACCCTAATTTCAAAACTACATACCCTAATTTCAAAACTTCCTACACTAATTTCAAAACTTCATACCCTAATTTCAAAACTTCCTACACTAATTTCAAAACTTCATACCCTAATTTTAAAACTTTATACCCTACATATGGATTTATCTCAATACTGTACATATGGATTCTCCTCTTTCAACTTGAAACTCACAAGGTTTACAATAGTCTCAAAACTCAATAAATAGAAAGCAATCTCACCAATTCCATATATTTTTCATATATTACGGGGTATCAAACAGTGTAATATTTGTGTATTACGTATGTATATATCTGTATTTATATGTATGTGGATGTCTATATAATTTAGATGGTGTTCGGTAGTCAGTGACGGATTTTCGTGGTAGAGGAGGGGAGAGATATAGAATGGGATATGAAAGAAAGATACAGAGAAGAATGGATGAGAGAGAGAGTAAGATCAGAGAGAGATACAGATAAGAATTGGTGAGAGAGAGAAGAATGGAGGAGAGAGAGTAAGATGAGAGAGAGAAATAAGAGAATAAACAGTATTAAACTTGTTTGATATGTTTTTGATAATGAAAAGTTATTTGGTATGTTTTTGTTAATTTAGTTTAAAAAGTAGTATGTTTTGTTAATTTATACTTCATTAAATGTATGTTTTTGATAATATAACTTTTGATGTTATGTTTTTATTAATATAACAACTGTAAGGTATGTTTATGTTAATTTCCAAAAAAAAAAAAATAGCCAATAAATCGAAGATACCCTACGACAATTTATTCAAAGTCCATTTTATCCGGGTGATGAAGATCAAAAGAGGTAGATGTCACCTAACAATAAAATAAAACAAACCTTAAAAGAGTTATTAAATATATTTTTTTAAAAGGCATTTTCCTCTGCTACTTTAAATTTGTTTATGTCGGTTTGATACAAAATTTGAGCCTTTATTCTAAAAAAGTCATTTGTAACCCATTCCAAACTTTATTCTAAATTGGCAGGTGTAAGCAATATCTTTTGGCCCTTTTGGGGCAGTTGGAGATGTTTTCCTTTATTAACTTGTAAGATATCTACTTTTCCCATCTCTTTTTCCTATAAATTAACCGTTCCTACAATCCCAAGTCGACTCAACCCTACTACAATGAATGTTGAAAGAGAATGTCATCATAGCTCCCCAACCAGATCCTCATGTCGTCTTATCACCCGAAAACACAAAAATAGGTAATATTGGCAAATCAGACTTCCAAGGTGGCGCGGACAAATGGCAGGACTAGACATGAAGTGTTTAACTAAACATGTACATGATCGGAATTCTATTACGAGAATGCACCTTTTAAAATTCGCATCAACTTGGATTGACCCTCTAATGTTTGGTATCGTTATCCCTTTACCATTTACTAATATTTAACTTCTAATGCAAAACTACAACACATAATAATATGATTTAAGTAAGCAATGATAAGTTTCACTTAAGTACTATGTGTACGTATTGGATCAAAGTTGATTTCACAACCCCATTCTCATATCCTTTTATGTAGCAAGCTTATAAAATTATCAATTAATAAATAGGCCCCGTTGACATTGTTTCTTTTATAAATCTATTTCACAAAAGTAAAAATAAATAAATAAATGCAGTGTAGTGTTTGGCACTACGGTAATCTTTTTGCTTATAAGTGACTAATAACCTTTTCTAATAAGTCAATTGTCACTTATTTTAAGTTACAAAGTGAGTATGCAAATAAATTCTATTAAGATTAATTTTTTTAACAACTTCTCTCATTTTGAGCCTTTTTAGTTTTTTCAACTCGAAACCCTTTTAAAAGAACTGAACAATCTGACAAACTAAAATCAAATATTTTTAGTAATAAACTTAAAAAACACACCTAAGGCAATTGTCAAACGGTAAAAAAAAAGAGAGTAAAACTTAAAAAGTGTGATAGGACATAGGATTAGTGCTCGCTGCATATCAAATTATAAGATCCATTAATAACCCAACTAGTATTTAATAGTAAGATGCAGTAGATAGCCTTATATTTATCCATATTAACTATTGTTTGAGTCAAATCATGTTATTTTGTTCATTTTGTTATCGTACCTTTTAATATTTTTCGAGTTTTTATTTTGTAAAACTTGCCACTTCTCTAAAATGTAACAACAATTATTGATTAAATTGGGACCAATAACATAAAAGAAATAAGTTAGGGCAGTGTAGAGTCAAGTTGAAATAGTGAAACAAGATACATACATACATATAGATGGAGAAAAAAAAAGGTAGTGGGGTCGTCGAAAAAGATGATAGCGACACATGCAGGTATGGTGGAGAACAGGGTATCGGTCCCGTACCGTGACCAATGCGCACACCTCCTGATCACTCTCAACAAGTGTCGCCAATCCGAGTTCTATCTCCCTTGAAAGTGTCAGGACCAACGCTACGAGATAAAACCACTAGCAGATAAGTTAACAAAATCCAATCATGGACAGTAACAGAAGCAAAAAAAACATATTTAAGTGGAATCAAACATATCCAAAAACATATTTTCTTAAAACCATAACTTTGGTCGGTGGCGTTAGGTTTTTCAACAATGATATAATATTAAATATATAATAAACGATGAACACTTCGTGATCTTTATTACTATTCGGCAATTGCCCTTGTTCGGATTACAATTTCCTTCTAACAATTATGCTCGACTTAACTATTTGATCTCTTATCTTAGTCTTTTTCCTTCTTCTTCGGTACTCGGCTCTTTCTCTGCTCGGTTTGTTTCTTGGCGTGATAAGGTTTGACTAATTTCTCTCTTTTCTCTACTTCTCTCTATATTTTTTGGATAGATTTTCTGGTCTATTTCTAGGAGGGGTAGTTGACTATTTATAGGCAACTATGCCTTTTAGCATGTTGACAAATGTCTCGAGGGGTTTTTCAGATATGGGTCTCTAGTTAAGTGGGCTTGGGCTTTTAATAGTATCCATCTTTATTCTCTATGGAAGGCATCGAAGGCATGTGATGACCCATTTAAGCATTGAATACCCATCTATGAAGTGTGGGTCGATTATTACGCGAATAGAATATTCGGGTGCAATTTTTATGTTATATCATAAGAGCGGTAAGTGAAACAATCAAAATGTTGCCCTTTAACATGCAAACAAAAATACCAACACTGAAAAAATCTTAATTTTCTTTTGTTTTAGATCAAGTTTGTAACAAGTGATGTTCAACATCGGCAAAACATGTAAGTGTTCACCACATCTTGAAAATCACTTTTGCTTATAAGTTACAATCGAAATAGTTTCAGTTGGGAGAATCAAAAATAAAATATATTTTTAAATATAAGAAAGCATGAAAAAGTGCTTAGTAGTTAATAACTCTCTAAAATTTAAATAAGTATCTGAGTTTTTCTTTTATGCATGTGTTTGATCGGACATTGTTTTGTTAATTTACGAGCTATTGAACGAGATAGAATATATATAGACCAGAAATAGAATAGATATGGATCAATTTAAATTGATAATAAAAATAAATAAAAAAACACTAAATTCTATCATAAAAAGATCAATTTCAACAATAAAACCTGTCACTACCAAAACTGTACAAACGGTACCAAAACGGGTTCTTAGTACGAAAATAAAAGAGTGTTCCTCATTTAGTATCAAATCTCATATCTGCTTCAAATTAGAAAAATAAAACCTGCCGATCATTATTCTTAAATTCCTCAAATTATTTATATATATTAATATTTTAAATAAATTTACACACAAATCTAACTCCCGATCTATATTTCAAAACCCAGATCTTAAGATCTAATTAGAACTTGTTTGGGGAAAAAAAAGGAAAAATGGCGACGATGGAGAGTTTGATAGGATTGGTGAATAGGATCCAACGGGCCTGCACTGTTCTCGGAGATCACGGCGGAAAAGGCATGTCTCTCTGGGAAGCTCTCCCCTCCGTCGCCGTCGTTGGCGGACAGGTATTTATTTATTTATTACTATCATTATCATTATTATTGTTGTTGTTATTGTTATCATTTCATTTAATCTGTTTCTATCTATCATTTCATTTCATTTTGTCTGTCTGTTATTTTGTTACAGAGTTCGGGGAAATCATCGGTGCTGGAGAGCGTTGTCGGGAGGGATTTTCTGCCACGTGGATCTGGTAACTCTCTTTTGTTAATCTGTTTTTATTCATTTACTTGTGTTTGGTTTTTTGGTACTAGTAATGTTGTGTTAGCTAGGTCTGGGTCAGTTCTGTTAAGGTGTCGTGTGTAACGAGTTAAGAAAGTTTTATTAGAGAGTGTTTTTATGTGATTTGGAGGTGTGATGCAGATGCTACGTGAGTGATATGGTACCGTTTTGCATATGGGTTTATGACATTATTGGTGTGTGAATTAGTATTAGTAGTAGTTTTGGGGAAGAGTATTTTTTTTGTTTGAACTTGAAATTATTTGTGATATGAGTAGTACTATGTACTCAGATCCGGATCGAGATTGAAAATGTGTCAATACAGTAACATTTTGGAGAAATGACCGCTTAGTACATAGTTTAAGACTTAATTTTTAAAAACATGGTTTTAGAATCTTTTTTAAGATTAGGTATGAATGCTCAACGATGCTGATTTTCCTTTTTGTGTTTGTCGTCGATGCCCAATAATGGATATGTACCAGTTCGTAAACAAAAAACACAAATTGGGGTTTTTGATATATAAGCTTGAAAGTATGTACTAACCATTAACTTTCCCTAATTAGGAAATTTTATTAAAGAATGCGTTTTTATGTAATTTGGAGATGTGATGCATATGCCATGCAAGCAATTTGGAACAATTTTGCATCTGAATATCTAGCATTGTACGTTTGTATTAGCAGTTAAAGTTTTGAAAAGAATAATGTGTAGGCTTATAGAATTTGGTACTTAGATCCGGATTGGGATTGCGAAGGGGTCAATACAGGGTCGTATCTGGTATTCTGAGTAGATAGTTTTTCTTTAAAATAAGTGTTAATAATATTTCATTTGTAGATGTGATGCATATGCTACCGTATTGTACCTGGGTTCATAACTTTATTGATGTGATGTATTAGTAGTAGTAGTTTTTGCACAGAGTAGTGCCTAGACTTGTGAAATTATAAGGTTGGTTGTAGGTTTGAAGAAAGTAAGTTTAATCTTGTAAGTTGAAATTATTTGGTATTTGATATTATTATTGTTGTAGAACCGGATCGAGATTGATAGTGTGTCAATATGGTTTAAGATATTACTTTATGTATGTAATTTTGTGGATGTGATGCATATTACATGTAAGCAATTTGTCGCCTTTATTTTATCTGGGGTTGAGCATTATCTATATGATGTATTATTTAGTAGCTGTAGTTTTGGGAAAGAATTAATACCTAGATGTATGCAATTAAATACATCTACCCGAATCGAGATTGCTAATGCGTCAATAAAGTGTCATATTTGGTATTTTGAGGTTGAAACCTTAATTAAAATAAAGCGGTTTATTTATATAATTGGAAAATGTGAAGCATATGCCACATAAGCATTTTGGTCCTCTTTTGCATCTGGGTTTATATTGAACATGTGATAAAATTTATGTGATTATTAAGGAGTTGCTTGACTTGCTATATTTTGTAAACCCGAGTTACTTAAAATAAGGTTAAATCCTGAGTCTATTAGAATTATGAATTAGATAGTTTTGTTATGACTGATTTTGTTGTGTGTCCTTAGTACCATATTCGGTTATTGTCAAATGGTTAGAGAAGTATATGTGATATTGGCTTGTAGTATTATTTGGATGCAATTTGGGATATATTTATGTAGCTATGTCCTTGTCTAATAAGCTTAGACTACATGTCCGAAATCTTGATTTAGAGTTTTAAACTCTTTTATTCTTGCCTAGTAGTTTACTTTTAATATCATTTATTTTGGTTTAGATTTTAAAATTTTAAAGGATTATTGGGAGGTGCACTAGTTTGAATAAGCATTTGGCATTTTATAATTCAGATTGTATTGTTGCGGTGTAGATCGTCAACGTAATAAGGGAAATGATTGGTATTCCTGGGGAAGAGAAAGAGTTGGTAGTTTAGAGTAGCTGGACTTATTCTACCAGTTATGGAATGGATGTACGTTTGAGTTTATTTTGTGAAGTTTTTTTAGGAGTTGATTACTGGTTTTGGGTTTAACATGCTATAGGAATAGTAAAATAAGAACATAAACTTGCATTTCCCTTTTCAAGTAGGTTTTAAGTAAGGTTAGTTCATTTTGACCTTTCAAGGCGATATGCATTTCGTAATATGCTTTTGTCAGGATTAGGAGCAACAGGAGAAGGTTGCTTAGTATTTTCAGGTTGCAGTAGGAGCTCGCGTGGTTTCTAGAAATACTTTATCGGAAAAATTGTAGGCACCAGCTATAAACGGTTTAAATTAGGATTTGAATCCCAAGTTAGCTACCTCCCTTGCATTGTGACAGGTTGTCCCAATTGTATTAAATAGTTACCAACATCCAGGTTGTCTGAATAGTGAATAGTTTGTCAACTGTAGTTTTATTGGGGTTAAGTAGGAACAAGTTACCTAAGTTTCGAGGGTGAACCTGTAGCGAGACCGAGTAGAATAATGAGAACCTTAACATTGATAAACAAAAACAGTAGTGGCGTCAAACAAATGCTTTGAGTTTTGTATGGTAGTACATAAGCTTGTTGTATGACATACTAGATAATTTTTATTATTCTTTTTTCCTATCGGTTACACTATCACTGAGAGAGTATTGATGTTAACTATCGGTTACACTACACTGAGAGTGTATTGGTGTTAATTATGTGATCACTATGTGGTGAGAGTGTGAGGTTATATTATAAGCAAAAGATATGATATTTGGTTGAGAAAAACTTTTGGTAATTTAGATAGTTCAAAGAGAAAGAAGGAAAGGAGAGAAGGCACGTTAGTTAGAGAGATAAAAGACAAGTTACAATTTACTCTAATTTTTTTTTAAAAAAAATTACAATTTAATCAGAGTTCGCATCGGAAGCGGAAGTAGTTCTGGGAGACTCAGCTTGTCTTCTTTGTTAGTAACTAGATTCGGGAATGAAACCAAGGAAGAAGCGTGACATCCTGTATTTATCATTACTTATCTAATAACGTTGCCAGATATTCTGGTTGCGAGTAAGTAAGCATATTCTCTCAAGCCAGAAATTAGCCTTGGTGCTAACCTAGGTGCATTTAAGTATCTAATAAATTTTTAGACGTGTTGGAGGAGGAGCAACATTATTCTAGAGGTATGTGGACAGTGGACATGTAAGCTGAGTATAGTCCTTACATAGGTAACCAAGCTACAGAAGAGTGCTAGTTATCAATGCGGTGCTTGTACAATGTACATGGACGGACAGTTTGATTTAAGTTTTCTTTTTATGGGGATTCTTTATGGCTTCGACTTTCAGGAAAATTTAAGATGAGCAAGTTCATGATTATAGAGTTAAGTTTCGGGACGAAACTTGTTTAAGTGGGGAAGAGTGTAAAATCCCGTATTTTATATTCTTACAATAATTCCTTCTTAGGCCTATTTTGAAACCTTGGCAGAATGGTTGGCTCGTATTGCAATTTACGATAGTAGGAATGCAGACTTGAAAAAAAAGGAAGTTAATGATTTTATTAAATGGGATTTTAGGTTAACGTATTGTGTAAATGGAATTAAAGAGCCAGGAAAGAAACAGCTGTAACGTACTTTTGTTGAGTCTCTTTCCTTTCGGGTATAAGACAGAGAAAACTATTGATTTTATTCTAAACTAACCACCTTCATCAAGGCTTCTTATATACGCATAGATGGCGATATAAATATATATATATATAGGGAGAGAGATCCGCTAAAAAGATAGTTTGACAGAAAGACATAGGAACGGATGCTAGGAGGAAGGAAGACGAAACCGTAACGTTAGGTTTTCTCTTAATAAAGGTAAATCGTTTAACCTTCTCAATCAGGTTTAATTAATAAGTTTTAGGTTATTCTATGATAAATCTGTCACATGAGATTTGGTTTTAACTAGGGATTGCTAGTAGTGCTATAGAATGATTGTTATTACAGTTTCATGTTACGAAACTAATGAGTTTAATCTAACTGTTGGTATGGGACTTTGGATATAATAGTCGATTGGAGAAATACAAGCTTTTGGTTACCGCTCAGATGATTTACATGTCGCAATATTAAGTTTAGATAGCAGTCACACACAAATTGTTCCTTAGTGTGATTAGAACCAATATGCAAATTTATAAGACTTGTTTTGAGTTATGGCACACAATATGATTACACATGGAGATTGGTTAGAATATAATACATAGTATGTAAACTGAAATAAGCAATAGGTTCACTAGTACATATGGAGATATAGGTAAGTTATATAAAGGTTTAGACTTCTGGAATTGAAGTCTACCTAAAATATGTGTGCAGGTCTAGATTGAATCAAAATAAGCTATAGTACTTTGGTAATATTGGGAATCTGCTGTTGCTAAGTTGTTATTGGATTTTGATAGTAATATTTGGTTTATTTTTCTTACCTGATCAATAATTATGATTGATCTAAAACTACAGAATTAGATTAAATTTATGCAAATAAATGGCGACTCGTATAAGCTGTTTGTATAAGTTCAGGAATATGAAAAGGACGTTAATCTTTCATGTCGATGATGTTGGGTATGGACTGATTGGCTATAACAGTACGAGATATTAAGATAAAAATATACAAATTTGGTTTATGGGTAATAATTAGTATTTGTTAAGTGACAGTTCGTCTATTTCCTTCTGTTCCAGACGACGGTAATTCAGTTGGATCCACCAGCTGAAAAGACTGAAGTATTCAATCTAAATGAACATAGAATTTAAACCCCTGTTCATTTTGTAATCACGTCGAGAATGTAATCCATGGTAACAAATACAATTTTGTTGTATAAATCGACAAGAATTTCAATTGCTACCTTGAGAAGCCTAATTATTATTATTTTTAAGCAAAAAGGCATTTCATTCATTAGATAAACAGAGGGACCTAACCCAGTACATCACAAAAGGATATTTACATCAACATATCTACAAACCCGTCATAAGAAATATATGCAAACATTACTAGGACAGGAACAAAGTCTGTTAGGCACTCACTGCTTCCCTCATTAGGTGCTTCACTAGGTTCATATTTTTCCTTCAAGGCTTGCACTTCATTTTCCAGCGCCATAACCACTTGCATGAGTCTGTATTTTTGTTATCGTTAACCATCAAAAACCAACCATTTGTGAGCTCATTCTGAGTGTTGAGGCGAGCATCATCCTCTTTAAGTAAATCTCTCTCCTTTGTGACCTCCTCCCGAATGCCAGCAAGCTGAGTTAGACAAAAATATTGCCAGAAAACAGTACTACGTAGCCAATTAGTGTACTCCGCCATACCGTAAAAACCCACTCTATCTCACACCCCCCAAATTGGAAAAAAAAACATACGGTATAAAAAGAGACCACCGCCCAAAGTTGGTTGCCGATTGTCAAGTGAGCCAAACTTGCACACCAAAGAAATGAATCTCATCATTGTTATCGCACCAGGGGGTGAGATATTGGAGCCCACAGAAATCACCACTAGTATTTCACAAACCAACAGAACTGGCTCTACATTTTCCTTTGCGGTTACCAACACTTCTATTGTCCATTTTATACATACCATAAACTTTAATAGGAAGTGAACCATCATTTAAAATAAATAAGGATAGACCCTTTGCACCCAACTTAGAAAGACCATCCACAGTTTTATTAGCTTGTCTCCAAACGAAATTTAAATCAATTCCTACTATATTCATTAGAGTTATAATATTCTCCCAAATAGTTTGACATTTAATATCACTCATACTCATTCCTTACTTTGAGAAGCTTATATCGTAAAGTAAATTGAATATAAAATTGTGATACTTGCATATGAGATTATATATTGAATAGATAAGTCATGGTAGTACTACACTAGTGGGTTATCAATTCACACACTCAAAACAGAAACTTCTTGAAGATCATAAAGTCGCATCCTTGTGTAAACTTTAATTTGTAAAAAGAACCACCTGAGAATGATTGTGTGAAACAGTTTTTTTTTTTTTAATAATAGCATTGCCTTCTTTACTCGGGTTTGGTAAAACACCTAATCAGTATTGGCATCTACGTAATTCCCCTGTGCAATTCAAGGTTGGCCGCAACTGTCGTTAGGGTACTTTCAAACTAACTCCCATCTTTCAACTTTTTTTTTTTGTTCTTTCAAAAACTCAAGTTTTACGATGAAAAACAATAACTTTCTTCACATTAATCGCAAGTAAATAGTTATCATATGCACAATATGAGATCCATCTTCTGTATATATACAAAACGACACTAACTTGGCCTTAAGTACCTACTACACGCGCACATCAAGGCTTTTTATATACGCATAGATGGCAATATAAATATATATATATAGAGAGAGAGATCCGCTATGAAGATAGTTTGACAGAAAGACATAGGGACGGATGCTAGGAAGAAGGAAGACGAAACCGTAACGCTAGGTTTTTCTCTTAGTAAAGGTGAATCGTTTAACCTTATCAATCAGGTTTAATTAATAAGTTTTAGGTTATTCTATGATAAATCTGTCACATGAGATTTGGTTTTAACTAGGGATTGCTAGTAGTGCTATAGAATGATTGTTATTACAGTTTCATGTTACGAAACTAATGAGTTTAATCTAACTGTTGGTATGAGACTTTGGATATAATAGTCGATTGGAGAAATACAAGCATTTGGTTACCGCTTAGATGATTTACATGTCGCAATATTAAGCTTAGATAGCAGTCACACACAAATTGTTCCTTAGTGTGATTAGAAACAATATGCAAATTTATAAAACTTGTGAGTTATGGCACACAATTTGATTACACATGGAGATTGGTTAGAATATAATACATAGTATGTAAACTGAAATAAGCAATAGGTTCACTAGTACATATGGAGAAATAGATAAGTTATATAAAGGTTTAGACTTCTGGAATTGAAGTCTACCTAAAATGTGTGCAGGTCTAGATTGAATCAAAATAAGCTATAGTACTTTGGTAATATTGGGAATCTGCTGCTAAGTTATTGGATTTTGATAGTAATATTTGGTTTATTTTTCTTACCTGATCAATAATTATGATTGATCTAAAACTAGAGAATTAGATTAAATTTATGTTAATAAATAGCGACTCGTATAAGCTGTTTGTATAAGTTCAGGAATATGAAAAGGACGTTAATATTTCATGTCGATGATGTTGGGTATGGACTGATTGGCTATAACAGTACAAGATATTAAGATAAAAATAAACAAATTTGGTTTATGGGTAATAATTAGTATTTGTTAAGTGACAGTTCTTCTATTTCCTTTTGTTCCAGATGACGGTAGTTCAGTTACGGTATAGACCTCGAGTCAGGTGAGTGGGTTTTGTCTTACTACTATAAAGTATCCCATTGCATTTTCAGTGATTATTCCTCAAAACAGTATTATATATATAAGCATATTTTATATCAAGAAAGAAAGAAAAGATTGGGATAAAGAAAGTTGAAAAAAGAAAGAAAGAAAGACAGTTTCATATTGATGGTACGCTTATGAATCGTATTGGTATCACGAGATAAAGGAGTCCAACGGAGAATCCCCTAATAAGGAGAAGTGGGGTGACGTTGGCAACTAAACGAAAGAGTTTAGTTCTCAACGGTTAACTTAACGATTGTACATAGTTTCGTTAACCGGAACTTTTTAAAGAATAGACTCAGCCGTCATGCTGTGGTGACCTTAATTACGTAGTGCACGTATGGTTTATACACCTAAGAAAAAGATCGACGATAAAGAGATTAAGTCAATCGAGCTTGGTATCGTAACATAATACTTTCATACTTGCGAACAAAGAAGAAAGAGATTATTTGTATTTCATTTCAGTTAATTTAAGTGATTTATAAGTTATGCAACTGGGAATTTTATTAAATTTAAACGTTTGTTTTGAAAGAAAAGGAAAATCTTATTTTAGCCCCTTATTATATATTGTAAGATTTTATCTCTCATTGAGCTCGTTTAACTCACCCATCCCTTTTTAAATGTTTTCAGATTAGCAAGCAGTATTACAGTTGATATCGAGTCAGTCGGGACCGACATACCTCATAAAAGTTTTAAGTTAGTTTTCCGCTGCGATGTAATTTTAGTTTAGCTTATATGATGTATAATTACTTGGTAAGGACCGTAGTTAAGATTGTTATTAATAAAAGTATATATTTTTTAGTATATTCATTAGTCTACTATATTTATATGTTGTTAGGTCACGCTTTGTCTAGCACGTGTAGCTACACGTGTTATTCGGCCGTGTGACTCCCAAATTGGGTCTGAGATGTTACATTTTTTTTGGTATCAGAGCTGAAGGTCCTAGGCTTGTAATGGTAGTTCAGTTACGCTAAATGATGCCTGGTCCCAATGTAGGTCCTAAGTTAAAAAGTTTATTCTGTTTGGTCGGATACTATTGATGGTTTGGAGTACTTTATTTGGTAAATTGTTGTTGACTTGTAAGTTACAGTTTTGGGTGTCTATCTTTTTCTAAGATTATATGCAGAATGTAGAAATTGTGAGTCTTGTTTATAGTTTTTGGACAAGCATTGAAGGTACCTTTATGACTCTAATTATTTACAATTCTATTGTACATAGCTTTATATCAGCTAGTATTGTATACTCGTTTAGTTTTCTACTGATGCTAAGTTAGCGCATATGTGTTTAGGTACTGAGAGTTATAAAACTTGAAGAGAGAAAGTCAGTTAGGTTATTTGCGGTTGGTGTGACTAGGTGATTGTTAGTTTAACTACTTCTTCATGTGTGTTAGCTAGATTTATAATAATTTTTCTTATTAACTTGCTTAGTTTCTACTGTGTGAAAATTCGTAACATGTCTGGTATCATACGAACGCATAAAATTGGAAAGAAAAGTATCACACAAACTTGAGGTGCCTATTGGTAGAATTTAATTTTATTATTTCCTTCGCATCTGGTAGGAGTTCTGAATTCCTATGTTTTGATTTGGTAACTAGTTGGTGTTTTATAAGTAATACAAGAAACAAGTTCTCAGGTTTCCTTAGGATGTGAGGTGGTTAGGTTACATGGTAAACAAACAAAAGTGTGGCTATTAAACTAAGAATTCAAGTAAATATTCTGCTAGGAGCTATTAAAGTAGTGGTAATATTTTTTTGCAGGAATATTAATGATTCGGCTAGGCGTTAATAGTGTTACAGATTAAGTAGAGAAACTTTAAAAGGAGTTCTTTCTATTATGCTTAGAAAATGGAATAATTTGAGTTGTGATTTGTGTGATAAAAGGAAAAAATAGTATTAATGGATTTTAGAGCTAAATTAACCGTGAAATTGATGGGTTGTGTTTCGTGTAATCTACTTGGGATGATTACGTTTATTGTTGAGTATTTACCCCTGGATTTCTTATTGGGTGCTTAAGTAAGAGAAGCTTGTTTTAATTTCTTCATTAAGTACAAAGATTTGGAGCAGTTAATAGATTTAAGGTTGGCGATGTTGAAATAAGTATTTAGTGCGCTATCCTTCGTTTATGTTTTACGTTTTCGGTAATTGTTTAGGAGTTTTAAGGAATCTCATTTTGTAGATTTATATATGTGAGTGATTTATTTATGAACATCTAGCGATAAGGAAAAAAAGTATAATTATTGGGCAAACAATCGACCAGGTTAGCATAAATGTGTAGCGTGTTTGTAAGTATACATGACATGGATCATTGCAGTGTTTTATTTTATTGCGAATATTAAAGTTGGACTGTAAGCTTTCGTTAGGTCTGAAGTATAGCATGTACTAAATACGGAACCTTTTGATTGGGTGATTTCGTACAAGTTTTATATTTGGCTAAAATAAGTAGATATTCTCGAAGAAATTTTGAAACCACTTTATGGAACTTATTATATAGTTTAAATTCAAGTAAGCTTTTGTGGGCGGTATGTTTTTTTTTTATTATTTTACACTAATCTCGTATAAGGCAATGACAGATGATTGTGAGTATTAGTACCAATATTGAACATGTGATAAAATTGATGTGATTATTAAGGAGTTGCTTGACTTGTTATATTTTGTAAACCCGGGTTACTTAAAATGAGGTTAAATCATGAGTCTAATTATGAATTAAATAGTTTTGTTGTGACTGATTTTGTTGTGTGTCCTTAGTACCATATTCGGTTATTGTCAAATGGTTAGAGAAGTATATGTGATATTTTGTAGTATTATTTGGATGCAATTTGGGATAAATTTATGTAGTTATGTCCTTGTCCAAGCTTAGACTACATGTCCGAAATCTTGATTTAGAGTTTTAAACTCTTTTATTCTAGCCTAGTAGTTTACTTGTAATATCATTTATTTTGGTTTAGATTTTAAAAGTTTAAAGGATTATTGGGAGGTGCACTAGTTTGAATAAGCATTTAGCATTTTATAATTCAGATTGTATTGTTGCGGTGTAGATCGTCAACCTAATAAGGGAAGTTTTTTCGATGATTGGTATTCCTGGGGAAGGGAAAGAGTTGGTAGTTTAGAGTAGCTGGTCTTATTCTACCAGTTATGGAATGGATGTACGTTTGAGTTTATTTTGTGAAGTTTTTTTAGGAGTTGATTACTGGTTTTGGGTTTAACATGGTATAGGAATAGTAAAATAAAAACTTAAACTTGCATTTTCCCTTTCCAGTAGGTTTTAATTAAGGTTAGTTCATTTTGACCTTTCAAGGCGATATCCATTTCGTAATATGCTTTTATCAGAATTAGGAGCAAGAGGAGAAGGTTGCTTAGTATTTTCAGGTTGCAGTAGGAACTCGCGTGATTTCTAGAAATACTTTATCGGAAAAATTGTAGGCACTAGCTATAAACGGTTTAAATTAGGATTTGAATCCCAAGTTAGCTACCTCCCGTGCATTGTGACAGGTTGTCCCAATTGTATTAAATAGTTACTAACATCCAGGTTGTCTGAATAGTGAATGGTTTGTCAACTGTAGTTTTATTGGGGTTAAGTAGGAACAAGTTACGTAAGTTTCGAGGGTGAACCTGTAGCGAGACCGAGTAGAATAATGAGAACCTTAACATTGATAAACAAAAACAGTAGCGGCGTCAAACAAATGCTTAAGTTTTGTATGGTAGTACATAAGCTTGTTGTATGACATACTAGATAATTTTTATTATTCTTATTTCCTATCGGTTACACTATCACTGAGAGAGTATTGGTGTTAATTATGTGATCACTATGTGGTGAGAGTGTGAGGAGGTTATATTATAAGCAAAAGATATGATATTTGGTTGAGAAAAACTTTTGGTAATTTAGATAGTTCAAAGAGAAAGAAGGAAAGGAGAGAAGGCATGTTAGTTAGAGAGATAAAAGACAAGTTACAATTTAATCAGAGTTCGCATCGGAAGCGGAAGTAGTTCTGGGAGACTCAGCTTGTTTTCTTTGTTAGTAACTAGATTCGGGAATAAAACCTTGGTAGTAGGAAGGAGCGTGACATCCTGTATTTATCATTCCTTATCTAATAACCTTGCCAGATATTCTGGTTGCGAGTAAGTAAGCATATTCTCTCAAGCCAGAAATTAGCATTGGCTAGGTGCATTTCAGTATCTAATAAATTTTGAGACTAATAGACGTGTTGGAGGAGGAGCAACATTATTCTAGAGGTATGTGGACAGTGGACATGTTAGCTGAGTATAGTCCTTACATAGGTAACCAAGCTACAGAATGGTGCTAGTTATCAATGTGGTGCTTGTACAGTGTATATGGACAGACAGTTTGATTTAAGTTTTCTTTTTATGGGGATTCTTTATGGCTTCGACATTCAGAAAAATTTAAGATGAGCAAGTTCATGATTATAGAGTTAAGTTTCGGGACGAAACTTGTTTAAGTGGGGAAGAGTGTAAAATCCCGTATTTTATATTTATTTTATATTCTTACAATAATTCCTTCTTAGGCCTATTTTGAAACCTTGGCAGAATGGTTGGCTCGTATTGCAATTTACGATAGTAGGAATGCAGACTTGAAAAAAAAGGAAGTTAATGCTTTTATTAAATGGGATTTTAGGTTAACGTATTGTGTAAATGGAATTAAAGAGCCAGGAAAGACACAGCTGTAACGTACTTATGTTGAGTCTCTTTCCTTTCGTGTATAAGACAGAAAACTATTGATTTTATTCTAAACTAACCACCTTCATCAAGGTTTCTTATATACGCATAGATGGCGAAATAATTATATATATATATAGAGAGAGATCCGCTAAGAAAATAGTTTGACAGAAAGACATAGGGACGGATTCTAGGAGGAAGGAAGACGAAACCGTAACGCTAGGTTTTTCTCTTAGTAAAGGTAAATCGTTTAACCTTCTCAATCAGGTTTAATTAATAAGTTTTAGGTTATTCTATGAAAAATCTGTCACATGAGAGTTGGTTTTAACTAGGGATTTTAAGTAGTGGTATAGAATGATTGTTATTACAGTTTCATGTTACGAAACTAATGAGTTTAATCTAACTGTTGGTATGGGACTTTGGATATAATAGTCGATTGAAGAAATACAAGCTTTTGGTTACCGCTTAGATGATTTACATGTCGCAATATTAAGTTTAGATAGCAGTCACACACAAATTGTTCCTTAGTGTGATTAGAACCAATATGCAAATTTATAAGACTTGTTTTGAGTTGGGGCACAATATGATTACACATGGAGATTGGTTAGAATATAATACATAGTATGTAAACTGAAATAAGCAATAGGTTCACTAGTACATATGGAGATATAGGTAAGTTATATAAAGGTTTAGACTTCTGGAATTGAAGTCTACCTAAAATATGTGTGCAGGTCTAGATTGAATCAAAATAAGCTATAGTACTTTGGTAATATTGGGAATCTGCTGTTGCTAAGTTGTTATTGGATTTTGATAGTAACATTTGGTTTATTTTTCTTACCTGATCAATAATTATGATTGATCTAAAACTAGAGAATTAGATTAAATTTATGCAAATAAATGGCGACTCGTATAAACTGTTTGTATAAGTTCAGTAATATGAAAAGAACGTTAATCTTTCATGTCGATGATGTTGGGTGTGGACTGATTGGCTATAACAGTTCGAGATATAAAGATAAAAATAAACAAATTTGGTTTATGGGTAATAATTAGTATTTGTTAAGTGACACTTCTTCTATTTCCTTTTGTTCCAGATGACGGTATTTCAGTTACGGTATAGACTTCGAGTCAGGTGAGTGGGTTTTGTCTTACTACTATAAAGTATCCCATTGCATTTTCAGTGATTATTTCTCAAAAAAGTGTTATATATAGAAGAGCATATTTTATATCAAGAAAGAAAGAAAAGATTTGAGATAAAGAAAGTTGAAAAGAGAAAGAAAGAAAGACAATTTCATATTGATGGTACGCTTATGAATTGTATTGGTATCACGAGATAAAGGAGTCCAACGGAGAATCCCCGAGAAGTGGGGTGACGTTGGCAACTAAACGAAAGAGTTTAGTTCTCAACGGTTAACTTAACGATTGTACATAGTTTCGTTAACCGGAACGTTTTAAGGAATAGACTCCGCCGTCATGTTGTGGTGACCTTAATTACGTAGTGCACGTATGGTTTATACACCTGAAAAAAAGATCGATGATAAAGAGATTGAGTAAGTCAATCGAGCTTGTTACCGTAACATAATACTTTCATACTTGCGAACAAAGAAGAAAAGAGATTATTTATATTTCATTTCAGTTAATTCAAGTGATTTATAAGTTATGCAACTGGGAATTTTATTAAATTTAAACGTTTGTTTTGAAAGAAAAGGAAAATCTTATTTTAGCCCCTTATTATATATTGTAAGATTTTATCTCTCATTGAGCTCGTTTAGCTCACCCCTCCCCTTTTAAATGTTTTTTGATTAGCAAGCAGTATTACAGTTGATATCGAGTCAGTCGGGACCAGACAGACCTCATAAAAGTTTAAGTTAGTTTTCCGCTGCGATGTAATTTTGATTTAGCTTATATGATGTATAATTACTTGGTTAGGACCGTAATTAAGATTGTTATTAATAAAGGTATATATTTTTTAGTATATTCATTAGTCTACTATATTTATATGTTGTTAAGTTAGGCTTTGTCTAGCACGTGTCGTTACACGTGTTATTCGGCCGTGTTACTCCCAAATTGGGTCTGGGATGTTACATAGCCTAACTCCGCCACTTAACATGATGATGGCGGTGAAGAATAGCATGGTGATTATGGCTGATTTTACAATTGTCGTGAGAAGATCTTTTGTTTTTCTGTTCGAAGGGGTGTAGAATTTGGTTAGTATTATGTAGGTTAGTGTGTTGAATATATTTATAAGTGTATTGAATATATATATAAGATGGAGAGTTACAATTTGGTTAAAGAAACATGTATCACTTTCTATTATGCTTTTCCAAACTTATGTATAACCCAAACCAAACTTTACTGGCTTCTGCCGAATTTAGCATGTGTACATTTGTTTGTTAGGCTAGTTAGAGTTTATGAGTAAGTGCATGCTACTAGAAAAGTCGACACTAAAACCACCATTAAAATATGAGTTAAAGTGGTCTGGAATTACTCCCGTTTTGTCAATTATTTTAAATGTAGTTTATTTATGTATTTCAATTAACTTTAAGTTAAAGGTGGTATAAACCAATGTATTAAAAAGCGCGCCTTATTACGCCTTGGAGCGCGCCTCATCACAAAACTTAAGTTGTTTTTGTTGAGATTCAGACTTAACGCAGATAGCCTAAAAACACACCTTATTGGTGTAAAAAAAACGCGCATTAGGGGATCAAGAACCGGAATTGTGGTCTCTCTCTTCATCTTTCTGTAGAACATTTCTTTAGCGGTTTCGCCTAGTTGGGTCGAGCATCAAGAACCGGAATTTATATGACATATGCCCTTCTCTTTGGTCCATGACTAGCAACTCACTGTACCAAGCACGGCAGCCTCACCCCCTCGGGAACGGAATTAGACCCTTTTGATATGTCATTTCTCCACAATTGCTCCATTTAAGTCTTTCCTTTCCTCTTTCTTTGTTTTTTTCCTTTAATCCATCAATGTCAGGTGACCTAACTTAGGTCCTTAGATTTTAGGGAGTTACTAAGTAGTTCATGCTTTCTTGCATTTCAAAAGTTTTTTTTTTTTGGTTCTCCGAACTGAAACTATTTTGATTCTAACTTATAAGCAGAAGTGATTTTCAAGATGTGGTGAACACTTGGATGCTTTTCTGCTGTTGAACATCACTGCTTACAAAATTGATCTAAAACAAAAGATAATTAAGATTTTTTTTTCAGTCTTCGTATTCTTTTTTGCATGTTAAAGGACAACATTTTGATTGTTTCACTTGCCGCTTTTGGTTCTAGACATTTGATTTTGTTTTGGATATGTTTGATGCCACTGAATTATGTTTTTTACCCGTGTTAGTGTCCATGATTGGATTTTGTTAACTTGATATGCTAGTAGACTTATCTATATGTACGAGCTTGTTATGGAATGCATGCTCGCGATGCAGCAAATTAAATTCCAACAAACTAACCCTGCTGCTTCTGCTGCAGCTGCAGCTGCTATGCCTCTTCAAACCACCGCCAACCCGTAATCGGATGGTCTGTTTCGTTTTTATTTCCTTATTGTTATTATGAACCTGTTTTTATAATTGTGTGATGAGGATATACATGACTCTGTTGTGTTGATGAAAAGCTTGGCTAAGGCGAAGCAGGACCGCGGTTTTATATTTAAGACGCAAATGTCTTAAAATAAGGAACTGTTTCAATGTCTTTTTTTTCTTTTTTGTTTTATTACTTATCATGTTCACTCTGTTTAGCAAGGGATGTTGATTCCTGGGTATGTGTTATACTGTTCATTCTGTTTAATAATCCTGGGTGTTTGGGATGTTAGCTTTTTTGTTTATCTTTCCCTTGTTGGAAAGGCGAACGCGTGATCAATCGGACACGGTCTGTTTTGTTACTTTATCAGTTTTAGTTTGTTTAATAGGGGATGTTATATCATCGTTATGTGAATTATGGAATAGTTTCTTTTCTAATTTTCTTTGGTGCAAATTGGGAACCGCGAATGGTTAATCCGATGAAATGGATTTGTGGTTTTTCTTCCGTATGTGAATTATGGATTAATTTTTCTCCTTGTGCTTATTGGAACCTTTTGGTATTTTACTATAACACCCTGTTTGAGCTATTAGCCTATTACTGTTGTTTATTCTCTTCGAGTAAAGGTATTTAATTCACTACTGTTTGTTGCTTTATTTTTATTTTATAATTATCCTATTTATTCTGTTTAATAGGAGATTTATAACATAATATTGTGATATATGAATTAGTTTTTTTTATCAAGTGTATTGGAACCTTTGGTGATGAAATACTACTCTGTTGAGCTTAATAGTGTTTTTTTTTTCGTCTGGTTGTTGTGCGATGAAAACATTGGAAAACTGGCGGCTAAGAAGGATCTGTAATCTACTTATCCCTCTTATTTATGGAATGTGAATGCGCTAATCAATTTGATGGTCTGTTTTCATTTTATTATTTGTTCTACTGACTATAAAATAAGGGATATGAAATCCGTCACATATGTTTTTTGGACAATACATCTTCCATCTCTTTTGGGTTAGTCTGGATCCAGTTTTTAAGTAAATATATTGGCTTGGTAACAAGTACTATTTGAGAAAGTTAATTTTGCTTAAATTTATAGTATAAAAAACAAGTTCTTTCTGTTTAGAATTTTACTTTTTCTAGAGGCCGGAAGACTGAAGAGGTCCGGTTTTAAGCTAACAACCAAATACATAAGTATTAGGTTTGTTCGAGAAACTGAAGAAATGCAACCTAACAAGTTCTCTTTATGAATTGTTTTCTCTCTCTCCTAAAAGATGCACTTGCTTGGATGTTAAAATAAGTATCTGCTTCAAGAGTAATAAGAAGTCAGAAATAGAAAATATTTGCGTTAAAGGTATTATCAATGACAATCACTGAGGTTTCGTTATTATTAGTCATGACCCACCTCTTTCAATTTAGATAGATTAAGGTACACGAGTTTTCAATTAATGACAACTCAATTAAAATGTGTCACGGTTATTTTTTGTGAAACAATGTAAGATTTTGAACCACCTATAACGCCCCCAGAAAATACAACGATTTACGGACTATTCATCAACTCTTGTTTCTGTACAATATTCGACTTGCTCAAATTATGTTTGAACAAGTCTTTTGAGTTTTTTTTATTAATTATATTCGGCTAATGTACAACCTTAGGTCGGTTACGAATCAAGTCATTGCATTGGACACGTAGGAATAAATGTTTCTTGCTTTTCTCTCAAACGAACTTCAAAGATTCAGGCATTAAAAATGCTTAGGGCGATAATGGATCGAATTAGAGAAAGAGTATAAGAAATGGCAACACTATGAAGGTAAATGCAAGATTAAAGACGATCGAGTTGGTTTGTTTCGGAAAAAAGTATGTGTCTTTTAATATTATGTTATTCTAAAATATGCTGATAGATACTTTTTAAATTCGAGAACCAGTTATTTGTTATTTAGCTTTTACCGTTTCTCATTGAATGCTGGCGTTTCAATTTGTTAGAAACTCTAGGGACTACTTTTGTATTTTATACAAAACTCTCTTTTCAGATTTGACCGAAGACCCAAATCCTGAGGCCCGCGACCCGATCGAGCGTATATTGGACATAATAGTTTAACAACTACATGGGTTGGACTTGTATATATATTGGACAATTAACTCTTAATTCTCCAATATGGGATAACCCTCCATGGTTTTCCATTTATTCATTCCATTTTCCAGGATTAAGGTTTTCCCTTTTTTCGAGAACCCAACTTTAAAGCCGATTAATATTCATACTCATTCTCCGAATAAGTCATGCGATATACCGTTACGAAGCTCGTCACACGAGCTACTCAAACGCGTTGAGTACGACATTAACAACTAAGTGTTGTCACATATAATATCGACTCGAAGTTGCTCCTATGACCATTCGGAACACTCATGCTTAAAACATATTTTCCAACAATATATGATTAAATGGTTTCATTGCGGTAACTAAAAACAAGTTCCTGCTCGAGAATCAAGTGTAGGTTATTGCTACGTAATCACGATTGGAACAGAAAGAAATTTACCTATCAGCATCACCATCTATTTCGGTTTTATTTCCATTCAGAAGTACTGCCGATAGCTGATGTTTGCATCTTTTTCCAAGTTCCCCAATTTTTTTGCCAAACCAGAGTCAATCGTGCAATTTTTTTCCCAAACCAGATTTAAACAAGCTTTTCAACCAGTTGTTTTGAGAATTAGAATGAAACATTGATGATTAGATAATGTGTAACACATTTTCAGGCGTGACACATCGTGTGGACATCATCACCGGTAAGTGGTAACCGGTAACTTATGTCCACAAAAAATCCAGCCTGTCATTAAAAGTTGCTCCCAAAACAGTATATTTAGCTCGAATGTCCTCAGGGAAAGAAGTCATGGAATACTAAAATTTTCAACTCAAAAATTGTCCATGGCATTATAACATATAACACCCTGCTGAACATTTCATTGCCAAATTGTACAAAAGACTCGTCCTACAACTTGAAACTGGTTCACTCTGTTTGTATACAATACTTTAGATGTTTGCGCTTATTCTGAACGGACACGAGTAATTTCAGCATTGAACACGTGCATCAAAAATATTTTTTAGTTGCTCAATCATGTAATGAAAGTTGTTTGCACTAAACTTAATGATTTTTTTTGTGGTTTGATGGCAAAGAAACTGAACTTCAAACAGCTAGTATGATCTAACATTCATATGTCACAACTTCAATCCAATAAAAATGCATACCAACGAGGCCCAAACGGAAGCAGCGTACCTGACTCAAGAGTCAGGGTTACTCAGCTTCTGGACCATTGGATATTGCTACAGTTAAAATATGAAATGTACTGTAGCAGTATCCAATGACTGTGGACTCTGAGTCATTCTGACTCAGAGTCACAGACGCTGCTTCCGGCCCAAACGGTAAATAAAAGGAATTCTTTTCACCGCTATCATTTATAGTTTTATCGTACGTATAGAATCAGTTATGCATTAGGCATTTACAAGCAATATTCAAGATCAATTTGTTTACTAAACGAGTCATTTAAAGTAGTCCAATAAGTTACAAAGGCACACAAGAACATCAACAGTTCATATAAAGTTGCTAACAAAGTGCGGTTTGAATTTGAAAAAATTTTTAGTATCCAATGGTCCTGAAAAAACTTAGTTTCACTATATAATTTTTCTTATAAACACAAGAAAAAACTATGGAACAGAAAATGCATTTTTAAAGCAAAAAATTGTACATTGGAAACATTATAAAAAACAAATGTGTTTGTTTCAGACATCCAAGGAAGGATAAAGCAGCATTAGCTAGCTCTCAAGCCCGGCGAGGCGAAAGCTCTTAGGCGGCCCCTGCGAATGTTTGAGAAACAAGCCTTGAATTTATCATCACCAACACTTTGACAATTTTAAAGGGTTTTTAGAAAAGACAAAATAGCACATTTTAATAATCAAATGTGAACTAAAATTAGACAATTCCAAATGTATCACGACTAAACCAGAAGTTGCAAGTTGAAATGGTAAATTCTGAAAATTTTCAACACTGTTCTAGTTCTACAATCAAAAAAAGTGAAAAATAGCAAACCATTTTTATTTGGAAATATAGAAATTTGTTCTTTTTCTAGAATTTTAAAAAATGTAATTTAACAAATTGATAATATCAAAATTAGAAAATATTAGAGTCTCAGACATTCAAGGAAGGAAAAAAGCAGGCATTATCTCTCAAGCCCGGCGAAAGGCGAAAGATCTTAGTCGGCCACTGCGAATGTTTGAGAAACAAGTCTTGAATTTATCATCATTGACAAAAAATGTATTCATTGATTTAATTGTATTCATAAAATTATTCCAGCCTTGAATGATCAAACAAGCTAAAAGGGCTTGATGATAAAGTGAAAAGGATGGGTTACATATTAGGGACTTGTTCTTCCCTTTAGCAAAATTATATTCTTTAGCTAAAGGGGCAGACATCAACAGTCCCAAGTTTTAAAAAAATAACCTTGTTTTCAATAGCCAAAACATTAAAAAGAAAATTACAAATTAAAAATCATCAAAGAACTCAAAATGGAACAAAGAGATATAGGGGAAAGAGTAATACACAATAACATGGCATGAATTTTTAAGATTCATGTTTATATGTATGATGTGTATAATAGAAAGGTATTAAGAAAAATAATGCGGCTATATAGAGAGGGGGTGAGGTTTAGGGTTTTGTGTTGGATTAAAATGGACGGTCACGATCGAGCCCAACGATTTTTCTAGATCCCATGAGAGTTTTCAACTTTTCATCAAAAGATCTATCTGATTCTCAAAGTTTGAATTGATACACTAGGCACTAGCAGGAGGAAAACTTAAAGATTTGGTTGGACGACTAAAAATAATAAGATGGATACTCTTTTGTCATAACCACCTTTTAATTTGAAAACGGATGGTTTGATCAAATAGTAGCCGAGGTGTCTCGTATGACAAATAATTTGGTTCATTTTATTATATACACATGCACCCAAACCAAATGTGTGGTAACAAATATTATCTTAAATTACTACATAATCTCTTGTCTTGTAATGTCAAACTTATATTCTCTTTATTGATGACTACATAATCTCTTGTCTTGTAATGACTATAAAAAAAAAATTACTACGATTATAATTACATAGGTATCAATACATGCCAATTTTATTTTATTTTACAATAAAGTTGAAATTCTTTTGTTTTGAAATAAAATATCATTATAATTTAATGAAGTATCAATGTATGCCATTTTTTCAAAATTGTCGTTCCCTACTAAGAATTTTGTAATAAAGTATCATTATAATTTTTTTTAAATATAATAATTTTTTTAGGACATATTGCGTAATAACACTTTTTTAAATTACTAATAACAAAAACAATTGTGTGCTAATTTTACTTGTCCGCCTAATGAAGATTTTACTAGCATATATTTACATCATTACATGTATATTATTTTTACTTATATTAAAGATGTTTTTTTTTGCCTTTCAGTGTTGTACCCGGAATGGTCGCCCCCTTTCAGTGTTGTGCCTGGGATGGTCGCTCCCTGCCGCCTTATTCAAGGCCACCCCTATAATAAAACTAGTAATCGTGCCTCATGCGTTGCGTATGCGGTTCTAATGTAATAAAAATATAAAAAAATGTGTATAGTTATAATATAAATATGTGGATAATACCAAAAAAAAACATATTTTAATATTTAAAAGAATCTTTGGTTGTTAAAGAGTTATAAATAGTTTTATTAGTTTTTATATTTTATATTTTTATGAGAGTATGATATTATTGTAATTAATATAAAGGTGTAGTGGTATTTTTGAAAAAAAGTGGCTAAATTGAGCAGAATCATTTGACTTGGGTTGACTTATTATATAACTAGTAATCGTAGCTCACGCGTTGCGTGTGTGACACGTAGTTGCATAAATATGATCCGGCACAAATAAATTTAATATTTTCAAAAAGTTTACAAAAATAATTGGTTGAATATCGTAAAAATATAATGTTTTATTGTTATAGTAATATAAAAATACATGTATGATGATTTGTTTGAGAGATGATTTGATATGTGAAAAAAAAAAGAATATTTATTTATTTATTTAAATTGCATTAAGTTATTTTAGTAATTAGTAAATTGGAATAGAGGCATTTTTAGAAAAAATGGGTAAAATTGGGCGGTCTCAATATTTCTTAAGTTCCCTTATATTAATAGTATTATGATATAAATATGTGGATAATACAAAAAAAACATATTTTAAGATTTAAAAGAATCTTTGATTGTTAAAGAGCTATAAATAGTTTTATTAGTTTTTATATTTTATATTTTTATGAAAGTATGATATTATTGTAATTAATATAAAAGTGTAGTGGTATTTTTGAAAAAAAAATGGCTAAATTGAGCAGACTCATTTGACTTGGGTTGACTTATTATATAACTAGTAATCGTAGCTCACGCGTTGCGTGTGTGACACGTAGTTGCATAAATAGGATCCGGCACAAATAAATTTAACATTTTCAAAAAGTTTACAAAAATAATTGGTTGAATATCGTAAAAATATAATGTTTTATTGTTATAGTAATGTAAAAATACATGTATGATGATTTGTTTGAGAGATGATTTGATATGTGGAAAAAAAATTTATTTATTTAAATTGCATTAAGTTATTTTAGTAATTAGTAAATTGGAATATGAACATTTTTAGAAAAAATATGTAAAATTTGGCAGCTTCAAGATTTTTTGAGTTCTCTTATATTAATAGTATGATATGATAAGAATGATAACACAAACCTCAAAAATAGTAATAAATTATAAAAATAATAATAATCTACCCATCTTATTTATATTTGTTAACGTCGGTTTGATACAAATTTTGAGTCTTTATTTTAGAAAATGTCAAAGGTCATAATTCCATGCTGTATAATTGTAAATTGGTAGATATCTCTTAAACCATCGATCTATTTTCCTTTCAATTTTTTCGTTCCTACAATCCCTTGTCGACTCGACCCTGTTGGAAAAATTGTAGGAAAACATGTTTTTAAACATGGTTGTTCCAAGTGGTCAGGGACCATCTTTGAGTCAATTTTCGATGCGACTACTCAGTTTTTCTGAGGCCATACTCAAAGCATTTGAGTAGCTCGTACGACGAGCTTCGCAACGGTATATCGCATGACCTATTCGGAGGAAGGGTGTGAATGATAATTAGACTCGAAGGTTGGTACTCGAAAGAGGCAATAAAGCCAATGCTGGAAAATGAGAAAAAAAATGGGATTTAACCCATGAGGGTTATTCCACATTGGAAAATCATGAGTGATTTTCACAATATATATACTAAGGTATCCCATGTGGATATTAAGTACTGTGTCCACATACACATGTGTGTATTGTGTACCACACACGGGCTTGCTCGTCGGGCGGGTTTGCTCAACGGGAAAAGTGCGCCTGCTCGGGTTGCACCTGTTCGGAAAAAGCATGCCTGTTCGGGAAAAGTGAGCCTGTTCGGGAAAAGCTTCCAGCAAAGCTGTAACTGTTCCAATAAATATGAATTCATTGCAAAGTTAATACTGCAGTTTCAAATTTCGAAAACTGACAGTAGTAAAGTGTCTTTAATGGCTGAGATACTCAGCAAAAAACACAGCAGCATATATCATCTCTCAAAAATCAGCATTACATTTTAGAACCAGATAGAACCACCCACCAACAGCTCGACCTTGACTCGTCGCCAGTTTCCGGCGAGTCATCCGAGACGTTGTACCTTGGGATCGAAGCGCCAACGCAACCAGAAACATTAAGGTGGTTGGACGAATATCGGTTAAGGGCATACTGTTAAACAGTAGCCTCGTCTTTTAATTCTGTCCATTTTAATTTCTTTTAATTCTGCCCATTTCAATTATGTTATTTAAAATTCAGCAATTTACATTTCTGTATTTTTTATTTCAGTATTTTAATTTGCTGTACTTAGCTGTAACTTTTAATTCTGTTTGTACCTTTCTGTAATTTCTTTAAAGTTCTGTTTTTTGCTGTAATTACTATTCTGTAATTTAATTCAGTAATTAGTATAGTTTCAATTCAATCCTGTAATTTCAATTTCAATCAGAACAGTCCGGCTGTTAAGTTTATACTTTCCAGTCCGACGGTTTCTATTTATTGCAATTCAGTACATCAGATTATTAATTAATAATAATACGATAACGTTTGCTTTATTTACTATTCAGTACCTACATGTTGTAATCGTTAATTTCTATTCCAATTCGAAATTAATAAAGATTACACTGGTTTTTTGTTTATTCTTGTTTAGTCCTTTAATTATTATTAATTGTTATTTCGTACACGGAAACCAACAATCTTAACCGATACCATGTTGGTTCTTTCGTGTATTAATACAATTATTTATTTTAAAATAGGAATAATGCTTTTTTGTTTTCAATTCTAAATTATATTAGAAATTGAATTACAAAGAAAAATTCCAAACAATTTTAATTTTGTTTTTGAATCTTGTTGATACCAACCGTATTGGTATTCAATAAGAATCATTTAATCCTTTTAATACCAACCGTATTGATATTCAAAAGGATAAAAAGTTTAATTTTATTGTTTGATTAAAATTCTTTTACAAACCCAAATTTCAGTTTTGGGGTTTTGTTTATAGAATTTGATTGTACACGTATCTCATACGTTTGTTGCGTTGTCGTTTCAGATGACAAACACGTCGCTTATTCAGTTGCCTATCGGAAGTCAGCATGACCCAGTGGTTGGTGGAAATGTCCACAAAACTGGGGGCGATGCGATTGTGGGGGCTAACGCCGATGACGTAGCTGCAGCGGCTGCGGCCGCCGCGGCTGCGGCCATGGCGGATGCTACGGCCAAAGCTGAGGCTGCGGCTGAAGCAGCGGCTACAGCCAAGGCTGCGGCTAGAGCCAAGGCTGCGGCCAAAGGCAAGGCACCGATGTATTTGGCTATGCCTACTTTGCCGACTTCTCATCTGGAGAAACTAGAAAAGTTCAGGGGAGACAACTTTAAACGTTGGTAGCAAAAGATACTGTTTTATCTCACGACCCTGAATCTGACAAGGTTTCTAAAGGAGACTGCTCCTGTCCAAAGCGAGGACGATCTGGACGAGCAGTCGTTCTCTGCGGTTTAGGCATGGAGACATGTCGACTACCTATGCAAGAACTATATCCTGTGTGCTCTAGATGACACGCTGTTCAGTGTTTTCGAGCCCAAAGCTACTGCAAATGAGCTATGGGAAACTCTCGAAAATAAGTACAAAGTGAATAACGCTGACACAAAGAGATTTGTTGTCACGGACTTTCACGAGTACCGTACGACTGACAGCATGGGTGTCATGGAGCAAGTTGAGGAGCTCCAACTCATTTACCATCGCCTTGAGGCTGAGGGGCTAGTGATTAATGAGCCTTTCCAGATGACACTCATGATTGAGAAATTGCCACCGTCTTGGAAAGACTTTCAAAACTACCTGAAGCACAAGCGAAAGGAAATGAGGCTGGAGGGGCTCATTGAGAAGCTCAATATCGAGGTGAGCAACCGTCGCTCCGTGAGGAGAGTCGGTGGTGCTAACATCCCGATGGCAAAGGCCAATGTGGTCGAAAGCTCCAACGTTAAACGGAAACGTTTAGACAACGGAGGCAGTACTGTTGTCGTAAAGAAATTTGCGGGAACCTGCTTTGTGTGTAACAGGACCGGTCATCGTGTCGCGGACTGTTATGACAATAAAGGCGTTGTTAAGCCCAAGCCCCCCCCCCCCCCCCTGAGGAACTTCAAGGGTAAGGGTAAGAGGAAAGCTCCAGCTCAGGCACATCTGGCCGAGGGAGGACGAGATGATGACCACTTTACTGCTGTGATATCTGAGGTGAATCTCGTGGGGAGCAATCCCAAAGAGTGGTGGCTAGATACCGGTGCCACAAGCCACATCTGCTCAACACGGTGGATGTTTAAGACCTACGAGGCAGTAGAGGGAGAAAGCTGCTTCATGGAAAATTCTGCTACTTCCAAGGTGGAAGGAAAAGGAATGGTGGTGATGAAGATGACCTCGGGAAAAGAGCTGAGGTTGACCAATGTGCTCCATGTTCCGGATATCCGTAAGAATCTGGTATCCGGATCAGTGATGGTGAAGAACGGGTTCAAGCTAGTCTTAGAATCCGATAAAATTGTAATCACCAAAAATGGTTGTCTATGTATGTCGTGGCTATATGACCAACGGCATGTTTAAGTTAAACGTAGGGACACCTGCTCCCAATAAAGGTGCTAAAGTTGAGGCTAGCACTAGTGATGTAATGACTGTTGCCCAAGAGGCCAATAAAAATTCTAATTTTGATTATTTATTTGAGTCATTTCATTTGTGGCATGATAGATTAGGTCACGTGAATTATAATTCTTTAAAGAAATTAATATCACTAAAACTAATACCAAATTTGGTTTTTGATAAGCAACACAAATGTGAGATTTGTGTAGAGGCAAAATTAACGAAATCATCGTTTCAACATGTTGAACGAGAAAGTGAACCTCTCGGTCTAATACACTCGGATGTATGTGACTTAAAATTTATACAAACACGAGGAGGAAAAAAGTACTTTATCACTTTTATAGATGATTGTACTAGATACTGCTATGTTTACTTAATGAGAAGTAAAGACGAAGCAGTAGAGAAATTCGCTCTTTATAAGACCGAAGTTGAAAATCAACTCAATAGAAAAATTAAAACATTGAGAAGTGATAGAGGCGGTGAATTTGAATCACCGTTTGAGCAGATATGCGCTGAAAGTGGCATTATACATCAAACCACAGCCCCATACACTCCCGAGCAAAATGGGGTTGATGAGCGTAAAAATAGAACGCTAAAGGAAATGATGAATGCTATGCTAATCAGTTCTGGGTTACCCCAGAACATGTGGGGGGAAGCGATACTTTCCGCAAACTATGTTTTAAAGAAGTTACCACATAAGAAGCGAGAAAAGACTCCATGTGAATTATGGAAAGGTCATCAACCCAGTTATAAGAACCTGCGGGTTTGGGGTTGTCTCGCGAAGGTCCTAGTTCCCACTCCTAAGAGGATGAGAATTTGTCCTAAAACGGTGGACTGTGTGTTCATCGGATATGCACATAATAGTAGTGCATATCGGTTTCTCGTACACAAGTCGGACAATCCCGATGTGCACGTAGATACGTATATGGAAAGCCGAGAGGCCTCTTTCTTTGAGGATATCTTTTCCCGTAAATTACCTACATCTGTACCAACTCAAGAGTTGAACAGTGAAGGAAATGTGGGGGCAAGTGAACCGACAGAGGAGGAGGCAGAGCCTCGACGCAGCAAAAGGGCAAGGAAGGAAACTTCCTTTGGACCTGATTTCCTAACCTTCATAATTGAAGGCGAACCGGTGACATATAAACAAACTATGTCAACACCGGATTCCCAATATTGGGAAGAAGCTATTCAAAATGAGATTGAATCAATCATGCAAAACCACACTTGGGAACTAGTGGATCTTCCGAAAAGTTGTAAGCCCCTAGGTCACAAGTGGATCTTCAAGAGGAAGTTAAGGGTTGACGGCAAACTGAAGTAAAAGGATTCAGGCAAACTGAAGGTGTTGATTATTTCGACACGTATGCTCCTGTCTCCAGGAAAACGTCTATCCGAATCGTCATTGCTCTCGTAGCTTTGTTTGATATGGAAATACATCAAATGGATGTAAAGACGGCTTTTCTAAATGGAGAACTGGAAGAAGAGATTTACATGGAACAACCGGAAGGGTTTGTAGTTCCTGGTAAAGAGCACCAAGTGTGCAAACTTGTAAAGTCTCTATATGGACTCAAACAAGCGCCAAAGCAATGGCACGAGAAGTTTGATAGAATTATGCTATCAAATGGTTTTCACATTAATGAGTGTGATAAATGTGTCTACTCTAAAGGAAGTGGAAGAGACTGTGTCGTAGTCTGTCTCTATGTGGATGACATGATTATAATTGGGAGTAATAATAGAATCATCTCCACAAAGAAAATGTTGTCACAACACTTCGATATGAAGGATCTGGGTATAGCTGATGTAATACTTGGTATGAAGATTACCAAAACATCAGAAGGATATGCCTTGGTCCCAATGTCACTATGTTAAACAAATATTAGACAAGTTTGACAAGGGCAGTAAGGCAATGTCTAGAACCCCAATTGAGTTCAACTGTAACCTGAAAAAGAATTTCGGTAAGAGTGTGAATCAATTGGAGTTCTCTCGAGTCATAGGCAGTCTCATGTATATAATGAATTGTAGTAGACCAGACATAGCAAACTCAATGAGTAGACTAAGCAGGTACACCAGCAATCCGAATGAGAAACACTGGAAGGCCATAATGAAACTTCTCAGATATATGGGGTTTTCAGCCGATTACGGGTTGCACTATACCAGATATCCAGCGGTACTGGAAGGGTACTCAGTTGCCAACTGGATATCAGACTCCAATAGCACAAGGTCCACGAGTGGATATGTGTTTATAATGGGAGGAGCTGCTGTGTCTTGGAGATCCTCCAAACAGACATGTATTGCAAGGTCAACTATGGAATCTGAATTCATAGCGTTAGACTTAGCAACCGAAGAGGCAGACTGGATGAGAAGTCTTTTGGAAGGAATTCCAATGTGGCCAGAACCTGTTCCCGCAATAAGCATGCATTGTGATAGTCAATCAGTTATTGCGCGGGCTCAGGATCATATGTATAATGGAAAGTCTCGACATATACGTCGGAGACATAAATTCGTAAGGGAATTGTTATCCAACGGTGTGATATCCTTAGATTTTGTGAGATCAAAGGAAAACATAGCGGATCCATTAACAAAAGGCTTGACTCAAGTGGGAGTCGAAACGTCATCGAACGGAATGGGATTAAAGCCCATTAAATTGGTGGCCCCCCATAGGCAACCCAACCTAAACGGAATCTTTCCTGATAGGTTCAAAGGGAAACTGAACTGTGGGGGCAACCGAACAAAGCACTCGGGAACCTGGAGTTCCCAGCCCATTTCCGCGATGACAGAGTGATAAACATGTACCATTGTAAGGGTGAGCTTGAGGCTCTTAATGATCCAAGTAACTCGACGGTCGAGTAAAGTGAGTCAGGACACTTTCGACTTGGAACACCTATAACGAGTGTGTAAGGCCGGTACCATGTGATGAGCTTGGCCTAATTCACTAGAGTACTCAGTTGAAGTTGCCCAGGCAGTCCAGGCCAAATATGGACAACAACTAAAGGGCCTAGTACGTGGGTAGAGAAGGCACTGTGCGGGTGCCATTCTGGGATACGCAAAGCTTGATGGTTCAAAGCTTTACAACTACCTAATAGCAGTATTCTGGGTGGTACTCCGCTACGTCAGGTTCAAGGCGCGCGCTACCTGACCTTAGGCAGTGAACTTTTGCGGTTCTCTTGATTTGCATTTAGGACATGGGATTTCGAGCCAATTGCATTCATGTGGGGGATTGTTGGAAAAATTGTAGGAAAACATGTTTTTAAACATGGTTGTTCCAAGTGGTCAGGGACCATCTTTGAGTCAATTTTCGATGCGACTACTCAGTTTTTCTGAGGCCATACTCAAAGCATTTGAGTAGCTCGTACGACGAGCTTCGCAACGGTATATCGCATGACCTATTCGGAGGAAGGGTGTGAATGATAATTGGACTCGAAGGTTGGTACTCGAAAGAGGCAATAAAGCCAATGCTGGAAAATGAGAAAAAAAATGGGATTTAACCCATGAGGGTTATCCCACATTGGAAAATCATGAGTGATTTTTACAATATATATACTAAGGTATCACATGTGGATATTAAGTAGTGTGTCCACATACACATGTGTGTATTGTGTACCACACACGCGCTTGCTCGTTGGGTTTTTAGCTCAACGGGAAAAGTGTGCCTGTTCGGGTTTCACATGTTCGGGAAAAGCGTGTCTGTTCAGGAAAAGCGTGCCTGTTCGGGAAAAGCGTGCTTGTTCGGGAAAAGTGCGCCTGTTCGGGAAAAGCTTCCAGCAAAGCTATAACTGTTGCAATAAATATGAATTCATTGCAAAGTTAATACTGCAGTTTCGAATTTCGAAAACTGACAGTAGTAAAGTGTCTTTAATGGCTGAGATACTCAGCAAGCCTATAAATAGGCAGACCCCCCACATTCTGAAATAAAACACAGCAGCATATATCATCTCTCAAAAATCAGCATTACATTTTAGAACCAGAGAGAACCACCCACCAACAGCTCGACCTTGACTCGTCGCCAGTTTCCGGGGAGTCATCCGAGACGTTGTACATTGGGATCGAAGCGCCAACGCAACCAGAAACATTAAGGTGGTTGGACGAATATCGGTTAAGGGCATACTGTTAAACAGTAGCCTCGTCTTTTAATTCTGTCCATTTAATTTCTTTTAATTCTGTCCATTTCAATTCTGTTATTTAAAATTCAGCAATTTACATTTCTGTATTTTTTATTTCAGTATTTTAATTTGCTGTACTTAGCTGTAGCTTTTAATTCTGTTTGTACCTTTCTGTAATTTTTTTAAAGTTCTGTTTTTTGCTGTAATTACTATTGTGTAATTTAATTCAGTAATTAGTATAGTTTCAATTCAATCCTGTAATTTCAATTTCAATCAGAACAGTCCGGCTGTTAAGTTTATACTTTCTAGTCCGACGGTTTCTATTTATTGCAATTCAGTACATCAGATTATTAATTAATAATAATCTGATAACGTTTGCTTTATTTACTATTCAGTACCTACATGTTGTAATCGTTAATTTCTATTCCAATTCGAAATTAATAAAGGTTACACTGGTTTTTTGTTTATTCTTGTTTAGTCCTTTAATTGTTATTTCGTACAGGGAAACCAACAGACCCTACTATCAGTGAAGATCGAAAGTGACCGTCGTCTTAGCTCCCCAACCATTGATCCACAATGTCTTGTTGCCCTGTCACCCAAAAACACAAAAATAGTTAAACATGGGCAATCAGATTTCGAAAGGATGTATGTCGACAAGGGGGCAGGTCTGTGTTGCCGATGGGGTGGTGTATTTCGGTGTTTTGAAAATAAATTATATGTATCACTAAAGATGTATATAATCGAAACCTTATTATGACAATTCATTTTTTTGAAAATCGAATCTACTTGGAATTGCCCTCTAATTTTGGGTAACGTTATCACTTTACCATAATTATATTTAACTTATAATGCAAAATTACAACAAATAATACATGATTTAAGTAAGGGTAAGTTACATACTTTTTATAGTGTATCAAAATTGATTTAACAACCCCAATTTCATACTCCTTTTTTATTTTGTGTAGCAAGCTTATAAAATTATTGATTAATAAATAGGCCGTTTGACATTGATTTTTTTATTTATCAAAAAGTATTTAAAAAGAAACAATTTAAAAAAATGTTTAATTAAAAAAAAATACATTGTAGTGTTTGACACCAATGTGGGGCTCTTGTTTCCTTTAATTATAGATGACTTATAAATTTTTCAAGTAATAAGTTCTTTCTCACCTATTTTAACTTAAAAGTGAGTTGTTATCTGTAGGCCTTTGACTTTTAACTTTTTTGACTCGTCATCAAGTTTTTCAAAATAAAAATAAAAAAATCACATACTAAAGCGAGCATATGCGGAAATTAGACGACGCTTAGTCGATAGGCGGCTAAAAGCCTACGTAATTATATTGGATTAAGCAGAATAGGCGATTATCAAACGAAATGGGAAAAAACATGCTTACAGTTAACGATTTAGGTAACAGACTACAAGAATTAATAATTGAGTTACTCAACTATCAAAACGTTCACAATTTAAATACCGTCGTTAACTTAATTGGATGAAAGTTAGTTTCAGTCTTAATTTTGGTCATATTATTTGTAATTTGTATAAATTTAATCTTGTTTTTTCGGAATGTTACAATTTACAATATTTATACTAAAATACATTTACATACATATTAAGTATATTAATCTAAAAAAAAAATACATATTATTTGACTAAATTTACTTCGAAAATTTGTTTTTCTTAAAATCCATTTTTTAAATAAAAAATATAACAATTTATTTACAAGGAAGATACCTTAAGTTTTAGAAGCATGACAGATGGGCAATAAATTATATCCCACGTACACCACATCAATATCTGAATATATTAGTAGAAAACCAGCAAGAAAATTGCTATTTTTTTTATAAAAAACATTTATTTTTGAATAGAAAATATTTTCTAAGCATTTATATTTTCTTTTTATAAACAAATATCATTTATATAGAAAGAAAATGTTAATATGGAATGTATATTAATATATGTATCTGTACATATATATATACATATATACTAAAACGAGACATTTTCGAAAATCATGGTTAAATTTAGGTATATCATAAACAATATGACCAAAATGAAATTTTAAACTAACTTTCATACAATTCAATTAACACCAATACCTGCTTTGTGAACTTTTTCATAATTGAATACCTTAATTGTTAATTCTCGTAGTCTGCTACTTTAATCGTTAACAACAAATACTTATTTTTTCCCCCAAACGAAATAAATGTCATTATACACGATTAGGTAAACCTAGGGGTGAGTTAACCCGTATCACGTAAACACTTAACCCGTCTCCCGACCCGATTACTTTTGGAAGTAAAAAAAAAATCCCAACCCCGACTCGACTTTTTCGGGACCCGAATTTTCGGAATCCCGTAGGGCCGGGATAGTTTTATTCCGAATCTCCCGAGATATTTATTTTATTTTATGACAAGGTCATTTTTTATTAACAATTTTATTTGAAAAGTCTAAACATTTTATTAACACGAAACGTAATCACAGTTTAAAAATAACACTCATAAATAATACAAAAATAAATAAACACTAGTAATCGTGCCCCACGCGTTGCGTGTGCGGTGCGTAGTGCAATAAAAATATATAAAATAATTGTAGTTATGATATAAGTATGTGGATAAAAAAAAACATAGTTTAAAATTTAAAAGAATGTTTGGTTGTTATAATCGAAAAATAATGATCACTTATCCTTTTTAAGTAATAATAAAACTTTTTAATTTAAGTATATTTTTTATTTTAATAGTTTCATATATTCAAAACTACAAATTTATATTATACTTATCTAATTATAACTAATATATAAAACAAAAAAGCTTGTAGCTAGTAGAGTGTTTACCTTACATGTTTGCTAGAAGTACACGGTTCGATTCTCATCGTTTGCATTTGATACAGATTAATATACATTTTACCTTTTGAAATAAAAAAAATCATGTTATATAATATAAAATAAAAAAATTAATTAGAAATTCAGGTCGGGACACCCGATGAAATTAAAATTGCTAGCCGATCCCGATTCCGAAGTTTGTAGGATCGGGACAAAACCCGAAGTTTTCAGTGCAGGTCGGATCGGTATTTCAGTCCCGGCCCGTAGTAGACCAACTATTTCCGTCTAAAATACATAGTGCATTTCTTATAAGTTATAACATTGTTTTAAGTAGTTGTATAAAAAAAACTAGAAACCAAACGAAAAAAATAATAAACACACAAAAAGTAAAAGTGAAAAGTATTTTCCAAAAAATAAGTGAAGCTATGAGAAAGAAATAAGTTAGGGCAGTGTAGACTCAAAATCGAATTAGTAAAAAGCAATATACATACAGATAGAGCGATACAAAAACAGATAGATACAAATATATATATAGAGAGAGAGAGAGTGAGAGAGAGAGGGGAAATGGAGGTAACGGGTTCATCGAAGAAGATGATAGCAACGCAAGCAGAGATGGTGGAGAACAAGGTGCCGATCCCGTACCGTGACCAATGCGCACACCTTTTGATCCCTCTCAACAAGTGCCGCCAGTCTGAGTTTTATTTACCATGGAAGTGTGAGGATCAGCGCCACGTCTACGAGAAGTGCGAGTATGAGCTCGTTATGGAACGTATGCTCGCTATGCAAAAAATCAAAGTCCAACAAACTAACTCTGCTGGTGTTGCTATTCCTATTCATTCCACCGCTAACGCCTAGTCCTTGATTGGATGGTCTGTTTCGCTTTTTATTTCATTATTGTTATTGTTATTATGGATCTGTTTTAATAATAGTTGTGTGATGAGGATATATGACTCTGTTATGTTGATGAAAAGCTGGCTAAGGCTATGCAGCACCGTGATTTTATCTTTGATATCGATTCCTGGATATGTGTTATATTGTTCATTATGTTTAATAATCTGTTTTTGTGATTTAGTGTCTGTTTGGCAACTTTTTTTTTTAATTGGAGCTTAACACCACCGCTGCTAACGCCTAGTCCCCCCCCCCTAATCGGACGGTTTGTTTTGATTTCGTTTTGATTGGTTATTGTTATTACTGTTATTGTTATGAGAATCTGTTTTAATAATTGTGTTATGGGATACATGACCCTGTTTGACCTTGTTTGGTGTTGTTTATCTGCGAACTAGTGACAATCTGTTTTAACAATCGGATGGTCTGTTTCGTTTTTATTGCTTATTGTTATTGTTATTGTTATGAGAATCTGTTTTTAATAATTGTGTGATGATATATATATATATATGACTAGTGTTGTTTAAACTCAGGGATGGTCTGCGAACTAGTGTGGTTTTATCTTTCCCTCTGTTGGAAAAGCAAACGCATGATCAATCGGGGACGGTCTTTTTTGTTACTTTATCGGTTTGACAAGGGATGTAATGTTCTGGTTACAGTGATTTTTCTATATATGTTTTATTTCTATGGGGGTGTTGAAAGGCTAAATCGATTTTCCTCAATATGGGGGTGTTGTAGTCCATTTTAGCCTACTGCTAGTTCCTCCTCTCTGTGGTTGTGTGATTTATTTATTAGTTTTTCATTTTTATTTTGTGCATATTGGGAACCGTGAATGGTTAACCCGATGCGGTTTGGTAAATGGATTTGTGGCTTTTCTTCGTTATGTTTGATAAGGGATGTTGTATCATCATTATCATTAGGGGTGAAAGTATAATACGGTAAACTTGTCCCGGGTGTTAACGAGTTTGATTTAGTTTCGTTTTGGTCCTGCGACATAGGATGGGGTGTGGTCTGGAGAGTAGGAGGAGTGAGCGTAGCATTAATCATTTTCTTCTAATGTCTTATGTGATGAAAAGCTGGCTATCCCTAAGCACGACTTGATATTCCTTTTATCTTTCAAAAGGAAAATGTGTAATCAATTGAATGGTCTGTTTTTTGCTTTATTATCTATTTTTTTTTTGTACTTTGTTTAACTAGGGATATCATATTCTGGATGTGTTTTATGGTTTCTCTATTTTTAGTGCACGAGTTATATTTAGATGAAAATGGATTTGACCTGAATTTAAGCTTGAGACGGGAATGGTTATCGATTGGATGGTATGTTCTTTTTACTTTATTACTCATCCTGTGTAGTCTGTTTAACAAGGGATGTTATGTCCTCGTTATGTGAACTATGAATTAGTATTTTTTATTTTCTTTGCGGTGTGTTATATTGATGGAATGCTGGCTAAGGGTAAGCAGGACCAGGTTTTGGTCTTTAAAACGTGAATGATTAATCAATTGGATTGTCCTTTTTTTTTTTTTGCTTTATTATTTGTTCTATCCACTCTGTTTAACTAGGGATATCAATTCCTGGATATGTGTTTTATGGACTCTTTATTTTATAGTTATCCTGTTTATTCTGTTTAATAAGAGATTTATAGCATAATCTTGTGATTTATGGATTATTTTTTTATTTTGTGCATTGGAACCTTTGGTGATAAAATACTACTCTGTTGAGCTTATTAGGGTTTTATTTTCTTTTCTTCTGGTGTGTTGTGTGACGAAAACATTGAAAAGCTTGCTTAGGCTAAGAAGAACCTGTTATCCCTCTTATTTATGGAACGTGAATGCTAATCAATTGGATTGTCTATTTTCATTTTTATATTTTATTCTATTCACTCTATAGTATAAGGGATGTCAAACTCTGTATATGTGTTTTTTGGACAATGAATTTGGATGTATGGTGATAATTACTATTCCGTTTGAGCTTATTAGTCTTGTTTTTTTTCTATTGTGTTATGTTGATGAAAAGGTGGCTAAAGCTTATTGGTAAAAAGGAAAACGCGAACTGATAATCAATTGGATGGTTTGTTCTTACTTTGTCTGTTATCATGTTTGCTTTCTTTATCAAGGGATATCATATTTATTTTTGTGTGCTGAAATTGGAATATACGAATATGAAAATATGTTTTGACCTTGTTAACTTTGTTTTTTCTGGTGTAATATGTAATAAGAATTATGAATGTTGTGTCGTATTCTTTTTTGGTTTGATGTTTTGGTTTATGATGTAATAAGTCTGAATTTAAAAGTAATCAGTTATCTCAAAATCGGCGAATGCCTAATTCGATTGGAAAGGCTGTACTTACTTTTCACTTATCCTATTCGGTCTGTTTGATAACGGATTTCGTATCCAGGATATATAATATATGTACTAGTTTTGTTGTGTGTGAACAGATTGGATTTATGGTGATGAAAATATTTGACCGAGTTTGTCTGACATCGTGTATTATGTTCTTCGTGGTATCGTCTCATGTTTCGATGCTTAAAAGTGTTAGTCTTTGACTATTTGACTGCGTCTTATTTAATTTTTACTTAAACTCTCTGGTGGATGTAAAGCTATACACTCAAATGATAAGGGGTATTATAATATAATTCCGTTTCTTAGATAATGAGTTGGTAGTACTAGTAGCTTAAATTTGTGGATACTTATGCTTGCTAGGCAAAAAATTAAAGCATAGCAGTATAACCAGGGATCCTTTTTATCCTAAAAGCGCAATACGTGATCCGATTAAGCTATGAATCTGCAGTTCTTATCTTTCTAATTATGAATCTGTTCCTCAAAGGATTTGTTTCTTTCAGGCTTTCTGCAAAACTTGTTGATATAAATAATTCGCCTTGATTTATACTAGTTTCTTTCCGGTTTATATGATAAGCTAACAGCTAAGCCTAAGCAGGGATCTGCTACCCCTCTTATCCCCACAACAGGTGAATGCCTAACCTGATTGTGCTATTACTTCCTGGTCTGTTTTTTAATATTTTCGTTGCTGTTTTTAAACTTTTTTATAATAGATATTTGTTTTGTGGACAATCAGTTTGAACGTGTGGTGATGAGATATTACCTGTTTTGAAGTTGCAAGAGTTGTTCATTCTGGGGTGTTACGTGATGAGTATAATCAAATTTGTATTGTGTAAGCTCATCTTCTTTTGTGTATTCTGACGTTTTGATCTATGATGATCGATAAGCCTTGTAATTCAGTCGTAATAGGTACGATGACCAATCATCAAAGGTTAGGAATGACTCGTCAAGTTGGGACAAGTGTAAAAGAGTGGGGGTTAGTGAAAGGTGGGATTTTAAGTGTTTAGCTGAATGAAGTTTGTGCAATCTCTGTCAAAGTCCAAGTCAAATATTTACTCCCAAAATGGCATTTTCTTTTGACCCAATTTTTTGAGAGAAAAACTAGGTCAAAATGGCAAGAACATGGGTACAGGGATGGGAATGAATATGTGGTCTTCTTATTTTTGTCCTATTAAAAATATTGTTTGTGGTCTTGTTGGTGCATTTATGGGACATACTATCCTCGTTGCCTAATGTTAAAGCCCATATACTTTACCATTAAAAGACATCGTAATGGTAAGGATGAGTAACTCTTTATAAACCACAGACTCGATCATTATCTAGTCGATAGGGGATAATATACTCTAACACCCCCCTCGCTCGTGGCCCGACATTTTAAGGGTCCTACGAGCGGACATATTAAATGAGTCTAGTCGATAGGGGATAATATACTCTAACACCCCCCTCGTTCGTGGCCCGACATTTTAAGGGTCCTACGAGCGGACATATTAAATGGGTGGAGATAGGCATCGTAATGGTAAGGATGAGTAACTCTTTATAAACCACAGACTCGATCATTATCTAGTCGATGTGGGATAATATACTCTAACACTCCCCTGCTCGTGGCCCGACATTTCAAGGGTCCTACGAGCGGACATATTAAATGGGTGGAGATGAGCCCAACATTGCTAGGCCCACTCTGATACCATATTGAAGCCCATACCCTTACCCACTAAAAGGCCTCGTAGTAAGTAAGGAGAGCAACACATTTTAAACACATGTCACGATCTATCCACAAGTGATGTGGGATAATAACCTCAACACCTAAAACGGCTAATGGTAGTTCTAAGTAAATTGTCAATATGCGGTCTTTTTTTCTCCTATTAAAAATGTGTTCAATTAGAGATTTATGTTTCATAGACTTGTTTGTTTGTTTCTGCACAATTTGGTGATGAAAAACCAAGGTTGTAAAAGTCGCAAGTCGGCGACTAATGGGTGAGCCCCGACTCTGTTATCTTCCCCGTTTCTTTTCTCTCTCTACTGTGTTTTTTCAATGGCTTTTCTAAACCCTAAACCAATTGGGTTTTTCATTTTCACTAGTCAGACGATCAATTCCCTCCGCTTTATTACAATTCAACTTAATAATTCACCATATATACTGTCAATTAAGCCGATTAAGCCCAAAATTAGGTTTTTTTTCAACCACCGATCAGCACTAATTGAGTCAGTCTGGGTCCGACTTCCGACTAATCGGCGTTTAGTCGTTGACTATCGCGACTTTTAGAACACTGAAAAACTACACAGTTCGACCTTTTAATAGCTGTCTCTTTTGGTATGTCACGTAATATTTTTTTTGTTTTTGTTTCAGTTTTACACCTCTGTTCAGAATTAGTTTGAAAATAATAGGAAATTATATAGGATGAATTATGAGCTATAAAATTCAAATTCTTGTAGCTTGATCATTCGTTAGAATGGCCAAGAATAGTGGTTGTTAGTTGGATTAGTGGAAATGTCAGGCTAACAATTGAATCTCTTCAAATATCCAAGACGGATATATTTTCTGGATATAGAACTAGAGCAAAATAGCAATAGCCGTGAACACGATATCCAAGATTCTTTAGTACATTTTATAGGAATCGTGGCAGGTCTTCTTATGGGTAAAATAGCAAATGCTTGGTCCAGATTTTGTTCTACCAGTGATCTGTTTTCTTTTCCTATCCTTTTGTAGTTGGGAATACTCACTTCGTTCAAACTGTTAAGAGTTGTTCTTTCTGATGTGTGAGAAGTCTTTTTCTTAAAGAAATGTTTTTAGAGAGGGACTCCTAGTATCTTACTCTCATCAGCTGCTACTAGCAATACTATAGAGATACATAACTTTGTTTGCCTTTCGCTACTATTATTCATTAGTTTATGTGGTGTAGTATACAATGGACTTTATATGCCCATGCATTTTGATTGATTTTATCGCTTTTATGACTTGTAATAATGTTCATATCGGAATTAACTATCTCCACTCAGACTAGCATGTTGACGAGTGAGCTCTCTTTTGGTTGTCTCACAAATTAGTTTTGCCTGTTTTGGTTTATAACATTTCAAGTAAAGTTTTTAGATTTTGAAGATAACAAAATAAAAAATGTTTAAATCTCATGTATTAGTCTTACATTATTAGTCAAGCACATGACATGATTGTCATAAGAAGATAAAAAAGAATTTGTGAAGAATAATAGTTTACATTCAAGTCTGTTTCCTGGCATAAAACGTTTTACTTCTCAAATTGTGAGGTGAAGATCCATATTTTAATTAAGTTTCCTTCTTGTAAGGCATCAAGTCCGTCCTAAATGGGCATTCATCACATTTTTCTTAGCAGTCGGTGGTTTTTTTATGCCCCCAAAGGATATTTAGAATTACTCTTTGAATTTCATGTCCTTCTGAATCAGTCAATACATATTTCTAAATAATCATATGGGTTTGGTGACATCATTCTGCGGACATGCGTGCTTCTGTTTACTGATTCAATTTCAGCTATAGAAATGTTTTAATTCTTATGTCTAAAATCACCTTAACAATTTCAACCAAATTACTTAAACCAATTCCAATTAGGTGTTGGTATTACTTTTTTTAGCGTTCTGTTTCAGGTTCCACTTCTACATTCTCATATAGTTCAAGGACGCTTGTTTGAACTTTCTGCTAGTCTGCTATTTTTTTCCCTTTTTTTGTGGCAACATAGCAACTTATTCTCACCCAATCCTATAAAAGTCTGTAGTCGACAGACTAATCTGCATAACGTATGCGAGGGACATTATTTTCCTGTTGACGACCACTTCTTTGAAGGCTCCAATCTAATCCCATCAACCACTGCCTATATATTTTTTAATGAAACCGTTTTGTAATTATAAATTGCCAAATACGTTGCTCTGAAATGTTCAATCCTATCCCACAATCGCGATTCTGGAAAAGAAACGTAGTCCTAAAGTAGTTCCTGGTAACAAATATTCCTCAACTGCAGACGGTTCGAAAGCTTGTGAGTTGTGATTATTCTTTATTCTTTGGAATAGTTGGTAAGTTATAGCACCCACGACTTGGTATTTTGAATTTTGTTTATTTGTAAGTTTAGACTTGGTTTTTTGCACCTTTAAATCTAGCTTTTCGCTTGAAAATTATGCTATTGTGAGCTTTCTGGTTTTCTTATTTGCTTTAAACACAGTTTGAGAATAACTGGCTTTTAAATTTAAAAGACGTACAAACAGTTGGTAATGATGTTCAAATGTGGAGAAGTACCTACCATTTTACCGAAGGGAAGACAGACGAATGAATAGAAACCAGTCTGCTAGGCATTATGACGATATGCCACATTTATGTTCATCTGGGAAAGTAAATCTGCAGTCTATAATTGCAATTTAACCTCGTATTTTTTTACTTTTAAAAATTTAAGCTCAACTATTAAGTCCCACAAGAACTTTTTAAAGACAAGGGGAATGGCAAAGCACAACTCTCGGAAAAAGAATAACAAAAATTGCAATATAATTACTATTGTAAATAGGGGACATCTTCAAAATCTTCAAAATAGAATCTTAAAACAAGACGAGCTTCGGTGTTGATGCAAATTAAACAATAGAATAGCATCACAATCTTCAAAATGATTTTGTGCAGTCTTGGACTTCATATGAGTATAAGTTTCTTCTGTCGATACCACCATATTTTGTATAATTCGAAATTAGACTTTCGTATGCATGATAGTAAACTTCAAATGGAGCAAAGATTTCAGTCTTCTACAAGGATTTATACTGGAATATAAGCCTTCTACTCGATTCTTTCTTGATATTAAAAGTTATGGCTGAAATTTGGTTAGGCATCTTTGTCTGACCTAATCCGGCTATCTAGACCACACCTTTTCCATCTGGAAGCAAAACTTATTCTTCGAAACAAACACATAATTGTCTCGATTTCGCTACCTGCCAACACTACACCATCACCCGCAATATCCCGACTGCTACTGCAAACTCACAAATATAGTCCTAAATGGTCTAATTCGCAACTATAATACATTTATGAGATCTACCATACTGCCTACCTAGCTAACTCGATGCGTGACCCAAGTATTTGAGTGAAAAGTGAACGTATCTTATCTCAAAAGTAAAGATAAATATAAATTCATTATAGTCCTAGTTCAAATTTATAGAAAGCAAAATCACATTTAATATATACAACAAGCCATTTACAAATATACATAGTATTTATACATGTAAAGAAAAGATTAGAAATTTAGATGATTTTCCACCTTTGTATATACATGTACTCGATATTTTAAATGCATATGTAATTAATTGAACTTTCTTCGATTTATAAGTTTATTAGATTCATGATTTTTCACCTCTCTTGAATTCACGTGTGTAGAAATCCACGATCTGGTGGTTTTTACAGTCAATATAATAGGTATATTGACAGATATATATATATATGTATATATATATGTATATAATCGCCAATATATAGAGAGAGATAGAGAGATGAAACTGTAAAATTTTATTGATTATAATGTTCTGATTATTTACAAATGAGTATATACAGTCCTTATATAGTGCAATTTGCAACTTTAACACTTTACAGAATTGGTCCTTTAATTACAGAAAGTAACACATTACAACTTTCTGTTTTAACACAATTGATCCTTTAATTACAGATAATAACAAACTTTCAATTACACAGTTTTACTAATTTACAGCTTCATTCATATCAGTCCTGTAACTTCTGCAAGAACACTTATTAATCCAACATATAAATGTATATTCAATATATCCCCCTCAAGTTGAGCTGTGTAGTGATAAAACACCCAACTTGGACAATAAATTTGTAAAAATTGGTGCACCCAAAGCTTTTGTAAACATATCAGCCAAATTATTGGCAGTATAAACATGTAAAAGATGAATAATTTTCTTCTGTATTTGGTCTCTTATAAAATGACAATCTACTTCTATATGCTTTGTTCTTTCATGATGAACTGGATTATGGGCTAAAGCTAATGCAGACTTACTGTCTGTATAAAGTACTGCAGCTTGTTTATGTTCTAAACTAAAATCTTTTATTAACTGTAGAAGCCAAATTATTTCACATGAAGTTGCAGCTAAAGCCCTATATTCAGCCTCTGCTGAACTTCTAGATATAGTGTGCTGTTTTTTACTTTTCCATGAGATCAAAGATTCACCTAAAAATATGCAAAAACCTGTAATAGATTTCCTAGTATCTATACATGATGCCCAATCAGAATCATTAAAAGCCTTTAAACTGAAATTACTAGAGGAAGAAAAGAATAGACCTTGAGCTGGATTTTTTTTGACATACTTTAAAATTCTCATGGCTGCTACAAAATGTTGCTTACTGGGAGATGCCAGAAATTGACTAAGTGTATGAACTGAAAAACTAATGTCAGGTCTGGTGATAGTTAAATATAAAAGCCTACCAATCAACCTTCTATATTCAGTTATGTCATCATGTAAATCTGTATTCTGTATAGTGTATTTTGTTTTTGTATCCATTGGAAAATCTATAGGTTTAACTGCTAACTGGCCAGTCTCAGCCAACAATTCTAAAACATATTTCCTTTGACAAACATGAATACCATCCTTATTTCTAGCTATTTCAAGACCCAGAAAATATTTAAGTTCACCTAAATCTTTTAGTTTGAACCTGTTATCTAAGAAAATTTTAACTTGATTAATTAAAGTGGATGATGAACTCCCAATCAATATGTCATCTACATAGACTAACAAAGCAAGGAAAACACCATTCTTATTATAAGTAAATAAAGAATAATCAGCAATAGACTGAACAAAACCAAAATTAATCAAGGCATTACTAAGTTTAGAAAACCATTGCCTTGAAGCTTGTTTCAAACCATATAAAGACTTCTGCAATTTACAAACCATATTGATATTTTCTTGATGAAAACCAGGTGGTACAAGCATATAAACTTCTTCATCTAAATCCCCATGTAAGAAAGCATTATTAACATCTATTTGAGATAAAATCCAGTTTTTGGAAGCAGCTATAGCTAAAAAAACTCTAACAGTAGTCATCTTTGCTACTGGTGAAAAAGTAGCTTCATAAACAATACCCTCTAGCTGTGTATAGCCTTTGGCTACCAGCCTAGCTTTGTATCTTTCTATACTACCATCAACTTTATACTTAATTCTATACACCCATTTACAACCAATTGGGTGTTTTCCTATAGGTAATGTAGTTAAAACCCAAGTGCTGTTTTCTTCTAAGGCCTTAATTTCTTTTTGCATTGCTTCTTTCCATAAAGGGTTACTGTGTGCTTCTTTATAATTTCTAGGTTCAGTTTTAGAAGAAATAGCTAAGCAAAAAGATTTATACTTATGAGAAGTATTCTCATAGTTAATATAAGAAGACAAAGGATATAAAGAAGTAGCTAAAGAAGATACTTTATTAGAATCAATATGATAATCTTGAAGATATGCAGGAGCATTATGTGTCCTTTTTGGTCTATTACTAATACTATCTACAGAATGAATAACATCAGAAGTGTTAATAACATTTGGTTTAAGTTTATCAGTAAACAACTCAGGTTTTTTCTTAGCTGAAATATCAGAATTATCAATACTACTATCATTAAAAAACATTATATGTTCATAAAAGGTTACATCCCTAGAAAGAAAAAAACTCTTGTGTTTCACAATCATATAGTTTATAACCTTTTGTACTGGTGCCATAACCTATTAAGACACATTTTCTTCCTCTTGGATCAAACTTAGTCCTGTTTCTGGATAGTGTACTAGCAAAACATAGACAACCAAATACTCTAAGATGACTGTAAGAAACCTTTCTGTTATATAACATTTCATATGGAGACTTGTTTTTTAATAAAGGAGTAGGCATTCTATTTATTAAATAAACAGCAGTAAGTATACAATCACCCCAGAAATTTAATGGCAAACATGAATGAAATCTTAAAGCCCTTGCTACATTAAGGAGATGCTGATGTTTTCTTTCAACTATACCATTTTGTTGAGGTGTTTCTACACAGCTAGTCTGATGTAAAATACCATTATCTAAGTAAAAATTGTTTAGAAAAAACTCAGATCCATTATCTGACCTTAACACTTTAATAGACAAACCAAATTGAGTACTAACCATTTTAACAAAATGTGTAAGAACACCAGCAGTGTCAGACTTACTTTTAAGAAGAAAAACCCAAGTACATCTAGTGTAATCATCTACAATGGTTAAGAAAAATTGATGACCATCATGTGTTTCTACTGCATATGGTCCCCATAGATCACAATGTATTAACTCAAAATCAAGAGTAGTAGAAGAAATTTTTAAAGGAAAAGGAGATCTATTATGTTTAGCAAGATGACAGGAATCACAAACAACACCAGAATCACTATTTACATCATTAATAGCAAGTTTTAAAACTGAATTACTAGGATGACCTAACCTATAATGCCAAATAGATGGCTTATTCTGAGAAGAAGAATTACAAATAGGAAGCTTTTCACTAACTGTCCTAAAAATAATAGGATTCTGGAAAAAATACAAGCCATTTCTCTCTGTAGCACTACCAATCATCCTCATAGAGCCCTGGTCCTGAATATAACAAAAATTTGTCTCAAATTTGACAATACAAGAGACATCCCTAGTTAGCTTACTAACTGATATTAGATTAAAACTAAAAGAGGGAACACATAACACATTATATAATACTAACCCAGACTCAAATTTTACTGTTCCAACACATTTTACTTCAGCTTTATGACCATTTGGTAAATTAACATAAGGAATACTACTAGTTTTGTATGTAAAAAATTTAGAAAGGTCATTAATCATGTGTTCACTAGCTCCACTATCTAATATCCAAGTATCTTTATTACTAAACCCTAATAGATCATAATTAGAACAATTAAAAATTGCAGGTGTACCTGTCATGTTAGTAAAGGTAAGATTGGATATGGGTGTGTCAATAACAGTAACTAGCTGTGAAGAACTAGCATTACTAATTTGAGAGGGATGAACAGTAGATGGCTGATTCTGATCTATTTGAGCCTGATGAACTTGATTCTGATAAGAATCTTGATAAGAAATCTGATTCTGATAAGGCAAGAAATGAGGAGACTGAAGATTCTGCTGAAAAACTCCAGAAGGTTGAGAAGTAGAAGCTAAATAAGCTTGTGGTCTAGTTTGAAAAGAAGAAAGCCTAGGTCTAGGTCTCCAACCAAGTGGATACCCATGAACTTTATAACACTTGTCCCTAGTGTGTCTATTAGAACCACAGTGAGAACACTTCATACTATTGCTGCCTCTTCCAAAACTAGGCCTATAAATACCCTGGTTATACCCAACAGTCCTTTGATTACCCTGAATATTCTGAGACTGAACACTTAAAGCCAAATTCTGAGACTGTACCACATTGTTATTATGAACATTGGTCTGTTTCTCATCATGACTAACCATAGAGTAAATATTATTCATGCTAGGCATGGGCTTCATAAGCAAAATTTGGCCTCTTACCATAGAAAACCTTTCATTTAAACCCATCAAGAAAGTCATTTTGAACATTCTGTTTTCTCTAGCAACAATAGCAGACATCACACTACAAGTACATCCAGCAATTGTACCACAACTACACCTAGGAATTGGATTAATAATAGACAAAGCATTCCAAGAAGTTTCTAACTGGATACAGACATATTTCCCTGTGTAGTTGAATTAGTTCATAAATCCTAGCTTCATTACCCTGAGAAAACCTTTCATTTAATTCCATCCACATTCTAGTAGCTGTGTCTACATAAAGAATAGACTGGGCAATATCCTCACTAACTGATCTTATTATCCAAGACATTACTATCAAATTACATTGATGCCAAGCCCCAAACATTTGATCCCCCTCAACTGGATATGGTAAAGTACCATTAACAAACCCTAGTTTTGACTTAGCCCCAATAGAAATCTCCATTGCCCTTTTCCAAGAATGAAAATTAGACCCAGAAAGAATACGAGAAACCAAACTAGAACTAGTATTCTCATTAGTCCCTATGAAGTATGGATTCATAGTGGTAATCACAAGTGCAGCTATATTCTCCATAAAACCCTAAAATAAAAGAAGAAAAAAAACTAATATTGACAGAAAACAATCTTATAACAAAAAAAACCTATATTTTTTTAAAGAATTGGAAAAAAAAACTCCTATTTTGAAAATAATCAACCAAGAAAACTTTAAACAACAAAACAGTCTTAATTTCAGTAAGCTATATCAATACAAAGATCTATCACAGAAAACCCCTAATTTCTTTTGAAAGAATTGGGGTAAATTTTACTTCTGTCTTGAAATATTTAAGAAAATCACCAAAGAGAAATATCAATAACCAAAAGAAACAAATTAACCTTGATTTGTAATAAACTCAACAATATATACACAAAAAACAGAAAACCCCTAATTCTTTTAAAGAATTGGGGTAAGTTTTACTTCTGTGTGTTGATCAAAAGAAACCAACATATAAGATAATAAATCTATTATCTTTTAAGAAAGAAACCCCAAAAAAAACAAACCCTAAAATCTAGAGTTTAAAGAAGATCAAACCAGCTTTGATTGCAGACGAATTTAACAGCGGAGATGAGCAATTTGCTCTGATACCATGTAGAAATCCACGATCTGGTGGTTTTTACAGTCAATATAATAGGTATATTGACAGATATATATATGTATATATATATGTATATAATCGCCAATATAGAGAGAGAGATAGAGAGATGAAACTGTAAAATTTTATTGATTATAATGTTCTGATTATTTACAAATGAGTATATACAGTCCTTATATAGTGCAATTTGCAACTTTAACACTTTACAGAATTGGTCCTTTAATTACAGAAAGTAACACATTACAACTTTCTATTTTAACACAATTGATCCTTTAATTACAGATAATAACAAACTTTCAATTACACAGTTTTACTAATTTACAGCTTCATTCATATCAGTCCTGTAACTTCTGTAAGAACACTTATTAGTCCAACATATAAATGTATATTCAATAACGTGTTTATCTAGTTAAAGTATATTCATGTACTTGTCTCCCAAATATTTGTGTTATTTAGTTAAACAATGTATATATACATGTATCTTGTATTATGCATAATATATATTTAACGTATTTTTATTTTTTATATATGAACTCCACTTATGAATAATCTTCTGGTCAATATCACGCCTCATGTTCTAAAAAGTCAAATTGATTATTTAGAACTACTATATTTCTCAAGAAAATTTCAAACTTTTTGTTGCCACAAGGTGTTTATAGAATGCTAGAAATGACTGTATATATCCGAAAATTGAATCATTCACGTTTTAGAAATATAGCTTTATCCAGTTACTATGTTAATGTCATATTTTATGGTAGTGTCAATTTATTGTGTGCTTGGTGTATGTGGAAATTATTTTGTTGAAAAACCTTTCTTTCTCCATAGACTTGTGATACTAAGTTTGGTTTTATTTCATTTTTGTGTATCATAAAGATTATAGATAATTTAACTCATGTATAGTATTTTGTTAAAATGTGCCCCTCCTAAGAGAATTCACAACAATCTTTCTAAACTCATCTATTTTACAGATTTAAACCACTTTTATTTGTTTTACAGATTTTCTAAAATACAAATTCAGATTACATATTTTACTCTCCAGCAGATTTTCTATATTACAAATTTTCTAAAATAATTTTCTTTTTAAACATATTTTCAAAACTATATTTTATTATGCAGATTATTTTTTTTATATAAAATTTTCGATAAGTTATGAAGAGTAATGGGGAAAAAAATAAATAAATTTACCAAACGGGTAATACATTTAAAAAACTCGCTTCAATTATAAAGTAATGAGGCCGATTTAGTTAAAAATCTAGTTTCACAAACTAAATGCTATAAATTATCTCAACTCTCAGTAAAATACAAGAATAAAGTTTTAACGGATTTGGATATATTAATACTAGTAATCATGCCCCATTCGTTGCGTGTATGACGCGTAATGCAATTAAAATATAAAAAATAAGTGTAGTTATGATACAAATACGTGGATAATACAAAAAAAAATAGTATAACAATTAAAATAATGTTTGGCTGTTAAAGATAGATACATGGTGTTATTAGTTTTTTTTTGTTTTTTATTTTATTTTAATGTGAGCATGATATTATTGTAATTAATAAAAAAATATATGGGTATTTTTTAAAAAAAATTGGCTAAATTAATGTTTACAGATTCCAGGTTATATAGTTTCTATGATTATGAATTAAATTTTTTCTTGAAAAAACATGTTATAAAAGTTTGGAGGGTGGAGTTAACAGGAGGGGGAGGGGGAGAGCGGAGAGAGTGTACATCTCTTCAGTATCTTTCAAAGGTTGTAAGTTACGGTAGCTATATTTGCTATATCTACCAAAATGTGTAAAATAGCAATCTTTTACAAAATCTGCTGCACTGCCTTAATTTTATAAAAGATTCTAAATATAGAAAATAGGGTTAATTATGGTTTTGTCACATGTGTTTTGACCATTTTTAAGATTGATGACTCAACTTTTTATAATCTCATTTTAGTGACCTAAATTTATAATTTGGCTTGTTTTAGTAACCCGCCGTTATATTTTTTGGATGAAAATAGTTTTAAAGTTTCAATTTAGCCCGTATAGTTTAAAACTTAACGATAAACGCTTAAAAATTGTAAATGTTACACACTTATTATATAATCTCACTTAAATTACACACTTATATAAAACATGAGTTTAAATGAGTTACACAATTAGAAAATAAAATGAATAGAAGTATCGAACATCATATGAACTCTATTAGTTGTGATGATATAAATATATCTTTACAAAACCATTAAATTGAAGTAATACTTAATTACAACTCAATTTCAATGCTTTGTCATTTTTTTTATTTCTTCATGTATAATTAAATACATAGAATAAAGTAAAAACTTGTTAATATCATTCTACATAAATAAACTTGGATATAATAAAACCAAATATGTATGAGTTAGAATCTAATTAGACTCTTATTTTATTTTAGCATAAGACTCGTCATTCAAAAAATTCATTAGTGTTTAAAAAGTTTAATAATGAACTTACATAGCACGAGAAAAAAAACGATCCAGCTTATATTAATTAATTTGTAGCATGTTATTTGATAGTTTTATATCATTTTTAAATTTGCATTAACAAAAATTGTTTTTTTTTCAATTTACATATGAAGATGTAATTTGCATTTGATCGTTTTATAAAATTTCATATAAATGTTTTTATATAAGTGTGTAATTTTTGTAAATTTTAAGCGTTTATCGTAAATTTTTAAACTATACGTACTAAATTGAAACTTCAAAACGGTTTCCATCCAAAAAATTTAACGGCGGGTCACTAAAGCAACCCAAACTATAAAATTAGGTCACTAAAACGGAATTTCTAAAAGTTAGATCACTAATTTTAAAAATAGCTAAAACACATGTCAACAAAACATAATTAACAATAGAAAATATGACCTTTTACAAACATAGGCGCGCTTCCGACGAGCAGGCGCACCCGACGAGCAGGCGTACCCGTGTGGTACATAATACACACATGTGTATGTGAACACACAACTTAATATCCACATAGGATAGCTTTGTATATATATTGTAAAAATGACTCTTCATTTCCAATGTGAGAAATTCCCAATGAGTTATCCTCATTTAACCCATTTTCCAGCATTAAGAGTTTTCCTTTTTCTCAACCCCAATATTTGACGCCAATTTCCATTCACTCCCATTCTCCGAATAGGTCATGCGACACACCGTTACGAACCTTGTCATGTGGCTCGTGATGGAGCAGATGTGGCTCGTGATGCTGGTAGCTAGCCACCATTCCTTGGGGTTACTTCCCACAAGGTTCACTTCGGAGACCACTACAAAGAGATGCATGTCATCCTCTACTCCCTCGGCCACATTGGCCTGAGCTGGAGCCCTCATCTTCCCCTTGCCCTTAAAGTTCTTCGGTGGGGGTTTAGGCTTAGCAATGCGTTTATTGTCATAACAGTTCGCGGTACGATGACCGGTCCTGTTACAGACAAAGCAGGTTCCCGTAAATTTCTTTGCAGCAAAAGCACTGCCCGCGTTGTCAGGGCATTTCCTCTTGACATGCATGGCCTCAATCACATGGGATTTTGCCACCGAGCTACTAGCAATACCGCCTTTCTTTCCAGAACGGCGATTGCTTTGCTCGATATTCAACTTCTTTATGAGCCCCTCCAGACTCATTGCCTTCCGCTTGTGCTTCAAGTAGTTCTGAAACTCCTTCCATGACGGTGGTACTTTCTCAATCATGAGAGCCATCTGGAAAGGTTCATTGATAACTAGCCCTTCAACATCAAGTCGATGGTATATGAGTTGTAGCTCCTCAACCTGCTCAATGACACTCCTATTATCAGTCATCATGTACTCGTGAAAGTCCGTGATGACAAATTTCTTTGCGCCAGCGTTATTCACCGTGTATTTCTTTTCGAGAGTCTTCCAAAGCTCCTTTGCAGTTGTTTTGGGCTCGAAGACACTGAATATGGTGTCATCTAGAGCACACAAGATATAGTTCAGGCATACGTAGTCGGCATGTCTTCATGCCTCAACCGCCGAGAACGACTGCTCGTCCAGGTTGTCCTCGCTTAGGACTGGAGCAGTCTCCTTAAGAAACTGGGTCAAGTTCAGGGTGGTTAAATAAAACAGCATCTTTTGCTGTCAACGTTTGAAGTTTCCACCCCTAAACTTTTCCGTCTTCTTCAGAGGAGAGGTCGGCAAAAACAGGCATAACTGAACGCATCGGTGTCTTGCCCCTGGCCGTAGCCATAGACTTGGCCACAGCCGCAGCTGCAACCTTGGCCGCTGCCATAGCTTTGGCCGTAGCATGCGCCTGAGCGTCAACCCCCACATTTGCATTGCCCGTAGTGTTATGGACATTCCCACCAACCACTACGTTATGCGAACTCACCGAAGGAACAATAGGATCAGAGACATTTTCGTTCGTCATCTTTCGGTTTCTGAAAAGAGAACCAAAAGACTATAAGACCCGCGTATATATAAATATTCTTGAACAAAACACCAAGTATAGAAAACTTGGTTTCAGTAAAAGAATTTAGACAAAATTAAATTATTTCAAGCTAATACCAACTGGTTGGTATTTTCTCGAGAACGGTACAAATACCAAATTCAGAATAAAACAATTCTAGGAATTTTTCATTGCTACAAATATTCTAAAAATAGAATTGTAGCGGAAGAATCACTATTCCTTTTAATTTTAAAATTAATATGAAACAGTACACAAACCAAAATTAGCTATCGATTAAGATTGTTGGGTTTTGGTGTACGTAAAAGCAATAATTAAAAATGCAAGAACTGAAAAGAAATAAACAATTTTATTTCTATTGTGGAATGTGACTCTATTACAAATTCCGACACTTGCAGAATGTAAATGTAATTAATTAAACTTCCAGACAGAATAACATAAGTTATTAAACTGTTGGACTGGTTTGTAATTAAACAAAACTGTCAGACAGAATAGTATAATTACTAAACTGCTGGACTGTTTCTGTAAATAAATTACAGGACTGAAATGAAACTAATCTAATTACAGAATTAAATTACAGAATTGAAACAGTACTTTAAATAAATTACAGAAAGATAATACAGAATTTCAAAGTTACAGCTAAGGACAGTAAATTGAAATATTGAAATTAAATTATATAAATGAAATGAAATAAAAAGGGACAGAAAAGAAATAGACGAGACTACTGTTTAACAGTATGCCCTTAACTGATATTCGCTTAACCACCTTTGAGGTTTCTGGTTATGTTTGGCGCTTCGATCCCAAGGTACAACGTCTCGGATGACTCGCCGAAAACTGGCGACGAGTCAAGGTCGAGCTGTTGGTGGGTGACTCTCTCTGGTTAAAATGTAATGCTTCTGTTTAGAAAGATGATATATGCTCCTGTGTTTGATCTCAGAATGTTATATTATGACATGTGGGGGGGTCTGTCTATTTATATGCTGGATGAGTATCTCAGTCATTAAAGTCACATTTTAATACTGTCAGTTTTCAAAATTCGAAACTGCAGTATTAACTCTGCATTGAATTCATTTTCCAGCATTAAGAGTTTTCCTCTTTCTCAACCCCAATCTTTGACGCAAATTTTCATTCATTCCCATTCTCCGAATAGGTCATGCGACATACCATTACGAACCTTGTCATACCATCTATTCAAGCGTCTTGAGTATGGTGTCAAAAAGTAACGACTGTCGATTGGAATTTTGACTCAAACATGGTCCCGTGACCATTCGGAATCTATCATGTTTTAACATGGTTTTCCAATAGTGGTGTCTCAGAAATTATTGAAAACTAATGCCTTAATCTTGAAAGAGTTTGCCATCGTCAATTGTGACATATACGGTAGTAGCATTTTTAGTGTAAAGTTGACCAAAAATATTCACTTTCCCATTGGGAACTACTCTGTTCAATTTTGTTTTTCCTGTTCAGTTTTTCATTTTGTTGTCTAACATTCCACGAAAGTTATAATTTTTCAAAACATTTTAATTTTATGATCGTATTTGATAGAACATAAAAATTAGACCCGAATATTCTATTCGGGTAGTAATCGACCCACACTTCATAAATGGGTATTCAATGCTTGATGGGTCATCACATGCCTTTCCTAGAGAATAAAGGTGGATACTATTAAAAAGTCCAAGCCCACTTAGCTAGGGACCCATGTCTGAAACATCCCCAGAGATGAAGACATTTGTCAACATCCTAAAAGGCATAGTTGCCTATAAATAGCCAACTACCCCTCCTAGAAAAGGACCAGAAAATCTATCCAAAAAATATAGAGAGAAGTAGAGAAAAGAGAGAAATTAGTCAAAGCTTATCACATCAAGAAACAAACCGAGCAGAGAAAGAGCCGAGTACCGAAGAAGAATGAGAAATCCTAAGATGAGAGATCAAATAGTTAGTCGAGAATGATTGTAAGAAGGAAATTGTAATCCGAACAAGGGCAATTGCCGAATAGTAATAAAGATCAAGAAGTGTTCATCATTTATTATATATTCAATATTATATCATTGTTGAAAACCTAACGCCACCGACAAAAGTTATGGTTTTATCAAATGGCGCCGTCTCCGGGAATCATCTAGTTCCCAACTAGTTTAGAATTCGAATACCAATACTCTACCAGAAGAGCGACAATGGTGACCAATGTAGAAGAAACCCATCCCGAGATAGTAGAAACCAATAACCAAAACGCGCAAATTAGCCAACAAGACCTCGACGATCTACTCAACATCCGCGACAGATATGACGCTATCCAGTCCGGAAACCAACCAACAACCTCCAATGTCAACCAAGAACAACCCCGACAGCTTGAAGGGATTGTTGACGAACATCCTTCGTCCTCGGACGACGAACAAGTCTTGCCCGTATTAAGGCGTGCACGAAGACGCTTACCCGGATCCCAGGCAGGGCCGAGCTCAAGAGTCCCTTTGCCAACAGCCTCGGTCAACTCTGGTGCTCGTTTACAAACGAACGAAGCTCACCGGTTTGGCATGCCCGATGATCATGTACTCGAACAGCTGTCCCGACTACCAACTCATCCACCGAAGATGATTACACCACCCACGGTGGAAGTACAACACATTGTTCCGTTAGCCGATAAAAGGAACTACGCCCAGCTACAAGCTCAGCTGGCGGCATGCATGACGGCCATGACAGCAGCCGGCATCATATTGCCAATTATCCAACCCGCCAATACAGACAAAGACCCACGCCGTGAAGCGGAAGATTCTGCCTACAGGGCCGCCCTGGAAGCGGCAGGTCGGCGACCCGATACAAGATTGCCCCACCAAGGGGGCAATGTCCCAATAACGATCCCTCCAACGACCGTCCACCCAAACACTCATATGGAGCGTGTCCTCCACACAAACATGAAGGACGGTAGATATCCCGAACACAGGATTGGGGAAGGATACGGCCCACCACCACATCAGGGGGGATACCCCCCCCCCTACCAAGCCCCGGATGACGCGTTCCAACAGGCTTGGAACGTGTGCCAAGAAACCCTATGTACCGAACAGATCACGCGGTACCGCAATCCTATGGGGTTCGTCATCCCCGAGTTCAGGCTCTATGATGGAAGTAGTTGTCCTATTGACCATTTAAGGCACTACAAGATGAAGATGGAACTGTGGAGTGATGACCATGCACTAATGTGCAAGTTTTTCAAAAACAGCTTGGGCCAAGAGGCTTCATCGTGGTATCATAACTTACCACGGGGTTCCATTAGAGACTGGGCAGAGCTGCTAAGAGCGTACTCCACTAGATACGCTGCTCATCGGAAGAAGAAGGTTAGCATCGAAACCCTTCTGAAAATGACGATGGCGCCAAATGAAAGGCTCAACGACTACTGCATACGTTTCATCGACGTAGCAAACCAGATTCCACAGTACGCCAATAACATAGCCATCCAGAACTTTATCAACTCCATCCCTAATGGCTATTGGGCAAGAAGGAAGTTTATAGGAAAAAACTTTCCGACCACTGATTCCCTGCTAGCCTATTGTACCCACCTCACCGATAAAAACGACGAACTGCGTTTCCTCAACCGAACTCTACCAAGAAGAGAATCGGTCTGAGAGGCACAGGTGGGTCGCAAAAGAGTTAGGAATAACCAGGGAGAAACATTCCAACCGACCAGAAAGGGCAAAGGTCCCGAGGTCCATAGCAGGGTAGAGCAACCACGAGCACTTGAGCCCAAACCGCTCCAGATCGCATACCCAACACCGATCAACGAACATAAACCGCTCCAGCTCACCTACCCAATGCCCCCCAATCCGTTTCAACAAGGTCGGCTCCAAGAGAGGGAACTGCGAAACACATTCGAACCGGTCGAGCTGCGATACACTTTCAACCTATCTGCTGAAGATATCCTCAAGAATATATGCAGGGAAAGTTGGTATTCCCGACCACAACCGATCGCTTCTCCCCCCAATCTGAGAGATTCCAAGCTCTTCTGCGCATATCATGAGGATCACGGCCATCTCACCGAGCATTGCCGTAACCTGTGATGGAAAATGAACCTGTGGGGTGATGCGGGATACTTAACCAAGTTCATCAAAGGCTCTGGGAATATAGGCAAACAACTGGCCATCGAAGGAGCCGACAACCGGCAGGGCAAAACGATCAACGTCATTCATATGTCATGACCCAAGAGCACAGGAGGGGAACGATCACGACAACTGGCGCACTTTGGCCAAGTAGCCAAGGCATCACAGGCGTCGACCTCTAAACGACAATGCACACCAAGACGACATCCGCCCATTTCCTTCTCGGATCTTGACGAAGAAGGGGTGATTTACCCCCACGGGGATGCTATCAACCTCCGTGTTCAAATCGGCCTTGACACGGTCAGCAGGGTGCTTATCAACCAAGGAGCCTCTTGTGATATCATGTACAGAGAGCTCTTCGACAAGATGGAACTCAAGCTGCAAGATCTATAGCCTACTGATGTCACACTGATCGAGTTCATCTCCGAGACGACTAAACCGTTGGGAAAGATCGTCCTCAGTGTCTCAACTGGATCCGTGTCAGTTCCCGTGGAGTTCTTAGTGGTCAACGACAACTCCGGCCACAACGCAATCTTGGGCCGACCATGGTTGCATGCCATGAAGGCCATACCCTCGACGTACCACCAAAAAGTCAAATACCCAAATGATAGGGGAGAGATCGAGACAGCCAGAGGATGTCAAGAAGATTCAAGACGCTGTGAGGACATCACCGCGGCTCTTCAAAAACAGCTGAGCGTTGTCGAACAACCCACCAGCACAAAGACGCTGATCAACCAAATAGCCAAAACCGAGAGGGTCGTTGAAGAACAAGTAGGAGAAACACTTAGGAATGTGTATATCCAGGATATGGACAAGGAGCACTACTTCCTCATCGGCGATAGCCTTCCAAAACAGGAATCCGAAAAGCTAGAAGCATTCCTTTTCAACAACATTGATAAGTTCGCCTGGAGTCCCAAAGACATGCCAGGCCTAGATCCAAGAACGGCATGTCACCACCTAAGTGTAGACGCCGAGTACAAGCCGATAGCTCAGAGGAGCAGAAAAGTGTCTGTACAGCACAGAGCAGCTATAATTGCTGAAGTCCAAAAGCTATTGGAGGTTGGAGCCATAAGGGAGGTCTTCTATCCAAAATGGTTATCCAATCCAGTCGTCGTCCCCAAGAAGAACGGAAAGGAGAGGGTCTGTATAGACTTCACCAATCTCAACAAAGCCTGCCCGAGAGACCACTTTCCCCTTCCAAGGATTGATCAACTGGTGGACGCAACTGCGGGAGCAGAACGAATGACCTTCCTTGACGCATACTCAGGGTACCACCAAATTCCCCTCGCCCACGAAGATCAAGAAAAGACATCGTTTATATCGCCTTTGGGAAATTATTGCTATACGGTAATGCCGTTCGGCTTACGCAACGCGGGAGCAACATACCAAAGGATGACAACAAGGGTATGTCGAGATCATATAGGGAAGACAATGGAGGTATACATAGACGACATGGTCGTCAAAAACGAAAAGGCTACATCCCACCTTCAAGATATCAGAGACGTTTTCCAAATGCTGGGCGAGCACAAACTGAAACTCAATGCGAACAAGTGTGCATTCGGCATCATCAAAGGGAAATTTCTGGGGCACATGGTCAGCCGACGAGGAATAGAAGCTAATCCCGATCAGATCACAGCTCTTCAGAACCTAGCAGCGCCCAAGAATAAGAAACAGGTACAAGAGCTCACGGGAATGATGGCCGCATTGAGCAGGTTCATCAGCCGATCCACAGACAAGGGACGGCCATTTTTTGAATCACTCCAGAAGGATAGAAAATTGGTGTGGGACCCGGAATGTGAAGCTTCCTTCAATAACCTCAAAGAGTACTTAAGGATGCTGCCACGGCTAGTCAGGCCGAACAAAGGAGATATTCTGGCATGCTACCTAGCAGTTTCCACTACAGCTGTGAGCGCGGTTATCCTAAGAGAAGAAGGTCGCAAACAATTCCCTATCTACTTCGTCAGCAAAACTCTGGTCGAAGCCGAAACACGTTACCTACCCTTGGAAAAGCTATGCTTGGCATTGGTCGTCGCGACCAGAAAGTTGCCACACTATTTCATAGCTCATCAGGTCCAAGTGTACACGAAATTCCATATCAAAGTATCGCTTCGACGTACCGATATTAGTGGCAGAGTGGCCGCATGGGGAGTCGAATTATCCCAATTTCATATCGAGTTCGCACCCCGACATGCCATAAAGGGACAAGTCTTGGCCAATTTCGTCGCGGAATTCACCGAAGGGTATGACGAGCCTACGGCTATGTCCCCACAATCACACTGGTAGATACATGTCGATGGATCAGCCACCAAGGACGGATCAGGAGCAGGGATCGTCCTCAAGTCTAGAGAGGGAGCGATCATAGAGAAAAACATTAAACTGGGTTTCCGAGCTACTAATAATGAGGCAGAGTACGAAGCCATGATAAACGGTATGCTCATTGCCCGGTCTCTCGGATGCTCCCACTTAACTCCAAGTTCCGATTCCATGTTGATCGTAAATCAAGCCATCGGCGAATACCAAGCCAAAGATGACAGAATGATCCTCTACCAAGAGAACGTTCAAAGCTTGATGGCCACCTTCGAACAGTGCGAGTTAATAAGAATCAATCGCACTGAAAACGCACATGCCGATGCCTTGGCCACCCTAGCCTCGACATTAACATTAACCGACGCTCGGTCGATCACAGTGGAATTACTGACGACCCCGAGCATAACCAAAAGAATAGACCGAGTAACATCAGTACAATACGAGCTAGGTTGGATGGACGACATGATTCACTATCTGCGAAACGGAACCCTCCCGGCAGATAAGTTAAAAGCATTGAAAATTACGAGAAAGTCTCCTCGTTTCTGGCTGTCCGACGACGACAAACTATACAAATCCAGTTATCGAGGACCCCATCTTCTGTGTGTCCGGTCCGAAATGCAGCTACCGGTCTTGGAGGAAATCCACGAAGGATCCTGCAGAGCACACATCAAAGGGAGGTCCCTTGCCAACAAGGCAATCACCCAAGGATATTGGTGGCCCTATATCAAGCGAGACGCCGATGTATACGTCCAACGTTGCGACAAGTGCCAACGATTCGCCAAGATACCTCGGCTCCCATCATCTATGATGATCCCGGTATCGGCACCATGGCCATTCGCCCAATGGGCAATTGATATAGTCGGGAAGCTTCCCAAAGCACCCGGCAGCGTGGAGTATCTGATCGTGGCAACGGACTACTTCACCAAATGGGTTGAGGCTAAACCTCTCCGAGAAATTAAAGCCAGTAATGTCAAACAGTTCATCTGGGAGCACATCATCACTAGGTTCGGTATACCATACGCCATCGTCGCAGACAACGGCACCCAGTTCAAGGAAGCCAAGCTGTAGCTTTGGTACGAAGAACTCGGTATCCGAAAGTTCTATTCGACACCAACATACCCACAGGGTAACGGCCAAGCGGAGGTATCAAACCGAACCGTACTAGACGGCATCAAGACAACCCTTGAACAAGCAAAGGGGAGATGGCCCGAGTGGCTACTTAACGTCTTATGGTCGTGCTGAACTACACCAAAGACGGGCACCAAAGAAACCCTGTTCAGTTTAGCTTACGGCGTCGAGGCCGTCATACCGACAGAAATCGGGCTACCCACACTACGAACAACTTTAGTCGAGCAAGGAAACAATGAACAAAGAATGAGAGAGGAACTCGACATGCTAGACGAGAAACGAGAGATAGCAGCCCTTACACTAGCGAAGTATCAACAAGGCATCAAGCAAACATATGACAAGAGGGTGAAAGGGACCAAGGAGTTCATGGTCGGAGAACTGGTGCTACGGCGAGTAACGGTCTATACCCGAAATGAGATGCATGGCAAGCTGAGCCCCACCTGGAAAGGACCCTACGAGATCGTCAAAAGAACAAGCCCAGTCTCCTACAATATCAAAAGTGTCCTGTTCGACAAAAGCCGAGGAGAAAAGAATTCTTGGAACGTAGCTAACCTAAAGAACTACTACGTATAGGCTGTCTTACAAATACAGGTGCTACCTTACCCCTCCTGCTTAATGACATTGTCTTGTCTGTTGAATAAATAAAATATCTCATCATGCTGTCTAACGAGTGCAGCTGAAATTACCAAACGACCTTTGTGCCTAGGAATACTATGAAATTCCCAAAAGGCCTTTGTGCCTAGGAATACTATGAAATTCCCAAACGGCCTTAGTGCCTAGGAATACTATGAAATTCCCAAACGGCCTTTGTGCCTAGGAATACTATGAAATTCCCAAACGGCCTTAGTGCCTAGGAATACTATGAAATTCCCAAACGGCCTTAGTGCCTAGGAATACTATGAAATTCCCAAACGGCAGACGTGCCTAGGAATACTTTGAAATTCCCAAACGGCCAAAGTGCCTAGGAATACTGTGAAATTCCCGACATGGCATGTCTAAAAGAGTGCCTAGGAATACTATGAAATTCACGACATGGCATGTCTAAAAGAATGCCTAGGAATACTCAAGTATATGCAGGTACCAAATGGCGATAAATTACCAAATGGCGAAAACAATGAAAGGGAATCAATCTAAACAATGAAATAGCAGCAACAGGAATGTCCAATACACGTATAACGAAATGAAGCAGATGATAATGGCCCACATTATGGAGGTAACAAAATATCGAACGAAGAAATCAGCAAGGAAAGAATAAAGAAATACAATGAAATATCTATACGACAATGAGCAGATCCGAACACAAGAATAAAGAAATAAAACAAATAGTCCTTGCCCGCTTTACGGAGGCAACAAGGTACAACCACCAATAAAGAAATTTATTTATGAGCTACTACATGAGGAGCACGACGGCAAGCGACCGAGCTCCACCTCTTCGTCATCCGTAGCCGTATCCCCATCGGTCTCCTCGCCATAAAAACGCTCCTCAGAAATGAGGGCATCAAAATTGGTCGTATGAGCACCCACGCATGTAAGCGTCTTAAGCCGCGCGGAGAACTCGGCTCCTTTAGCGGTCTCGTGGGCATCCGAGGCCGTTTTACGGCGAGCATCGTCAAAAGGAAGCTTACGAGCTTCGGTCATAGCCGCAGAAGCATCGTATCTGGATCGGGACAGACGGAAGTACTTCACCAACATATTGGCTTTGGTTACTAACGATTTTAGTTTACCGAAGTATTTTTCCTTTACATGCCAATACCGATCTAAACGACGTTCCTGAACCTCAACAACATACTCGGCATGACGAACATATTCCCGGAAAGAGGACGCCTGGGTTTTCAACTTGGCCCTAAGTCGGGCACACTGATCGAGCAAGTCGACGTTCTTGCCCATTAAAACGATGTAAGGCCAGTTGGCATGCACTTCACTAGCCGCACCAGATGAGACCTTGTCCCGGGCAGCCCCAGTAGGTCCTAGCCCCGGACTAACTAGGCATGGAGAACCAGCCTGGTGCGACGTAGTAGCATGTGCCTATAAAAAAAAAATGGGGAAGAAGGGAAGAGATGAATATTCAACCGCAAATAAAGAAGAGACAGGGATATCTTATCGAACAAAAAAAAAAAAAAAAAAAAAAAAAAAGACAAGGAAGTCGAAAAACAACAATTATTATATACAAGCTACAAATGAAATGACAAAACCAGCTACTCAATCATTAATCCGATAACCCTTCTATGGACGCCGAGGTCTCAACGGCATCAGCGAAATGAATATCTCGCAGCGAAATAATTTGCGTCCCCAAACGTTCCTGCACGACCGCATCAACTCGGTTGAAGGCATTCGTGGTTTCAGTTACCCCTGCCATAGCATCCACCATGCGTTCTGCCCGGGTAACACCACGCATCCCTTTTACATGATCGAGCACCTCTAAAGCGCGAGCTCGAGCCCAATACGCTTTGGCAAAGGATAGCAGTAAGTCCGCGTCTTCGAAAACCACCTTTTAGTAATGGTCTCAAAGGTGATTCAGAGCTTGTCAAAGGAATGCGAATCACCTTTGAGACCATTTCCTTACAAGACAAACACTTACCAAGAGATGTTAATACATTAGTAATAGTTGTAAACCTAGCAAGCATATCGGAAATGGTTTCACCCTCGCTCATTTTAAAAAGTTGTTTTCGAAATCTGTAGAAAACGATCGGTCGTTCTCTATAGTCGATCGGTCGTTTTTCAGAAAACGATCGGTCATTTCTGAGAAACGATCGGTCGTTTTTTCGACCTGCTCATTGGAAGAATTTGGACCAAAAACGATCGGTCGTTTTTGTCCAGTCGACCGGTCGTCTGTTCTTCTGGCAGTTTTTCGGTCTTCTTCGAAAGCCCATAACTCCTTCGTTTTAGCTCCGATTCTGGTTTCGCTTGAACCGTTGGCTTCGTAAACGAATGCTCTTTCTCTCTGAAAACCTGAAATATACATTTTTCTTTTCTTGGACAAGACAAGCGTTATATCCTTGAAATCGTAAAATTACCAGGTTTCGTTTCCAACTCTATTGGCTCAAGCACAATCCGCTATGTCAAATCTTCTAGCGTGTCTACAACTCCTATTCCGCCTATACAAAAGGTTGTTTTTACACAAGGGAGCACTTCAAGAGTTTTGCCAAACTCTTGTAATAATAGAAGATGTTTAGGTTTTCAAACCAAAACCGCTCATCATACTTCTAAAACTTCCTACAAAGAGTCGCATAGTTCTCGTTATTCGAAAAAATCTATGCATTGCATTCATTGTAGTAGAAGTGAGCATAATTCTTCTAAATGCCCAAATCGCTTTCATGTTAGTAGAAGCGATTTGAAATGGGTAGTAAAGACCCAAACCACTAACAATGTCGGACCCAAAAGAAATTGGGGACCAAAGACAAAAACTTGTGTTGTAGGTATCTCCATCCAAAAGGAGAAAATCAACAAGTGGTTGGCAACGCCGACAAAAGCCGTGGAAGTCAAGAAGATCGACTCCACCATCAAGGATGAAGTGCCGTTGATCAACAAAGGTGGAAGGCATACCAACAAATGGTACCACCTCTTTGGAATCGGCAACGCTCAATGCAAATGCCATTAGCGAGCGGACTCAACATCACATATTCGGTATACTCTAATCTTTAATATTTACGTATATGTGATTAGTTGGGTAATATGCATAATTATAACATTTTTCATGTTTTGGTTTTTCTTTAAAAACCCTTCACATAACCCCATATTTCTTTTATTGCATTTTGATAATGCCAAAGGGGGAGAAAAATGATATTTGTTATAAATGCGTTTTATTTAAATGGAGGAGATATTTTTCTTGTAAAATCATCATTAGTTTGTCATAATCAAAATGAGGGAGATTGTTGAACTTAGAGTTCAATAATGATTTTGATTATAACTTGGATTATGTTTCAATGATTTTACGATTTCAAGGATATAACGCTTGTCTTGTCCAAGAAAATAAAAATGTATATTTCAGGTTTTCAGAGAGAAAGAGCATTCGTTTACGAAGCCAACGGTTCAAGCGGAACCAGAATCGGAGCTAAAACGAAGGAGTTATGGGCTTTCGAAGAAGACCGAAAAACTGCCAGAAGAACAGACGACCGATCGACTGGACAAAAACGACCGATCGTTTTTGGTCCAAATTCTTCCAGTGAGCAGGTCGAAAAAACGACCGATCGTTTCTCAGAAACGACCGATCGTTTTCTGAAAAACGACCGATCGTTTTCTGAAAAACGACCGATCGACTTTAGAGAACGACCGATCGTTTTCTACAGATTTCGAAAACAGCTTTTCGGCTTTTTCTGGAAAACAGCTTAAAACCTCTGAAAAATAGCCTCAACCACTTCCAACGGTCATAACCCAGAAAAACAAACCTTTGCTCTACATATACAAGCTCAATCTCTCTCCCAAATAACCAATCAATACACCAATCCATTATCCTAAAACCTCTCTTAATCAAAACCCAAATTATCACCATTTTGGTGAAAATATTCGAGAAAGAGGAAATTAAGAAGAAAGCGATTCAAGCTCGAACAACAACAAAGACTCACCAATTAGCTTATTTAGAAGAAAATAGAATAGTGAGTGTAGTTACATTTTTGTAACAAAATTGTAACGAGTATTTTATAAACTCATTTTTGTGAGCGAGTGATCGGGTAGAGGCTTTGTAAGCAAGTGAAGCTTAAAAGCTCTAGGTCTTTCATTTCGGGACACTCATAAAGTGAGGGGGAGCTTAATCGGTCGATTAGCTCGTTAGGATTGTAATATCCGGAAAAAGAATTTTTAGTGAAATACTCGGTAGTACCGAGGAGAGGACGTAGGCGCGTTTTGCCGAACCTCTATAAATCACGGTGTCATCTTCTTCCCTTAAACTTTTATTTTCCGCAAATATTTATTCTTGCTTGCTTGCGTTTGAATTTATTAACGATTATTAACGCTTAAGCTTAGAATTGCGTAAGTTGGGGTGTTAGTTGCTTAGAATTTTTAATTAGGCGAAAATCGCCATAAACCTTATTCACCCCCCCTCTAAGGTTTAGCCGCACACGGGCCAACAATATCCATGAAAACCTGTATTTAGAAACATCAGACACCAGCCAAAATAAGAGTATCACGACTTATATAACAAAATACGTGCGCAACATACCCGAAGCGCATCAGCGCTGGCATGCTCTATAACCGACATCACAGGCCGAGCAGCTATTTTTTCTGCATCCTTGACGACGAGGGGTTTAAGAGCAGTATACCCCATCCTCAAGACACGGGGTTGCTCCAACAGCTCACCCCCACACCTATCAATATAACGGGTCATTGCAACCCCATCCACCAACACCTTTTCAGGACCCTCGAGAACCTCATCCTCGACACCCCCCACAACCCCCACGGCATTCTCCTTGCCGGCCTCCACCTCCGCTTCCTCTCTCACGTCCTTCTCCGCAGGACCGGTCTCAGGGGCCCTATGCTCGATCACCTCCTCAGTACGGATGGGCAAGCAAACGGCCTGATCTATCGGATCCTCGGTATGGATAGGCGAGATGACAGGCAGGGTCATCGTATCCTTGCCCATGTTCACAAGGAGGTTGATATGTCCGAATATGTTGTCGAACGACCCCTGAAACACAATAATACCCATAGACCGGGCAAGAGCAAGGGTAACCAATGAAGAAGTCAATAACTGAAACAAGATAACATATAAAGCAGGGAACAACAGAGTCAAAAGCCAACTATTCACAAAAACAAATACACTCACATCGAAGCTCGCAGCAGCCTCCTTGGTGGTATCACCTTGGGACAAAGCAACCACCTCCACACCCCTACCAGCATCAGCAACCTCCACATTACCTGAGGTCTCAGCCCCTCTAGCCCTCTTCGGCATTTAGGACGAACAACCTTCTTCCCTCCCCGAGCAGCGCTTCGAGACTTTACAACTTTGAGGAATTCCTCCTCAGTCTCTGTTGGGATCTCGGACGTAGGATTACCCTTGGTCACCGGACCCGCAGGATAACCCAACAGCATGGCAGCGGTGCGGCTTGCCGGATCCTTCGCCGGACCAGGCCCCCACCAGTTCCAAAGCGCCAAGAGCGCTTCCACATTGGGAGCACCGAGGTTGGGAATATCGGGAGCCGCGGTGACAGGTCCGGGAATCTGATGTCCGGCACAACCCCACTCTCCGGACGCAATCACAATACCAAGGTTATCCCCCTTGTTTGTGTCCGGCAGACCCGTGACCAGCCGGGAGAATGCGCGCAATGTCTTCAAATACGAGCTACGGCGCTCGAAACTCAAACTGTAGACCCCGAAGACATCTTTCAGTTCGATATGTATCCCGGACAACTCCGACAACCTTCGAATACAGTTCAAGGTACGGTAACCATTCAGAGCCAGTTGGGCCGGAGCAATCTGGACGGCCTCAAAGAACGAAGCCACCCAGTCAGTAAAAGGAAGTCGAAGACCCCCAGAAAAAAATGCCGAAGAACGTACAGTGACTTCGCCGGCAGGAACAAATCCCATCACCTCCTCGTCAGAGACAGGCAGCCGAATGTGAATATCGGCGGGTATTTCGGCGAGCTGCTTAAAGTCCTTTTCCACAAATGGGCCAACTTGGGCCAGGCGTTGGGCCAAAATTTCCTATCCAAACATCATCAAAACTCCATCAATATACTAACCAAAACATCATCAAAACATCATCAAAACACATGACACGACAAATCCCCCCCCCCCCCAGTTGATAGAAACCCTAAAAGTTTTCCACCAAACCAACAAATATCCTAATACAGGAAGAAAAACCACTACTCAACAACCTAGATAGACATATAGACAACCAAGACCATATATGACCACAACTACAAATCAAATACGTATCCTAATCACAGAGGTATCTGGACAAACAACTCACAAAATACGAAGATACTTACAGTCATGTTCACGAGCAAGCGATCGAGAACAGCAGCAAATCTATCTGCAATCAGGTGAAACCCTAGATGGAGAGGCAAGAAATTTTTTGGCGGGAAAAATGAACCCTTGAGAGAGAAAATAAGAGATATTTTTTCAGCAAATTATGGGATAAAAACAAAAGGGGATTACTTAGCACAGTTAAAAAGGAGTGGAGCCACAGAAAGAATAAAATAATAACCGTCCTTTCGTGTGACAGAGGTTTACCTTTTTCCAACCATAGAAAAGTCCACAACCATTGCTATTTTCGACAAATAAACGCTCCAGATCTTGCCACGTCAGATAGTATATCCCACTACCCAAGGCAGTTCACATCATTACACCTAAATAAACGGCCAGTGGACCCTACCATGAAAAGCTTCCAACATACGCTACCACTATTACCACACCGAGGATGTCCCCCGATTAAGTATCTCGACGCCCAACCATTTCTTATCCGAACAAATGGCACACCGAACAAGGTGGGCGGAGACCGTTCCTAGCTCGACGGCATTTACGCGTCCAGTCTAACAACGCTCTCCGGGGGGATAACCACGGTGCACCTTGCTCGGACATCGAATGGTATCAACATAAAAGCAGAGCAAATAAAAAAAAATATATATATAGAGGCAAAGCAGAAGTTTTATTCATCCGCAAAGGGGGATACAAACAAACAACACAACAGGAAAAAAAAAAAGTTTACAAGAAATACACCCATCCTACTTATTCGAACTACCCCCCTTATCGGCATCCCTCTTTGCCAAGAGCTCCTCCAGACGCTCTTTTTCCCTAATCAAATGAAAAATGCCAATCTCCACCTGTTTAAGAGCATGAGATTGAGACTTGCACTTCTGCTCGGCTTTAAAACGAGCAGCGCTCTCCTCCTGCCAATACTGTTTGAATCGCCTCATTTCGGTCTGAGCACACTTGAGATCATGCTTCAGCCACGACATCTCAATTTCTTTTAACTGAAGAGGAGTTAAATCCTCTTCCCCGAAACCAGGGGGACGGGGTAACAAGAAGGTAGGCTCCTCTTCCAGAAGGGCTTTCTTTTTGGAGGCAGATCTAGTGATGGGAGTCATCTCAAACAAAAGCAAGTTAGAAGAAACAAGAGAGAGAAAGGAAGAATTGGTAATGAAATACAGACAATAGGGAGCATTTATAAAGAATCAAAAGGCACAAAGTACGAGGCGTTACAACGGTTCATAAGACAAAGGCACGAGATACGAAAAGATACATCTGATTCAAATACAAAAGAAAATACAAGTTCCAAAACGGGAAATACATCAGAAAACCAGCCCAATCTAACTAAGGATCAATGGGTGGAAAAACCGAAATGCCAGACCGAGAGAAAGCAAAACGAGCAGAGCAGTTCAACAGAGCTTGGTAGGAATCATTCATGGCAACCAAGTTTTCATTCTCCGTGGAGATTTCGGATTTGTCCCTAGTGAGAACCATGATGCGCTCCTCGAGCCGAGCGTTCCTAACCATCATGCTAGCTAGGCCTCGAGGGGAGTTATCAAACTCATCTTGAGCATGGTCCCAAATCTCCTCGGCATCATACCAGGAGTTGGCCAGATGATTTCTCTGCAACAACAAATGATCGAGCTGACGACTCAAGGCCGAAATCTCGGTCCACTTCATTGTCTCTTCGGGATAAGAACCGAACAAACTCAAAGCCAAAATGCCATACTCCTTCTCAAGCCTTGCCATTCGACGGCAGACCCGAGATACCTCAGTATCCAAGCCCTTCATCTGAGCATGATATCTCACCACAGGTTCAGACATTTTGGGGAAATTGTTATAATACAGGAGAAAATAGGGGATGAGGGAAAAGCAAACAACAAGAATTGATGAAAGATGATAACTACTAAAGAAAATAGGAGGAGTACTTATAGAGCAAAGATAGTATGATATTATCTGACAAGTGCTTAGGAACATGCATATTATCTGACAAGTGCTTGGGAGCAGGCACCTATGTTCGACAGTGCTGGGGACATATGTACAGTCATCTAATATCACAATACGGCAGGAAATAAAAACAAGATATTTAAAGATCCAGATTCCAGAAGAAACGACAGACCACAAGTGAAGCATAAAAAGAAGTGCAATATAAAGGGGCAAAGATAATTCTCATTAATAAAGATGGGATACATCACTGTTCATTACATCAAAAGACAATCTATTACATTGAGGTCTATTACATCCGAGGATAACATCAAAAGACAATCTATTACATGGAGATCTATTACATCAGGGGACAACGTAGCCAAAGAAGATCAGCTATATCAGCAAATCAAGCGAAGAGGACGAACATAAAGAAGAAGTGAAAAGCAAGAAGAGGAAAATGAAAAATGACAAAAACCCTAAGGATCACAGGGTTGATTGTCACCTAGAAGGTGGTGAGACCGAGGATGAAGAAAGAGAAAGGAAAAAAGTAAAAGGAACAAAACATAAAAGAAAAAGAAAAATGACAAAAACCCTAGAGTGAGTAAGAAGAAAAGAAAAAAGAAACATAAGAAGAATATAACAAAAAACCCGAGGGACTCGGGGTTGATTGTTACATCGTAGTGGTGGGAGAAGATGGTGAAAAGAAAATGGAGGAAAAGAAGAAGAGTGCAAGAAAACGAAGAAGAGAGACTGAAATAGTATAGAAAGAAGAAGAAATGAAGAAAATCAAAAGAAAAAAAAGGAAAATGGAGAGGTTAGGGGGAGGTCGATCGGTATCGATGAGAGGGCCCGGCAGAGACATTCCTGTCTCGAAGCGTCGGGTTCCCCCTCAGCACATCATTCTCTTCGACTAGAGCCTGACGAGCACGTCGGCAATAATCCAGCTCGGACCTTAGCCAAGTTAATTTCCGAACCATCTCGGTATGGTGATAACGCATCACCTTTAACTCCTCCTCAGCATCCTTCAACAGCTTTAGTGCATGGCCATATGAGGCTTCAAAAGTCTCCACTTGCAAAACCAATGCAGATTTGGTGAAAGAACCACACATTTTAAAGGCGTTATGGGATAAAATTCTGTATATGATGAAGAGAGATAAGGGTGAGATTGTGAAGAAATCCATATCGTAAGAAGGTATTTATAGATAAATTAAGGAAGGTTTAGTGTGGGGAAATGCAACCGATTCGTCAAAAGACTCTGGAAAACATGGGTAATTAAAAAGAGGCGCCTGTTGAGAAATTAAAAATGGGGAGTTGCAACCATTCGTTATTAAAAGATGCGTCTGTTAAGAAGAAACGCTTGGATTCACGCCCGTATTTAAAGAGGGTAAATCCCAAAAAGGTCTTACACGTGTCTCTCTAGGAAAGTGCAACAGTGCTAAGAGATAAAGGATAAGATTTGTGCACAGGGCTCGAGAAATCCCCTCAGTCCCTAGATACGAAGATTCAGAATGTTCAATGGATAAGGTCAAACGCAAGGCCCAAGAAAAAACATTAATGAGGCCACAAGCGTGCGCAGTCAAAATGAATTGCATTGGGAAAGTAATTCAGATATAAACAAGAAAAAAAAGTCTTTATTGATTGATTAATACTTCATTACAGAAGAGGCAGTCAACATAAAGGAAATACAATAAAAATAATAAAATCATTTCGTAGAAAGGCCTGCTTCGTCATTTGGCTTCCTCTTAGACCGAGCATACACTTCCTTAAGGACCAGTTTGTAAGCCCTCTTGGAAGCAATATGCCTGTCTCTAGAAGCCTCAAGCTCTTTGATCTGAGCACGAGCCCAAATATTGTCGATCAGAGACCTCTGATATTCACTCTCCATGGCCTCCAAGCGCTCATCCATCTTAGCAGCTCGGCGAGCCTCCATGGTTAAAAAGGCAACCCTCCTTTCAAGGATACGAGCCTTCCTAACCTCCTCCTCGAGATGGGCAACATATTCAGGAAGGCTGTCACCACTATTTTCACGAGGAGAAGTCATTTGTTCGTTAATAAAGAATGAGTTGCACAAAGAATATAGGGACAGTCCTCTTTTATAGGAAGAAACAAGGGGTAGATCAAAGGTTATCTCGAAGAAAGACAACCTCTTGAACTTCCCAAGAGCATTTATGGCTAACCACAGCAGTTCAAATCCAATTAAGTCATCCAATAAGGTATCAAGGAAATAAACAGACAAGAATGAAAACAAAAGATGTTTTATTAATATTTTTCCATAGTCCGATTACAACTTGGTGATGACACCCAATACAAAGAAATCACAAAAGACTAATTATTCCGAGGAAGAGCCTCCTTCAACGTCATCCGAACTCGGTTTAGACCGAGCACGCAGCTCCTTAAAAGCAAGCTTATAGGCCCTCTTTGCTGCCTTTTCCTTAGCCAGGGAAGCCTCGAGCCTCTTTATACGTTCAAAGGCCCAATCCAGGTCGGCCATCGTCAAGTGATGAGCCGCGTCCATATCAGACAACCTTTTGGTCACGTCCGCCAGCTTCTTTTTCAAGACCCGAGTTTTCTTGACTTCATTCTCTAAATAAGCAACGTAATCTGAAGATTTGTCTCCTGTCGAACCATTGGGAGAATCCATTGTGTCACAGTAGGAGTAATAATAAATGGGATGATGAGGGATGGGGCACTTTTATAGTAAATAATTGTGGGAGATCAAGGGTTTTCCTCGAAAAAAGATACCAAGATAGGACTTCTTAATGACCTCAAATGGGCCCCAGGGAACAGTCATGAATCTATCGCATTTCTCGATGTAACCTTGGGAACAGCAAGACCGAAGTAATATCCTCGACAGACCGATCATGACTCCCTCGACGTGGAGACCACACCGAGGAAGTCAGGGAGCACTTGATAGAACATAAAAATTAGACCCGAATATTCTATTCGGGTAGTAATCGACCCACACTTCATAAATGGGTATCCAATGCTTGATGGGTCATCACATGCCTTTCCTAGAGAATAAAGGTGGATACTATTAAAAAGCCCAAGCCCACTTAGCTAGGGACCCATGTCTGAAACATCCCCAGAGATGAAGACATTTGTCAACATCCTAAAAGGCATAGTTGCCTATAAATAGCCAACTACCCCTCCTAGAAAAGGACCAGAAAATCTATCCAAAAAATATAGAGAGAAGTAGAGAAAAGAGAGAAATTAGTCAAAGCTTATCACATCAAGAAACAAACCGAGCAGAGAAAGAGCCGAGTACCGAAGAAGAATGAGAAATCCTAAGATGAGAGATCAAATAGTTAGTCGAGCATGATTGTAAGAAGGAAATTGTAATCCGAACAAGGGCAATTGCCGAATAGTAATAAAGATCAAGAAGTGTTCGTCGTTTATTATATATTCAATATTATATCATTGTTGAAAAACCTAACGCCACCGACCAAAGTTATGGTTTTATCAGTATTACATACATAAAAATTCTAGTAAAAAGGGGTAAATATGAAAATTAACATACATACACCAAAGTTAGTGCTCCATTGTGTTCAGTTGATCGATATTTAGATTCTCCGTATAGTGGTAGAAACGGGACAGATGAAATAACCATCAAAACACCAATTACGGTTAGAATGATATACTAAATTACATGATTTATTGTAGGTTTATTATTTACTTATTAGCAATAAATGATTTATTTGAGAATACATGTGAACAATATTGTACATATTATTTATCTGTACATGTGTTTTTATTTTGTATAGTAAGTGATTTGGTGTGTAAAGTACGGCTTACACACAAAAAATCAAATCATTGGTTTTTAAAGAATATATATTTTATCGTTCACAAATTTAGATAGAGTGGACAACCATCATTATAATTGTACCACAAACTTTTAGTAGGTTTGTCTTAACTACATAGAACGATTGACTTCCGACTCTTTGTGTTAGTATACTTAGAGTATATTGAACATGAGAAAGTGCTATTATTTTATAATACTGACCGGAATAAAATAATTATATCTAAGAAATTATTATGATTACTTATATTTTTGATCTTTAGATAATTTCGATACACATATTTATAATGTATGCTGTTTTGATTTGTAATGAGTGAGATTTGTTGTGGTTAACAAACTCGTATGTTGGGTAGTAACATTATTTATATGGTGTGTGTGTATAATCGAAGGAATTCACGTCTTTAAACAATGATTGATATCCCCTCGAGAAGCTTGTAAGTTTTGTTTGTGTTAAATCTTGCAAGTGAATTTTATATCCGACACAACAAATAAATTAAGTGTTAAGATCGAGAAAATAATATACCAAGTAAAATAATTGTCAATAATTATTTACTCGGTGAATATCTGTAATATTAACGTGATGAGATATTTAAGCATTTAATAATATGCTCTCGATTTTTTTTTTAGAAGTAGTAAGAGTGCAATTATGTTCTCATTGTCCTATGATTATAAAAACATTAATTAGATAATATTATATTAATTTTTTTAATTAACATTGTATAATATTTATTAATTAAATTATAATCTAGGTAGGATTAGATATCTAGGTTAAGTAGAAGTCTTATTTTTGTTGTGCACTTGGTACATACTGTAGCGTATAAATACACTTCTATGCTTTGAAAAGGTAAAAAAACAGTATCATAAAACAGTTTTTCTAGGATTACTAGCAGTTTGAGAGTTTATCTCTCTAATGAGTAAGCAGTATTATAGAAATACGATGAAAGATCATGCGTGATCGAGCACTACCCCACGATGTATTTATGTATTATTTTTATATAATTCATATATATTTTAATCAGGATACAAAGTGAGTTTACCGCTCCAAAATAAAACATGTTTCCAAACACTCCCAACCTCAAGAGCAGTTAGAATGACTTACTCTGAAAATATCCACCAAATCCGTAGACATATACTGGTCATTTCTAGCGACTTTCGACAATCCACCGATGACTTCTGAAAAGCAAGAGGCGAGCCGCGATGTCAGCATGTTTTAAATTATTTGTATCACAATATCATCGATGCATGTTTTGATGGTTATTATCCATTTTAATAATTTTTTAAACACAAATTGAGTTAAAATTAATTGTTTTAACCAAAACATTTGCTTTATGTGGAGGACTATCATTGATAGAACATGAAAATTGGACCCGAATATTCTATTCGGGTAATAATCAATCCACTTTATAAATGGGTACCCAACGCTTAAATGGGTCATCCCATGCCCTTTTCATCATGAAATAAGGCTGTTATTATTAAAAGCCCAAGCCCACTTAACTAGGGACCCATATCTGAAAAGCCCCCTGAGATGAAGACATTTGTCAACATCCTAGAAGGCATAGTTGCCTATAAATAGCCAACTACCCCTCCTAGAAGAGGATCAGAAAATCTATCCAAAAATTATAGAGAGAAGTTGAGAAAAGAGAAAAACTAATCAAAGCTTATCCAGTGAAGAAACAAACCGAACAGAGAAAGAACCGAACATCGAAGAAGAAAGAGAACGATCAAGATAAGAGTTTAAATATTTAAATCAAGCGCAATTGTAGCAAGTTAATAATAATCCGAACAAGTGTAATGACCTGATCAATAATAAAGACCAAGAAGTGTTCATTGCTTGCAGTTAATTTATCATTATTTTATTGTTGAAAATTCTAACGCGACCGACCAAAGTTATGGCTCCATGGCCGTTTGCACAATGGGCAGTAGATCTGATCGGAAAACTCCCAAAGGCCCCGGGGAGCGTGGAATATCTGATCGTCGCGACGGATTATTTCACCAAATGGGTTGAAGCTAAGCCCCTCCGAGAAATCAAAGCGAGCAACGTCAAACAATTCATCTGGGAATACATCATAACCAGGTTCGGAATACCGTACGCTATTGTCGCCGACAACGGAACCCATTTCAAAGATGCACAATTACAACTGTGGTACGAGGAACTAGGAATCCGAAAGTTCTATTCGACGCTGACATACCCACAGGGTAACGGCCAGGCAGAGGTATCGAACCGAACAATACTAGACGGCATCAAGACAACCCTTGAGCAAGCGAAGGGGAGATGGCCCGAACGGCTACTTAACGTCTTGTGGTCGTGCCGAACCACGCCGAAGACGGGCACCAAGGAAACCCCATTTAGCTTAGCATACGGTGTTGAGGCTGTCATACCGACAGAAATTGGGCTACCCACGCTCCGAACAACTTTAGTCGAGCAGGGAAACAATGAACAAAGAATGAGAGAAGAACTTGACATGATGGATGAGAAAAGAGAGATAGCAGCTCTTACACTCGCGAAGTATCAACAAGGTGTCAAACAAGCATATGACAAGAGGGTAAAAGGGACCAAAGAGTTCATAGTCGGAGAACTGGTGCTACGACGAGTAACGGTATATACCCGAAATGAAATACATGGTAAATTGAGCCCCACCTGGGAGGGACCATACGAGATCGTCAAAAGAACAAGTCCAGTTACCTACAAACTCAAAAGCGTTCTGTTCGAAAATAGCAGAGGGGAGAAAAATTCTTGTAACGTGGCTAACCTAAAGAAGTACTACATATAAGCCAGACCGTCAGTACAAATACAGGTGCCGCCTTATCTCTCTAACTAATACCCTTGCCTTTTGAATAAATAAAGTGTCATATCATGCTGTCTAACCAATGCAGCTGAAATTCCCAACATGGCCGAAGAGCCTAGGAATACTGTGAAATTTCCAACATGGCCGAAGAGCCTAGGAATACTGTGAAATTCCCAACATGGCCGAAGAGCCTAGGAATACTGTGAAATTCCCAACATGGCCAAAGAGCCTAGGAATACTGTGAAATTCCCAACATGGCCAAAGAGCCTAGGAATACTGTGAAATTCCCAACATGGCCGAAGAGCCTAGGAATACTGTGAAATTCCCAACATGGCCGAAAAGCCTAGGAATACTGTGAAATTCCCAACATGGCCGAAGAGCCTAGGAATACTGTGAAATTCCCAACATGGCCGAAGAGCCTAGGAATACTGTGAAATTCCCAACATGGCCGAAGATCCTAGGAATACTGTGAAATTCCCAACATGGCCGAAGAGCCTAGGAATACTGTGAAATTCCCAACATGGCCGAAGAGCCTAGGAATACTATGAAATTCCCGACATGGCGTGTCTAAAAGAATGCCTAGGAATGAATACTTATGAATATGCAGGTACACGTTGACCCAATGAGCAAGGATGAAAAGAAATACTGCAAGGAGGAGAATAGTTCAGGCCCACATTCCGGGGATGATAAATTACCAAATGGCGAAAACAATGAAAAGAAATCCATCAAAACAATGAAATAGCAGCAACGGGAATGTCCAATACACGTATAACGAAATGAAGCAGATAATCAAGGTCCACATTATGGAGGCAACACAACTGCCAAACGAAGAAATCAACAAAGGAAAATCAATCCAATCAATGAAATATCCGTACAACAATGAGAAGATCCGAACACAGGAGAACAGAAGTAAAACAAATAGTCCACGCCCGCGTTACGGAGGCAACAGGATACAACCAACAAATAAAGAAATTTATTTAAGAGCTACTACATGAGGAACATGACGGTAACTGACCAAGTCACACTTCTTCGTCATCCGTCGATGTATCCCCATCAGTTTCCTCGCCATCAAAACGATCCTCCGAAATAAGGGCATCAAAGTTGGTCGTATGTGCGCCAACGCATGTCAACGTCTTAAGCCGCGCAGAGAATTCGGCTCCTTTAGCGACCTCGTGAGCATCCGAGGCCGCTTTCCGACGAGCATCGTCGAAAGGAAGGTTGCGAGCTTCGATCATAGCTGCAGAGGCATCGTATCTAGATCGGGACAAACGGAAATACTTCACCAGCATGTTCGCTTGGGTTACCAACGACTTTAGTTTACTGAAGTATTTTTCCTTTACCCGCCAATATCGATCTAAACGATGCTCCTGAACCTTGACAACACGCTCGGAACGCCGAGCGTACTCACGAAAAGAAGAAGCCTGAGTTTTCAACTTGGACCTAAGTCGGCCACACAAATTGAGCAACTCGCATTCTTACCCAATAAAAAGATATAAGGAACCTTGACATGATCATCACTAGCCACACCAGATGGGGCCTCGTCTCGGGCGGCATAAGTAGGTCCTGGCCCCGGACTAACTAGACTTGGAGAGCCAGCCTGGTGCGACGTAGTATCATGTGCCTAAAAAAAAAATGGGAAGAAAGGAAGAGATGAATACTCGCCAAAAATAAAAAAAAAAAAAAAAAAAAAAAAAAAAAAAAAAATATATATATATATATATATATATATATACGGCAAAACAAACAACTCAATTATTAATCCGATAGCCCCTCAACGGACGCTGAGGTCTCTACTACATCAGCGAAATGAATATCTCGTAATGAAACAATTTGAGTTCCCAAGCGCTCACGAATGACTGCATCTACTCGGTTCAAGGCCGCCGTGGTCTCAGTTACCCCGGCCGTCGCATCAACCATGCGTTCTGCCCGGACAACACCACTCATCCTTTTCACATGCTCAAGCACCTCTAAAGCGCGAGCTCGGGCCCAATACGCTTTCACAAAGGTTAGCAGTAGGTCCGCATCCTCGAAAACGGCACCTAGCACTAAGTTCAGGCTCGTCACACGGCCTCGGGCTTCATCACGAGAGCGCCGAAGTGCACCGAGGAGTTCTTTCGCCTTACCCTTGTTCGCCTTATAATAGGCGGTCTTTTTGCTGAATTTCTCTCCCAAGTCACGTAACCGAGTCGACACGTTTGAAATATGAACATTCAGATCCTCGATTTTACGACGAGCAGACTTCAATTCAGCAGTTAGGAAAGCCTTAGACCTTTCACGACCATCTATAACGTTACCTCAGCTACGACTAGGCGAGGTCCAGACCACCATGGCCAGAGGGTTATAGGGTACCTGACAATATTTTGTTTTCACATTCTTCAAAATATGATGACCCTAGAAAAGGGAAAATCAATTCGGAAAAGCCAAACAAAAAACAAACACCACCTATATTACCACTTCTCTAAACAAATATGTTTCTAGATACAAAAGCGACCCACAATTCGGGTACTCAAAGACTTTACAATAAGCTACAGAGAAAATATTACAAGAAAATGGTCAAGGCTCCACCTGAGAGGATGTGGGTGGGGGAGTGACGGTGGGAGCAGACCGAGGAGTCGTTGGAGCAGACCCGGAATGGGGACGTGGCGCCGTCGAAGTAGTGTGTCCCGGCAGCCGTGGGAGCTCCTCATCTCGGAGGTTGGCCCAATCCTGAGGTTTCGGAGGTGCACCATGAGGACAGGGGTACACCAATTCCGACCACGCTTGATCCGACAAAGGAACCTTCGCGAAATTAAGCGCGCGCACATGAGCGCAATAGACGGCGAAATTCGCCGTCATAGCGTACTTTTTCCGCTCCTCAGCATGCGCTGCTTTTAGAGCCGCAACCTCCGCCTTTTCGGCTTCCACGTCCTCCGCCAAGAGCAAGTTCTCCTCCTCTAGTTGGTCGTACTTTTCGACCATGCTCTCTTTTTCCGCCTCCAATTTACCGATCTCCTCGGTCACGAGCAGGAAGTCCCCCGACACCTTGTCATAGTTATCTCCCAGGGTTTTATTCTCGGCGACCAGTTTCTTTTTCTCCTCCTCGAAGGCCGCAAGCAGGTCCTTCTTCTCGGTCACGAGCTTCTCTTTCTCAGCCTCGAGCGCCTTCCACTGATCCCTCAGAGCAACGGAACCCACGAAAGCCTTGCCATCACAAAAAAAAAAAAAAAAAAGTAGACATGCAACATCAGACACCCTCCCGCTAAAGGTATGACGACTTATATAACTAAATACATGCTAAACATACCCGAAGCGCACCACGGCTGGCTTGCTCAATTAACGACGCTAAGGGGAGAGCAGAAATTTCCACCGCATCCTTGAAGACAAGGGGCTTCAGAGCAGTATACCCCATCCTTACAGCTTGGGGCTGCTCCAGCAATTTCCCCTTACACCGACCAATGTAACGGGTCATCGCGACCCCGTCCACCAACACCTCTTCGGGTAGCTCGAGAACCTCATCCTCGACGCCCACCACTACATCCTCGGCAGCCTCTTTGCCGACTTCCTCCACTTCCTCAGTCACCTCCTTCTCCGAAAGGCCAGTCTCAGGGGCCCTGTGCTCGCCCACACCCTCAATACGGGTGGGCGAGACAACAAGCGAGTCCATCATCTCCTCAGTATGAATAGGCGATATCGCAGGCAGAGTCATCGTACTCTTGCCCATGTTCACCATGAGGTTGAGATGTTCGAATATGTTATCCATCGACCCCTGAAACACAATAATACCCATAGACCGGGCAAGAGCGAGGATAACCAATGGAGAAGTCAGTAGCTGAAACAAGATAACCAATGAAGCAAAGAACTAGAGAACAACACAACAATCAACAGACAAGAGAGTCAATATAAATATACGCATATCTCGCCAGTTGCAGGGACATCTTCGGGGATATTCCCTTGGGAAGTAGCCTCCTCGGTGACCGATGTATCGGTCCCCCTAGCCCTCTTCGTTGTTCCAACGACGGGGTCAGATCCACGACGCTTCGAGCGAACGGTCTTTTTTCCTACCTGAGCAGCACTTCGAGCTCGGACCACCTTTAAAAATTCCTCCTCAGACTCTCTAGGAATCTCGGGGACAGGATTCCCCTTTGTCACTGGCCCCGCAGGGTATCCGAGAAGCACGGGAGCGGTACGACTAGCAGGATCCCTCGTTGATCCAGGCCCCCACCATTTCCACAGAGCTAAGAGCGTCTCGACATTGGGAGCACCGAGGTCTGGCATCATGGGAGCCTTCGTAGCAGGGCTGGGAATTTGGTGTCCAACGCAACCCCAATTACCAGAAACGATCACAACACCAAGGTTCTCCCCCTTGTTGGTATCCGGCAGACCAAAAACAAGCCGACAGAAGGCACGCATGGTCTTCAGATACGAGCTACGACGATCAAAACTCAAAGTATAGATCCCGAACACATCCTTTAGTTTGATCGGGATTCCGGCCAACTCCGATAGCCTTTGAATACCGTTTAGGGTACGGTAACCATTCAGGGCCAGTTGGGCCGGAGCAATCTGAACGGCCTCAAAGAATGAAGCCACCCACTGGCTGAAAGGAAGTCTTAAACCCCCAGTAAAGAAGGCCGAGGAAAGTACAGCTACCTCGCCGGCGGGAACAAACCCCAACACCTCGTCGTCCGATATCGGAAGCCGAACATGTATGTTATCGGGTATTCCGGCAAGCCTCTTAAAATCCTTTTCCACGAATGGGCCCACTTGGGCCAGGCACTGGGTCAAAATTTCCTATCCAAACATCAACAAAAATCCATCAATATACTAATATACAACCCACAATAACATCAACATAACGAAAACCCCCCTGCTAACAATTAACCAACAACCCTACGTTTTACTCTTCCCATCAGTATAAATCCAGTACATAACTCAATATCGCCAGACATATATAGACAACCATATCTACGACCATGTTACCAACACCATATCTACGACCACAACAGCAAATCAAATACCAGTCCTCAAACAAAAAGAACATCATAATAACAAAGCACTTACAGTTGTCATTCTGAGCGGATACGTTCGAACAGCAGCAAATATATCGACAATACAACGAAACCCTAGATGGAGCGGCAGCACGTTTTTCCTTTTTGGCGGGAAGAGTATACTTTAGAGAGAGACAGATATTTTCTTCAAGAAAATTATGTGATAAAAACAAAAGGAATTGTTTGGCACAGTAAAAAAGGAGTGGAGTCACAAAAAAGAATAAAATAATAACCACCTTTTCGTGTGACAGAGGTTTACCTTTTTTCCAACCATAGATAAGTCAACCACCGCTGCTATTTTTAACTTATAAACGCTCCAGATTTTGCCACGTCAGCGCATATCCCACTACCCAAGGCAATTCACATCATTACACCTAAATAAACGGCCAGTGGACCCTACCACGAAAAGCTTACAGCATACGCTACCAATAATATCCCCGATTAAGATCCTCGACACCCAACCATTCCTTACCGAAACAACACACCGAACAAGGTGGACGGAGACCGTTTCTCGCTTGATGGCATTAACCATCCAGTCTAACAACGCTCTCCGGGGGGATAACCGGGCACATTGCTCGGTGTGCAATGCACAAGAAATAAAACAGAATAGACAGAATCAAGTGTAAAGCAAAAGTTTATTCATCCACAAGGGGGGAAAAAACACAAAAATACAACCAAAGAGAACTTGTACAAGAAAATACACCATCCTACTTCTTAGAACTACCCCCCATATCGGCATTCTTCTTTGCCAAGAGCTCTTCCAGATTCTCTCTCTCCCTAGTCAAACGAGCAATCGCCATCTCGGCCTGCTGCAAGGAGTAGGACTGAGACTTGCATTTCTGTCCGGCTTTGAAACGAGCAATGCCTTCCGCCCAATATTGTTTAAACCTCCTCGCTTCAGTCTGAGCACACTTGAGATCATGCTTCAGCCATGACACCTCAATCTCTTTTAGCTGAAGAAGAGTCAAATCCTCCTCCCCAAAACCAGGGGGATGGGGTAACAAGAAAATAGGCTCCTCTTCCAGAAGAGCTTTATTTTTGGAGACAGATCTAGTAATGGGAGCCATCTCAAAACAAAAGCAAGATTAGAGGAAACAAAAATTATCAACAAGAGAGAGAAAAGAAGATTGGATAATGAAGAACAAGCAATAGGGAGCATTTATAGAGAGTCAAAGGGCACGAGATACGAACAGATACATCTGATTCAAATACAAAAAAAAAATTATATATATATATAAAAAGAGAAAAAGATACAAGTGACAAAACAGGAAATACATAAGAAAACCAGCCCAACCTAACTAAGGACCAATGGGTGGAAAAACCGAACTACCAGACCGAGAGAAAGCAAAACGAGCAGAGCAGTTCAACCGAGCTTGGTAGGAATCATTCATGGCAATCAAATTTTCGTTCTCCGCGGAGAGTTCGGATTTCTCCCTAGTAAGAACCATGACGCGCTCCTCCAGCCGAGCATTCCTAACCATCATGTTAGCCAGGCCTTGAGGGGAGTTATCAAACTCGTCTTGAGCGTGGTCCCAAATTTCCTCGGCGTCATACCAGGAGTTGGCTAGATGATTTCTTTGTAACAACAAGTAATCGAGCTGACGACTCAAGGCCGAAATCTCGGTCCACTTCACAGTCTCTTCGGGATGAGATCCGAACAAGCTCAAGGCTAGAACGCCGTACTCTTTCTCAAGCCTTGCCATTCGACGTCGGACGCTAGACACCTCCGCGTCCAAACCCTTCATCTGAGCATGATATCTCCCCACAGGTTCAGACATTCTGGGAGATTGGTATAGTACAAGAGAAAGTAGGGGTAGAGGGAAGAGCAAACAGTAAAAATAAAAGGAGAGAGGGTAGCTAATAAAGAAAAGAAGAGGAGTATTTATAGAGAAAATATAGTATGGTATCTCCTGACATACTTGGGAGCAAGCGTATTTCCTGACATACTTGGGAGGGTGCACCTATGATCGATAGTACACCCACATACATTTGATATCGCAGTGCAGCAGAAAATAGAAAAGATATTCAAAGATCTGGATTTCGGAAAAACGACAAACCACAAGTATAACATAAAAAGAAGTGCCAAAATAAAAGGGGCAAAAGTTCTTCTCATTAATAAAGATGGATTACATCATTGTTCATTACATCAAAAGACAATCTATTACATTGAGATCTATTACATTGGGGTCTATTACATCCGAGGATTACATCAAAAGCAAATATACTACATCGTGTGTTCAATGGTAGAACCAAATGAGTAGACAGCATGGCCAAAGAAGATGGACAACATCAGCGGACCAGTCGAACAGCCGGTGACGAAGAACAGAAGCATAAAAAAAAGAGGAACATAAAGAAGAAACGAAAAGAAAGAAGAGTCAAAAAGAACAATGACAAAAATCCTAGACGTAACACGAAATTCTTAGGATCACAGGATTGATTGTTACGTCGTAGTGGTGAGAAAGAAGAGAAAGAAAGAGAAAAAGGAAAAAAGTAGAGAGAGCTAGAGATGATGAGAAAGAAGAGGATGAAGAAAGTAAAAGGAACACGATAAAAAAGAAAAGAAGCATAAGAAGGATATAAAAAAGAAAGAGAGATATATAAAAAAAAAAAACAGAAAAGAAGAAGAGTGCAAAAAGGAGGAGGAGGAAGAAATGAAGAAAATTGAAGCAAATCAAAAGAAAAAAAAAAGAGAAAAAGGAAAATGGAGGTTAGGGGGAGGTCGATCGGTATCGATGAGAGGGCCCGGCAGAGACATCCCTGTCTCGAAGTGCCGAGTTTCCCCTTAGCACCTCATTCTCTTCAACTAGAGCCTGACGAGCACGTCGGCAATAATCTAGTTCGGATCTTAGCCAAGTTAATTCCCGAACCATCTCGGTATGGTGATAACGCATCACCTTTAATTCCTCCTCGGCATCCTTCAACAGTTTTAGTGCATGGCCATAGGAAGCTTCAAAAGCCTCCACTTGCAAAACCAATGCAGATTTGGTGAAAGAACTGGCCATTGTAAAAAGATTATAAGATGAAGATTCGTATGTAGGGGAAGATAATATGATAAGGGTTGTGGATATAACCATGTTTTAAGAAGGTATTTATAGGCCAATTAGATAAGGGCTAATATGGAGAGTCGCAACCGTTCGCCAATGGGTTCTAAGAAGCGATGGCAATTAAAAGATGTGTCTGTTCAAGAAAAAACGTTTGATTCCCCAACAAGGCTCTAAAAAGGCGTGGGAAATTAAAAGCCACTCTTGTTCAAAAAACGCTTGGGTTCTTACCAATATTTAAAGAGGGTAAGTCATAATGGCAGCGAAACACGCGTCATTTTGGGGAAAGGCAGGAGTTCAAATAAAATATCTAAGATCTTTTGCACAGAGCTCAAGAAAACTCTGGTGAATAAGATTTTTGTGCACAGGGCTCAAGAAACCTCAGTGGTCCCTAGATACAGAGATTAAGAAGGTTCAATGGATAAGGTCAAACACAAGGCCCAAGAAAAAGCTTTAATGAGGCCACAAGCGTGCGCAGTCAAAATTAATTGCGTTGGGAAAGTAATTCAGATATAAATAAGAAAAAGAAGTCTTTATTGATTGATTGATGCTTCATTACAGATAAAGCAGTCAACATAAAGAAAATATAAATAATAAAATCATTTCGTAGAAGGGCCCTCTTCGTCATCCCGCTTCCTTTTCGACCGAGCATACACTTCTTTAAGGGCCAGTTTATAAGCCCTCTTGGAAGCGATTTGCCTATCTCTAGAGGCCTCGAGCTCTTTGATCCGAGCACGAGCACGGATACTGTCGAGCAAAGACCTCTGATGCTCCCTCTCCATGGCGTCTAACCGCTCATCCAGTTCGACGGCCAGACGAGCTCCCACCGACAGCCGGGCAACCCTCTTTTCGAGATAACGCACCCTCTTCACTTCCTCCTCAAGATGAGCGATGTATTCAGGAAGGTTGTCACCGTTCGTTTCATGAGGAGAGGCCATTTGTTCGTTAAGAAAGAGTGAGTTTCACAAAGAATACAGAGACGGTCCCCTTTTATAGGAAGAAACAAGAGGTAGATCAAAGGTCATCTCGAAGAAAGACAACCTCTTGAACTTCCCAAGAGCATTCATGGCTAACTACAGTAGTTCAAATCCAATTAAAGTCATCCAAAAAGATATCAAGAAGATAAACAGACAAGAACAAGGGTAGGGAAATATTTTATTAGTTTCAAGAAACTTCGATTACAACTAAGGAGAAGACTCCCCATTCAAAAGAAATTACAACAAAAATCACAAAAAACTAATTATTTCGAGGAAGAGCCTTCTTCATCTTCATCCGAACTCGGTTTAGACCGAGCATGCAACTCTTTGAAGGCAAGCTTATAGGCCCTTTTTGCTGCCTTCTGCTTAGCCAGACAAGCATCGAGCCGCTTTATACGCTCGAAGGCCCAATCCCGATCGGCCATCGTCACATGATGAGCAGAATCCATGTCAGACAACCTTTTCTTATAGTTTGAAACCTTGGCCACGAGTTTCTTATTCGCGGTGCGAGATTTCGTGACCTCAGTTTCTAAATAAGATATATAGTTAAAAGAGCTCTCACCAGTAGAATCAGAGGAAGCCATTACGTCACAAGCAAAGTAGTAGTAAGATGCATGATTATGGAGGGGGCACACCCCTTTATAGGAGTTTCCCTCGAAGAAAGATATTAGGATGAGTAACTACAAATGGGACCCCCCGCCCCCCCTTTGGGAACCGTCATGAGTCTATTGCATTTCTCGATGAAGCATTGGGAACGACAAGACCGAAGTAATATCCTCGACAGACCGAGCATGACTCCCTCGACATGGAAAACCATGCCGAGGAAGTCAGGGAGCACTTGATAGAACATGAAAATTGGACCCGAATATTCTATTCGGGTAATAATCAATCCACTTTATAAATTGGTACCCAACGCTTAAATGGGTCATCCCATGCCCTTTTCATCATGAAATAAGGCTGTTATTATTAAAAGCCCAAGCCCACTTAACTAGGGACCCATATCTGAAAAGCCCCCTGAGATGAAGACATTTGTCAACATCCTAGAAGGCATAGTTGCCTATAAATAGCCAACTACCCCTCCTAGAAGAGGATCAGAAAATCTATCCAAAAATTATAGAGAGAAGTTGAGAAAAGAGAAAAACTAATCAAAGCTTATCCAGTGAAGAAACAAACCGAACAGAGAAAGAACCGAACATCGAAGAAGAAATAGAACGATCAAGATAAGAGTTTAAATATTTAAATCAAGCGCAATTGTAGCAAGTTAATAATAATCCGAACAAGTGTAATGACCTGATCAATAATAAAGACCAAGAAGTGTTCATTGCTTGCAGTTAATTTATCATTATTTTATTGTTGAAAAGTCTAACGCGACCGACCAAAGTTATGGCTTTATCAATCATATTTGTTCATGTCATTTTGTCGAAATGGACCGGTCTCAAACTGCCCCATTTATTACTCATTTTGTTTCTTGATTATCGTCCCCTTACAATTACACAAATTTAAAGAAATTATTATGAGTGTATTTGTAAATTACAAAAACATTTATTTTAGTCAAATCCCAAATCATGTTATACTTCATCAGTTTTTATTAAAATAATGTTAAATGAGTATTTTTTTTCATTTACTTCTTCTTATTTTTGAAAAGTGAATAATTTTGTAGGAATATAAAAAAAAAAAAAAAAACAATAGAAACGGAAGAAGTATTTTACTTATAGTACAGCCTACAGGCCATTAATGATTTTACCCGAGTGTCCCTTGCTTGTATTCTTCATTTTGTTTTTACTTTTTTAATCTGGAATAATAATAAATACTGAATGGGATACCAGTGGTAATTAATAAATAGAAGGTTTGGAGTTATTAGGACAGTTTGGTACTGTATAAAATTTCTCCAGTTCCATCATTCTTTTGTACAGGAATTTTCATCATTCTCTTTGATCTGTCCCTCTCTTCTCTCTCTTAAATTTAGGATCTTTCCCCCAAAATACCAAATCCATATCCCCCCACTGTGCACACTCCTGATCCTCTGCTCCCATATCCCACACAAACTAATAACCTTTTTTTATTTTATTTTCTAATAAGTCAATTCTGTAAGGTCTATAAAGATAGCCCTTGTTGTCCTTTATTTTGGCATGACTATCCCAATGCCTGACTACTATCATTTATTTTAATACTACCAGATTTTAATTTCCATTTACTACTATTCTTTTCACTTAGTTAGGTACCAGATTTTAATTTGGAGTCTATTAAAGATATGCACAACCATTCTTTTCTGGTGAGCTCCCTACTTTTTGTCTGATCATTTATTGTTTTTTTTTTGTATCTACAGCACTACAGTATTTTACAAGTAGGAAATGTATAGTTTAATGCAAAGTGGTAAAAGTAAAAACTGTTACAGTGTAGCTTTTAACTCACGACTGTGAAAGGTAGTCAAATAATACTTCTGGTTCGGTCTCTAAGTAACAAATACTATAATGTAAGATGTCTTAGCTATCCAATTTCAATATTTGTAGCACTAAGAAGATTAAGAATTCTATTTTGTCTTTCTTAATCTGATACGAAAATCATTGTGTGTCGTTTGTCAAAACGAGATAAATAATGAGGGATGAATAAACTATAAATTTGGTTTTTATTTTTCTCACAAACTGAGCCACACCTGTATTAAATTTAGAAAGTTCAGTTAGTTAAACACTTCTGTTCGGTGGAAATTGAGACTCGATGGAAACTGAGACGGAGATATTCGTCGAAATGGACGGTGAGAGTGTGAAGCAAGATCAAAAACTCGAGATAGATGTCGACGGAGATGAGGTCGTCGAAGGAAAGATCCACGACGGCGACTTGATAGTTCGAGATCGGAGAACGGGAAAGAGTTGGATTTGTTAACTAGTGTATACGCTTAAAAAATAAGTGTATGAATTACATGAATTAAAGGTATAGAGTTGAAAATTATGAATATAAATTATGTAAGTAATGATATCAATTGGGGTATGAAGTTTGAAACTAAGGATGAAATATACGAATTATGATATGAACTTTTGAAATAATGGTATGAACTTTTAGAATCAGGATATGAAAATATACAAATTAGGGTATCAACTTTTAAAATAAGGGTATGAACTTAGTATGATGAATTTTGGATTGCTCTATTATCTACAACTTAATTAAGGATTAGTTCATAAAACTGAAACTAATTAAATATTGGCCTATTTTCCCTAACTAACCAATAAAAATATAAAAAAAATAAGAAAAAAGGAAAAAATCCAGAAAAAAAAATACGAAAAAAAAAATTTTAAAGGGCAAAACCCCGAAAAAACATGAATAAAATTTTAAAAATTCCAAAAAAATAAAAAAAAAATCCAAAAAATCTAAAATAAAAAAAATTCCAAAACGCAAAAAAAAACTGTCTGACTCGTCTTAATTCATATTAAAAATAGTCTTAGTCATTTTAAAAACAATCAGAGTCATTTTAATTCATTTTAAAAATAGTTTGAGTCGTTTTAAACCATTTTAAAAATAATCCGAGTCGTTTTAAGTAATTTTAAAAACAGTCTGAGTCGTTTTCAGTAATTTTAAAAATAGTCTTAGTCATTTTAAGTCATTTTAAAAACAATATGAGTAATTTTAAAAGCAGTCTGGGTCATTTTAAAAATAGTCTGAGTCGTTTTAAATCATTTTAAAAATAAACTGAGTCGTTTTAAGTCATTTGAAAAACATTTTTAGTCATTTTAAAAATAAATTGAGTCATTTTTAGTCATTTTAAAAATAGACTGAGTCATTTTCAATCATTTTAAAAACAGTATTAGTAATTTAGAAACAATATGAGTAATTTTAAAAACAGTCTGAGTTATTTCGAGTAATTTTAAAAACAGTCTGAATTATTTTAAAAACAGTCTGAGTCATTTTAAGTAATTTTAAAAACAGTCCGAGTCATTTTAAAAACTCTCTCAGTCATATTTAAATCATTTGAAAAATAGTATGAGTCATTTTCGGTAAGTTTAAAAATAGTTTGAGTCATTTTAAAAATCAGCTCGAATAATTTTAAAAGCAGTTTGAGTCATTTTTAAGTTATTTAAAGTTATTTAAAAACAATTACAAGTTATTTTAAAAATGTTAACATTTTTTGGACTTTCTGGCTTTTTCCGAATTTTTTGAATTTTTTTTGAATTTGTTTTTTATTTTGGATTTTTGGATTTTTCTTGGTTTTTTTGATTTTTTAAACCATATTTCGGAATTTTTTCGGGTTTTCGACTTTTTTGAACGCCTTTTCATTTTATTTTTTTGTGATTTTGGATTTTTCTTGCTTTTTATTTTTATTTTTATTTTTACCAATTTTGGGTTTGTTCGGGTTTCCGATTTTTTTGAGCTTTTTTACATTTTTTTTTGTGATTTTGGTTTTTTTGGATTTTTCTTAGTTTTTTTTACCATTTTTTCGAGATCCCGATTTTTTTAAAGGTTTTTTCAGTTTTTTTGGTATTTTCGTTTTTTTTTTCTGATTTTTTTAATTTTTTTGAGTTTGCCCTATTTTTTCTATTTTTTTTCGTCTTTTTATTGGATAATTAGGTGGGTGACCAATACTTAATAGTTTTACAAATAATTGATCAATAATTAATTAAATTTTATAGCATGAATAATTTTTAAATAGTTTTATTTTTATGAATTAATATTTAATTAACCGGGTAAGTATAAACGAACTCCAAAGTCTAAAAGGATAATCTTATGAAAATGAAATTGCTAGATAATAGTATTTGGTAGCTATACCACAAACATCAAAAAGAATGATGAACAAATTTTACTTTATGTGTGGTATAACACACTTTTTGAGTTTTTCAAGAGTCGGCTGATTGATTTGATTTGATCTATCGATTTGAATGGAAATTCCCAATTCTCTCTCTTTTCCTACTTTATCTGTCTAACTTTTTCTCGCATCCTAAATTTTGTTTTCTTTTCTCTTCTCATTTTTCAGGGAGATTCTCTTTTGAGGACTCAGATTACTCATCTGAGTTCTCATTTTACTTATTTGAGGATCTGGTTAAAAACCAGGTCCACGTCACATCTTATTTTTATTTATTTTTTTAATTCATTCCACTAAATTTTATTACAAAATAAATAACTCTAACATCACTTCATTACATCTCATTACATTTCATTTATTTACAAAATAAATAAATTTACCCACTCTATCACACTATTAATTAATACATTCCTCTGCTTTTTTTTCCACTCAAACTAAATACAAAATTAAAATATTTTATAATCATAATATTATATCAAGTTAACACTTTCAATTAATTTATATTTTGCACTTTTTTATTTATTAATTTTGTTAATTCCGAGTAAATAATTAAATTGTCCTCAAAAACCCTACACGTCATTATTTTCTTCCACCTTTATCTACCCACATTTAACCACTTTCAAGTTAACCCGGTTAACTTGTAAAAGTGGAATAAAATAATGGCGTGTAGGGTTTTCATTACAAAAAATTTATAAAAATGAAAAAAATCACAAAAAATTAAAAAAAATTAAAAAATCAAAAAAAATGAAAAAAACGAAAAAATTATATTAAAAATCAAAAAAAAATTAAAAAAAATCACAAAATTCACAAAAAATCACAAAACATTAAAAAAAAAAATAACAAAAATCACAAAAAAAAACAATTATAAAAAAATTAAAAAATCATAAACTTTTTAAAAAATTACAAAAAATATATAATTTTTTATAATTTTGGGATTTTTGTGATTTTTTAAATAATTTTTTGTGATTTTTTTCATTTTTTATAAAATTTTTATTATTTTTATAATATTTTTTCATTTTTTATAATTTTATGTGATTTTTTTTCATTTTTTTTAATATTTTGTGATTTTTTTTCATTTTTTTCATCTTTTATAATTTTTATAATTTTTTTTGTTATTTTTTTTATTTTATTTTTCATTTTTGTGATTTTTGTGATTTTTTATAAATTTTTTATTTTTTTTATTTTTATAATATTTTGTGATTTTTGTGATTTTTTATTATTTTTTTTTGTAATTTTTTTAAAATTTTGTGATTTTTTCATTTGTTTTTTTATTTTTTTGTGATTTTTTTATTTTCTTTATGATTTTTTTATTATTTTTCATTTTTTGTGATTTTTTGTGATTTTTTTCATTTATTTTGATATTTTTTGCATTTTATATAATTTTATGTGTTTTTTTTCCATTTTTTATGAAATATGTGTATGGCGTTTTGGTAAATAAAGTAAATAATTAAAAAATGGTAGCTATAGTAAATATGAAATTATGGAGGTAGCTAGGAGTAATATAATTTCAAAAGTGGTACATATTGGGCATTATTTGATTTAATTATTTACTCGGAAGTAACAAAATTAATAAATAAAAAAATGTAAAATATAAATTACTTGAAAGTGTTAACTTGATATAATATTATGATTATAAAATATTTTAATTTTGTATTTAGTTTGAGTGGAAAAAACAACAGATGAATGTATTAATTAATAGTGTGATAGAGTGGGTAAATTTATTTATTTTGTAAATAAATGAAATGTAATGAGATGTAATGAAGTGATGTTAGAGTTATTTATTTTGTAATAAAATTTAGTGGAATAAATTGAAAAAATAAATAAAAATAAGATGTGACGTGGACCTGGTTTTTAACCAGGTCCTCATTTGAGCAATATGAGGTCTCATTTAAGTGAAAAGACTGCTCAAAAGAGACAGCCCCCATTTTTCAGCCATTAGATGGAATGTAGTTGTGATTTGGACCATCAAATCCTAGGGATATGATTTCAATAGATCCTTTTTCGTTTGAAATTTTGAGGCTTCTTGCTTGGGTTAAATCTACTTGGTCTTATGGTTGAAGTTGACTTTTATTTTAAATTTTCACATGAGACTCATCAACAAGACATTAATCTTTTAAGCAAATGGTGTATAACTATATAAATGTATTTGTATATGAGGTTTAGAAGTAGTTATTTGCACATGAATCCCATGAAGTAATCTCTTTATATAAAGTTGAAAGAGCGAGGTTTGATCAAAAAATAATCTCATGTCACTCAATTAATCATATCTACATAAATACAGAAAACCATTGTTCTCTTTCTATAGTATCATCTCATTCCTTTAAAAATAAAAGTGTATTCCCCTCGTCCAATAAAAATAGCCCAGTCATGTTTTCATAAATATTAAGAAATACTGGTTAAAAATAATCCAGTCATGTTTTCATAAATATTACGAAATACCGGTTAGAGTTAGATGGACTAATCATGATTTGGAAAGAATGCTCCTTAATTAGGAGAATTTGAGTATTTTTTTATTTAAAAGTCAAATTAAACTAGTATTATCTTAGGATCAAGTCAAAAACTAAACTTGACTGTATTATGAGACAAAGTGAGTAATATTCTTATTATAACTTTGTTTCTTGGCTTCCTTTAGGCATTGCCCACTTCAACAAAACTCCCAAATAAAACTTTATTTCACTTCTTGCTACCTCTTTTCAATCTCTACATTCGTTACAAATATAGTTAATTGGTTCATTTTTCAACTAATACGAATATGCAAATGAATAAACAAAATCAAAATTGTTGGTTCAGTTAGCTGCAGAATTTTCATCCAATTATATGCAAACACTAAATCAAAAATTACATAAATTATCAAATGATTTTTCATTCTAAATGAATATGAAAAATACAGAAGCACCCATGAAATGCAAATTAGAGGGATTTTTTTAAATATAAACTACATCAAGAGTATTTAATTGTTATAGAGAGGCTGTCGGAGAGACTGAAATCTGACACAAAATGTTAATGTTAATGGATTATCAAAACTCTTTAAGTTTACTTTTCTCCATAAATTTAAGTGAGTTGTTTGAGTGGTTGATGCATATGCTGATAAGTTATACAATTTTGTATTATAGTGCTTTCATTTTCGCTCATCTCACAAATGGTGTATGAAAAAGTGTAACTAGTGTTTACATATCATTACCTTGGAACTTTATCGATGGCTTTAAATACATTTACTGGTTCGAATTGTAAGATAAATCGTCCAATAAATTGTTTACTTATAATTTCATACTTTATGTGTTTAACATAATTTTTTTAGGGATTTACGACATATGTATGGAGAATAATTTATTTTTTCTTCTAAACTTGTTTATATTCCCGTTCAGCAACTTCCTTTTAAAGAGGCGAGTGTGCTCTCGTACTCTAAATAAACCGGAATTCTTTCTTTTTAGATGATGAGAAATTCGACTCATTAAATCGTATTGGAAGAAGCTTTATATACATATTCAGTTATATGTGTTTATCGACCCAATGTTCGATCTTATCAACCATATATTTTCGTATCTGTATAAGTCACAATTTTTTTTTAACTAAAAATTGTGACGGATCTTTTTTCCTTATCGCGAATATATTTCGATTTCATACTAAATTGTTTAATATCTTCACTCATGAAGATTAACTTATACGGATAAATACTCATTTTATAAAATAAACATTTGTTATTTTTTATTTAATAAACATATTAAATTACTTAATACATACATCTTAACTTAATTGGTGTATGATATTACAGGTTTACATGGAAGGTTTAATACAATAAAAACTTACCGGCTTTTAAAAATGGTATAATAATCAATTCCATTAAATTGGGCGTGAATATCATCATTTAAAAATAATGTATTAACTCATGATATTATTAACTAATAAAGGAGTGTTGCTATTGACACATTCAAAATCAATCTTCAAATTCAACCCGCTGACGTGCATTTTACTAATCAGCTTAATTCATTACTCATTAATGAAAATAATGAAACACTAAAAGCTGCAAACATTTCCAACAATATTTAATGACCGGACCCAATTATTATTATTTTCATCCAATTTACCACTTGTGATCTGAAAATTATACCCGATGAGATGGAATAGTTCTATTCATCATTTTCTCAAGCCAAAATTCCAAATCTCAAAAAAGAAAAGTGTATGTGTAAAATAAATTACTCGTTGTTTATAGCATTTGTTTTCTATGTGTTTGTTTTGTTTTTAACTTTTACAAAAATAAACTAGAAAGTATGGTTAAAGAAAAAATTTGAAAAAAATCCAAATTTAATTTTTTCCTATCAATTTACAGATTCATTTGTTAATTTTTTTGTCATTTATTTATCGAGTAATGCTAGATCCACAACCTGCACACAACTCACACACTTCATATGCTAATAAAATACACATTTATCCCTCCAAATATACATAAAATTCTATTATTTGATAAATCAAAATATAAATATTCAACATAATAAAAACTCAATCTACTAAAAACTCAAATAAAAATATACTAGAACCCTGATTGAGCCTACCCTAAATTTAAATATTAATTAAAAATAAAAAAATTTGTTAAATCTAAAAACGCAACCAACTAAAAACTCAAATAAAAATATAATAGAATCCTAACTGAGCCTACACTAAATTTAAATATTAATTAAAAAAACTAAAAATTATTAAATTTAGTACTAATAATGTAACATCCCGTATTTTTATAAATGATTTTAATTATGTTTTAATTCATCCAAAAAAGTTTTATTCAAATTTTACCAAAAACCGGTCACTCGACTAATTTTTAGCCAAAAACCGAAACTCTTCCGAAAAACTTTATTTTAAAAACCTGTTACTAATTTTACTAATAAAAAGGACCCAATAGGTTTGTTTTTAAAGATTTGTTATTTTTGAGTAGTAAAACAATAATTTTGGATTAGAGTTAACTTTTAGAACTTTGGGGACCAAATAGTTCGTTACCACAAACTATCAAAAAACAGTTTTTTCTATACACTTTACAGCCACTTTTAATTGATAAAAAACAGTAAAAACAACTTAGAAGAGAGAGATTACAAACCCTAGGAAGAAGAAGAATAAGAAGAAGAAGCCACTTTAGCGGGTTCTTACCGGAAGCATCTCCTCTACGCTCTAAGGTAACGGGGGTTATCCATTGCGACTAGATGAGGGTGTATGTTAGGATTAGGTTTTACGTTTAGTATAAATTGGGGGTTTTTGCCTTTTATATTAATTATGTTCTTAAATTGTTAATTGGGGTTAGTTGTTATATTTTTAATTCGCTTCTTTGATTTTGGATTAGTTGTGGATTTAATATTTTGATTTCGGATTAATGATAATATTAATGGGTTGCGTGTTATATGCATTGATTATGTATTATTATGGTTGTTGATAGAATTGAGTAAATTATTGTTGAACAAGGATGTGTTTTATATTGCGTATACAAGGTGTTTGTTAAAATGCCTGAATGAGTTTTTATGTTGATTAGACTTGTTTGACTAGTTGTGAATCTAGCACCTATGTTTTTGGATTTTGTTGAATTACGTTAGAATGACGTATGAGAATGTGATAAATGATTAGTTTATTATTTATTGGCCGAGGCCTTACTATTTATATGTATGAGAATGTGTTATATGAATAGTATAATATTATTGGACGAGACCTTAATATTGATACATTAGCAATGGTCTCTGTCTCTTCCTAATTCCGGGGACAGAAGACGGCCGTGGGTATAGGGAATGACTCGTCTTACGGACTGGGGCGAGTGGCATGAGAGGTCCTAGTGTGCACTATATTTACTTTTATGTTAGCTATGGTTTCTGTCTCTTCCTAATTCCGGGGACAGTAGACGGCCGTGGGGATAGGGAATGACTCGTCTTACGGACTGGGACGAGTGGCATGAGAGGTCCAAGTGCGCACTATAAATCTACTTTTATGTTGCAATGGTCTCTGTCTCTTCCTAATTCCGGGGACAGAAGACGGCCGTGGGGATAGGGAATGACCTACCTTACGGACTGGGGTAGGTGGCATGAGAGGTCCATGTTTGTTATAGATTTGAGTTGACGTTATTTAATTTATTTAATTCATCCCGTTATAGAATGTTATTATATTTCTTTTTATACGTCGATTATCGTAGTTGTAGAAATTGTGAGCTCTTGCATTTAAGGGATGGAGTGACGGTATTTTGTGGTGCCGTCCCGTCTAGTTACGTGCGTGGGACTTACCGTTACAATTTTGTATTTCAGGTACCAATTAGGTTGAAGCGTTGGTTAAGAGCATTAGCAAGGTATCGCATGGGCTCGGGCATCTTTCAGTTGTTTTATTTTCGCTTAGACTAGTTTTCATTTGAGGTTGTGGCCTACGGGCGAATTACATTTGTTCGTTCCTTTTTATATAATTTTGTTAAAACAATTTGTCTTGTAGCCGCGTTTGGCAAACTTTATATTTATTCTTTTAATTGTTTCTTTAGCTCGTATTTATTTCTTTTAAATTTTTTAAATTTTGTACCAATAGGTTCTTTTTTTTTTGTTTTAAAAAGGTCATGCCTCGATGTCCGTTTTTAGGATTTTGGGGCGTGACAAATAACAATCAAAACCCTTGATGATGTGAATATGCCATGTAATGTGACATATCACTGGATTGATTTTTTGGGTAGAAAACATATGTGAGCTAAATCATTTTCCCTAATAAATAGCCTGACTATTTTATGAATCAAAGCAACAAACAATAAAACACACATGTCTAGATTAAAAGTATAATTTTTTTTATGAATTGTTATCTTGAAGGAGTTCAATTTAATTCACTAACACAAAGTTATTTATAGTAAAGACAAACCTATTAAATCATGTTTTAAAATTCTACTTATGTGGTGTCAATACCATTTAAAATATATAAGGATGTGAATTTCTTTATTAATTTACAAGTATAGTGAAATTAATTAAATGTATTTTATACACTAACTACCAAAATTATATTAACATTAAATGAAAACGGTAGTATACAAAATTTACTTTTCACTGTCGTACGTGTATCTGTATCGTAGTTGTCACCGTACCCGGTACCATCACTCATACAAATACTTCCAACCTTAAATGGGTAACGAATATTTATGCATTGTATTTAGCCTTAATATGCCAAACAAAACATCCCAACAGTAGTTTAATATTAACCCTTAAAAATTACATAAGTTACAACATCAATGTTTAATTAGAGTATTGTATAGAGAGTATATTTTTCCCAAAGATAAAAAGTGTTAAATGTGTGTGTGTATATTTTTTTCCAAAGTACACAACATGGAAGGGGGGTCCTTTTGATAATGATGACGAAGGGGTTATTCCAAAATACATAAGAGAGAAGATAAAAGACTAAAAATAGAGAAAGAAAAGAGGGGTCAAAGCCCGCAGCGGGACAGATGCTTCAGCAGCAGTCGAGTCGTGTTTGCAATGATTTCGTCTGCCCCATTTTCTCAATATTTACTACTTCTACTAACCCTAAACATTTAAATAAAATACTAGTATAAAATAAATAAATAAATAAATAAATAAAACATCTCTCTTATAAATTATACTCCTCTGTCTATATATGTATGTATGTATATGTATTGCATGTGTGGAGAGATAAAAAGGAAGGACAAAAAGAAAGCAAGCAGATGTGCAGACATCCCTAGGGAATTAACAGAACTCCCTTCCTTTTTCCCGTGATCTCCCTTTCTCTTATTATACATCCACTTATTTACATACTTGCATTTTAAATATATTTATGCTAAATAATACTATAGCCATACTAGACAAAATAATAATACTACTCCTATAGCATATATACTATCTCAAGAGCACTAAGTTAACTATTTTTATTTTTTGAAAAGAAGAAGTTATATTTGATGGGGAGCTGTGGAAGGAGTGGAGGAGTAAGACAATATGTTCGGTCGAAAGTGCCGCGACTGAAATGGACACCTGATCTTCACCGTTGCTTCGTTGACGCTATCGCAAGGCTCGGTGGTCAACAAAGTGAATTTCATATTTTTTTTAAGAAAATATTTTTTATTTTATTTTACTTTCTAACTAGTTGTTATAGAGAGGAAATTAAAAGAAATGCTTGTGCACACTAAATTTGCAACCCTGTCTAGTTTTTTCTTTTATCTGATTAGCATCTACGAGTTCTTAAGATTTTGTAACAAAGTGAGTTTTTTTTTAAACGAAAAATTCTTTTTATTTTGTATTATTTTTTACTAGTTTTCATAGAGAGGAAATTAAAAGAAATGTTTGTGCATACTAACTTTACAACCCCATCTAGCTTTTCTTCACCTAATTACTAATATGATCTACGAGTTCTTAAGATTTTGTTTGAGGTTTTTGAGTTGTTTGTTGCACTGCTAATTTAGTCATAAGTATGACTGTTTTTTACTGTTTTATTCTTGGCAGAAGCGACACCAAAGATGGTGCTACAGACGATGGATGTGAGAGGACTTACTATTTCACATGTCAAAAGTCATCTCCAGGTTTTTATCGTTTTCTTTTTAGTTTTATCTATTTTTTCTTAGCCTCAAATTTGTTGCAAGTGTCTTTTTGATTAAAGAGATTATTTCTGGGATAAGTTTTATGTAACGTTTGGGTTTCCAGTCTCGAGTTTGTCAATTATAATATAACTTCGATGCGATTTGTTTCTAAAAAAAAGAGGGTCTTGTTAAATTTGCTAGTTTGTATTTGTTCAAAAAGGACACAGTTTATAGCTAAACATTGTTAGATTTTATGTTTGATATTTTTCTTCAATTGTGCACTTGATAGAATCGAATAACACGGAAGTGAGAAATTAAATATTGCAGTGGTTACTTACGTTTGAAGTTAAAGAATATTTGTGCATTACAAATTTGTTATAAATTTTCTTTTATGTAAACTTGAAAATAAGTGGGAGTATAAGAGAACCAGACCCAGGATTTGCATTACTGGAAAAAACTGAATTTGATGCTATAGAATTTACCTAAAAGTTTGACTACGTACGGAAATAACACTTTTCTTTAAAATAGTTGGAACAATGTGGAACGTTAATTCTTTAATTGAATTAAGGAGAAAGACCTATAACAAGACAGTGACAAAACAAAGGAAATCATGAAAATGGTAGTTATTTTTTCGTCTCTTCACTATTTGACTATCCGGTATTCCCTCCGTTTCTATTTAATTGTTTATTATAAAATTACGTGCAATTTTGATCGGTTATCGTAGTTTATTAATGAACAATTAAATGAGAACGGGTATGTTTTTTGATGAAATATTATGAGTAGTCTTATATAAAAGAACAAAGAAAAACAGTCATTGTCTATTCAATGGATGTTGGTTTTCCTTTCGTTCTTATAATTATCTGGTGAAATTTTCAGATGTATCGAAGTATGAGGAGTGATTTGGGTAGACAAGGTAAAATTCCATTGAACATTTTACTATACTTTCACCAATAAAATATGATGAGGAGCCCATTTTTGTTTACTTTTCTGTAGAACTATAAATTTATTCTTCTTTAAATTTACTACTCCATATGTTTGAAATTATTTTTAGTCTCATTCCCAATGAAGCTTGTTCTATACTGAAATAGATAAAGAACAAAATCAAACCATCATCATGTTTTTCAACTTCTAATAGTAGTAGCATTAATAATTAATGAACTTGCAAGTCTTATATTTCAACGACACCACAGTAATTCTTTTTCATCATTAGGATCTTTTACATTAATGCCTTTACTCCATTTTGGCCTTTTTTTCTTTAACGAAGGATCTGAGTAAACACAAACTTGGATACATCAAGGTTATGAGTTTTTATTTTTATTTTTTATAGAAGGTTACGAGATTACTGAGAGTGATGAGGCGAGTAATTGACATTCGCAAAAACCAAAACAAATAGAAGTACATTTAACAGATGTGAAGTCAAAGTCCTGATTTTTTTTTTATCTTCAAATTATTATTCAAAGTTTTTGAACTGAGGAAACACAAAAAAATCATTATAGTATCTTTAGTTTTATATATTTCTGATAGTCAAGTGTTATTCATATATATAGATAGTAAAAAACGCAGTCTTAAGTCATATACGTGACCAAACAAATATAATAATACTTTTTGATGAATCATACTTTTTACTTATGAAAATTAAAATGTCGTTTGGCTGTCAAGTTTTAAGTTTACTTTTAAAAAGTAAACCATTAAGTATTCTTTTTGCTTTACTTTTACTTATATTAGTTTGTTTGGATGTCATCTCATAAGTATACTTTTGGTGAAAAGTAAATGTCTATAAGTAGACTTTTTAAAAGTAAGTTTGATGATACTTTTTAAAAGTAAGTTTGATGATACTTTTACTTTTAATGATACTTTTAAGTAGGTTTTAATCTGATACTTTTACTTTTAAAGTACAGTTCAAAACCTAGTTCCTATCATCATTATATTTTCCTAATTTTGTATTTTTTAATATTTAAATAATAAAATCTTTAATCACAAAAAATATAAAAAATAACAAAAAAAAAATTAAAAATTATAAAAAATCACCAAAAATCACCAAAAATTATTAAAAAATACAAAAATAAAAAAAAAATTATAAAAAATGAAAAAAATCACAAAAAATGAAAAAAATCACAAAAATTTAAAAAAAATTTAAAAAAATATATTATATAATTTTTTTTTCTCAATATAACACTTTTTATATCGAAAAATCAAAAAAAATATATAAAATGACAAAAGCTTCAACCCACCTACAAAAAGTATACTTTTGAACATAAAGTAGGTATAATTTTCTAAAGAGTTATCTGAGTATGGAATCATATTTTGACACTGTTTCGAACCCTGCAAAACAGTTTTACTTCCAAAAGAGTATTTCTAATTATCAAAATATATATATATTTATATATATATATATATATATTTTGACACTGTCAGTTTCCTGAAATTAAAAGTTTAGTCTTCTCATACACCAATAATAATTTATGGGAGCTTGTACTTTGCCTACTTTGTACTTTGGAGAAACTTTTTTACTCATAAACTGCACTTGGTAAAATGCTGAAATGAATATTCTAAAATCCCAAGTCAGGCTAAAAAGCTGAATATGCCAACTCTTCTTCTAATTAAATTCTAGTGAGGTGAAAAGCTTAAAGAAAATAGTCACTTGGAGTATTTCAAACTGGGAAAAACGTGTTCATAAAGTTCTATTTTCCAGCCAAGAAAGCAAAAAAGGAGCTCACCTTTTGAGAAAACCAATTAAATAATGGTGCAAAATTATGTAGGAAAAAAGAACCTTGTGGAAAATCTGCAACCAAACAAGTACGAATAGTGTTATACTGATTATGTTTGGTATTTTTTTGCTTAAATCATTTATGCATTTTAGGAGTACTTTTATTCTCAAAATTGCTAAATATATTGTACTAAAGGTAATTATATGTTTACAAAACGCTAGAAAAATTTTCAAGTAAGCAAAGAGGGGTATACACTGATGAAGAAGAATATGATGATGCCATAGGCCTTGGAACATTTCCATTGCCCATTGGAGAATCAAATAGTACAAGCTTCATAACTCAACCTGCAAAAAGGTCAGTTAATTTTTAATGTGAATAGAATAATTCAAAAGTTGGTACCCATAGTTTTGTTGACTAACTGGGTTGGTATCATACCGATGAAATTTTTATTCCAACTTCCAAGTATATATACGAGACTTTGTTTCACATTATTTTTGCTCACGTGTTGGTTTTGGGCTCTCATGGAAAATTTATGACGAAGAGATCTTTGGTATTTCTATAGTTTTCTGAATACATCAAAGATACTGAAGTATCAAAAGTCCTAATTGATGAATATAGAGTTTTAAGGAGTGGGAAACAATTCCGTATCGCAAACAATGTAAAAAAATAAAACGATGTAAAAACATAACAAGGGCAAGGGCAACGTATGAAATTCTTCGATGTAAATTTGTGGTTTTATTGTATTATATTGGTACCTTCTCCTTCTATGCTCAAATAACGCTTCTTAATTCTTCTATAAAAGACACCAAAATTCTTGCATATTTTAAGATGTAGCGTGTCACCATTTTTTATTTTTTTTGGTTTTCAGTGTTTCAATTATAAGTAAGAGGACCAAATAATGTCACTTTTTAAAGTAGGGGGGTCATGTGTAAGTAGCCCTATTAAGCAACAGTTTAGGTTGTAGTTGAACCATTTTTAGGCCCAGATATCAAAAAAACTCATGCACTACTCGAAAAGGTTATTGCATTTACATACACAGATACACTGCTTTATGTATGCTACCAGTTTTACCTCTTTTTATAAAATAAAATGAAGTTTCTTTTTGTTTTTTCAGAAGTAGGGAAGCTAGTAGGATGTGTTCAAGTGAGAGAGATAGAGTTGTCTCATCAGATAGATACGGCTTTGATGATTATGCACTTGGTATTAATGGAATGATCAAGGGTACTAAAGTAATTTCAAATATGCCTAATTTCACTCTTCATCAACTCAGCCACTGGTTTGGTGATGGCCATCACCCTTCTGTTGAACAAAAATCTCAGTTATACAAGGTACAAATTTATAAACATATTCCATTTCCCCTTATATCTATAGTTTAATTTCATTGTTAAGAAATATTAGCAAAAATTACATTGTCTATACAAATTCACCTTTTTGTTTGTGTTTTTTTACAGCTCCTTGTAAGTAGAACAATATTTGATTGGTCTTTTTGTAGCTTTACAATTTTCTTTGCTAGAAGAACTAGGAGTTATAGTTCTTGATCATTATAACATAACATTGATTTGAGGTGTTGGATAATTTTTTAAATTAATTACAATCCAGGACAAGATGAAAAGAAGTTTTGAGGATAAACACTACTTTTAATCTTCCAATATTTTTATTGCCAAATCGGTCTTACCAAAGTCCAAGTTTGTCCTGTAAATTGTTCATATATTTTCTCAAAACATTTTTTCTCAAGCATGTGGTTTAAAGACTTGAAGTCACATTGTCACATCCTAATTAGTTTAAGTAATTCGATTTATATATTTAATTCCTACCAATTTAAAAATGTAGCTAGTTCAGAGTAGGGTTCAAAATCCCTCTTCCTGGTCCTTTTTTGTGTGTTTTTTCGATGTCTGGTAACTTTTATTTTGAGATTGTAGGTTACAGACTTAGATTGCACTAGATATGGGTTATTCAGCTTTTGAAATGATTCCTCTATTTTGGGAAGATCATGCTAAAAATAAAGTTCATTGCCAGTTTGAAGGGTTGGTAATATTTTTAATAGGTTGAAACTCAACTAAATTCCCATTTAGTTAGGTCCACTCTAGGTACATTACACGCTCACGTTTTGTGTTTAATGAACAGTTTTTTTTCCTTTAAGATTGTGTTCAATGAAACAGTTGTTCATGTATTTAGGCTTTGCGGCTATGGGCTAACCCCTGGTTTAATTATCAAATTAATAAGCATGACCTGTCCTATGATTGATCAAGACTTGCTGTTACATATAGGTTTAGGGTAATTTACATTTAGTTTCCCTATGTTTATGACTATAACAGCTTTGGTTTTAATTAGACATTTTGCTCATGTAATAAATGACAAAATGTAATCATGGTTTAACTCTGATAGCAAAATAAAGTGGGCAAAATGAAATCATGAGTAATATTTTTACTATACTATAAAGAATAACAGCAAGTCAGATCCCATAGAACTTCAATTGAAGCTGAATGGCCAAACTAGCAAAGGTCTTAAACCCAATTAACCATATATTCACCTTCATCTCCATCTCAAATTCTCATCACTCTTAATTAGCTTTTACAAGTTCAAGAGTTAAAAATTTATTAAATTTAAAACTCTTTTGGTACTTCAATACTTGAAATAAACTAAAGTAAAATCCAAACCCTGTCGGATATCTGATAAGAGATAAGTTTTATTAACAAATTTGAAACGCCAAAACAGAGAAGTTAGAGAAGATCGTTTTCTTCTGCCATTTTTCTTCTTTACCTCTTTAATTTATGGAGGCATGAATCGATATAAAACTGGCCAATTTTTTGGCAATTAGAGAAAATCATATATCTTTATTAAAACCATTGCACCGAGTCAGAGAAAATTGACACTAGGAGGTCTAAACTTATACTGAAAACTGTTTGCTTCATGTACACACCTTACTATCAGATAATAGGCCCTGCATTTCTCATTTAAGTTTATGTTTTGATATTTTATTCTTGTTTCCTTTTGGTTTTGAAGAATCTGAAAACAGACGATGTTCATCAGCACGCACCGACGAAGAGATTAAAGTTAAATCACTCTACGAGTGAAGATGAAGAAAATGGAAAAGTTGAATTATCGTTGTCATTGTCATTGTCATTGTCATTGCCACACAATACATGTACACAAATGAGTAATGCAACTACCACTAGCGCGATAAGCGAGGCCATTTCCTCACTTTCAAGGTCCATCCAAAAAGATCACTCACAACAGAAGCATGGCCTAAACTTGGACCTTTCTATTGCTCCATGCGGTGCCTAGTAGTATTGGATTAGCTACATGAGTCTTAATTATTTGATGAATTAACTTCTAGTAGTTTGTATTAATCATATATATTTTTAACTTTTGTAGTAGCATATTAGGAACCATGTTTGGGAGTTGGGGTTTTAGGTCTGCATTCCATTTGATCAATATGGAAGGACTTGATTAGCCGAAAGAAATCAGGCATATTATCAAATTAACAAGAAAAAATTCCAGCAAATCCCACAGTTCCTAACACATTTATTTAATTTTTGTATCAACTTGTATCTGGAGGGACCTGATTAGCCAAAAAGAAATCGACATTTCATCAAATTAGCAAGCAGATTTTCCAGCCAACCATGATGCCCCTAACACATTTATCCAATAGTAATAGCATTGGGAGGGAGGGAAATAATATGGATTCGTACAATGTACCCATTACAGTGCATGGATGTTGAATTGTGGGACTCAGGGATAGGGAGAAAACAGAAGATTTTGAACTTTCGGCGTCGTCATTTGCTATTGTAGAGACTAAACAAGAAATTCAGCTGACTCAGCAAAAAAATGCGGGTTTGTTTGTTAATAGCATCATTTACCCTTCTTACTCACAAACTGCGCATGTGATTAGTTGCATTCTTTGTGGCAACATATTGGCTAGAAAAAGGCTAGAAACGTGGAGCTGGAAAATCCAGTTTTATTCTCAGTTCCAGATAAGACTTGTAGCCAAACAACACACCATTTACAAGCATCTCACATCAATACAATTCAAGGCCTAACATTTCTCTTCCAACCCGTAGAATCAGCGTTCAGCGTCCCATATAAAGCACACCGCCCAAAAAAACTTGAGATTTCACTAGCAACTTAAGATTTTATTTAAAACTCGACATGCATAAATTAAGGTAAATATCATCACAAAATGCTGGGACTTCATTAGTACATGACCATAAAACACATGGTTTTACCAAGTAGGGTGACTTGTTTTTATTTTATTGCAGTACGCATATTTGGATATTTACAACTGTATCTTACTGAGTTAAAAACTGCTTCTCCTTCAAACTTTCAACAGTCTCTCCGAGGCTCTGCTTGAGGGGAATATAATCAATACCTAAACTCTTTATTCTCTCCTTAGACACCTGGTAAGTTGGCATATACGGCTTAACATCTGCACACCTGCAAACACATCATTAACATAAGCTGTTTAGAGCAAGAATCAATAGAATCTGCATTTATTGCTAGTTTCAATCATTTGATGACTACAAATTTGTCATGCTATAATTTTGGAATGTTAATAGTTCAAGTGCCAATAATTCTGAATTGGAGCAAGCTAATAGAACCACTAATACGTCAAAACATTTCTAATTGAACTGAAAAGTTGTATTTGTTTAGCTCACTCAAAACAGTTTGTCACGAGAAAAGAGACGGAAAAGAACTATCCATATAGAGAGAAATACTCCTAGATTTAAAGCATAGATTTGAACTATGAGTTGCTACACACACGTGCATACAGGAAGCAATAAAATAAATGGATTTTAAGTAAGTAATAATGCAAGATAAAACTGATCACTTACTTTTCTGGAAGTGGAAGAGTGGGAAAAAGCTCATGTAGCAATTTCACTAATTCCGAAAAGTGTGCAACGCTCTCTACCATGCAATATCTTCCACTTGCAGATGGAATCTCCAATGCTTGTATATGTGCATTTGCAACATCTTTTACATTCACCCATCCAAATGCGGAATTTGCAAATGTAGTACCTGCACCTCATAGAAGTTTGTGAAAACAATGCCAGTGCACCAAAAAGATAATAAAAAAGCTTCTCTAGATCTGACTGTGCCATGCGAATGAGGGGATGACAAGATTATCAAATGGGGATAGGCGACCTGGACTAAAAATCACATGCTCCAAATCGCTAAAAAATGATTTTCTGATGTAAAAAATTACATGAGACACCGTTGTTTTAGCCTTTATACGGTTTACTTCAGTAAATCAAAGAAGGTAGCCAAAACCAAATATTTCACTTGTAAACAAGTAAGTTACACATAAACAAAAAATCACATATTATGCTATACCAACATATTTTGTAGTAAATGCAAAGGGTTAAGTAAAAATCCATACCTTGAATTATGTTCAAAATAGCAGCTGCACTTGTATTAAGAGTTGGTTGCAAAAGAGGACCAATAACCATTGCAGGGTTTATTGTGACCATATCAATACCCTTTTCTTTTACAAATTTCCAGGCCGCTTCCTCAGCTAATGTCTTTGACAGGACATACCAAAGCTGATAGATAAATCAAATGGAAAATAAAATCAATGCATTTACAAATTAGACAGATAAAGAACCGTATCTAAGATTCTACGTGACTATACATGATTCACTTGCAGTACCTACAAACCATATAGTTTTACAAAATGGAATAGACAAGAACAAAAAGATCCTATAATTCTTATACCCTAAAACCACATCCAAGTATTTACAAGAATCAAAGCCCAAAGGACAAATGCGATGTATATCTGAGCAATGCCCTAAAAGTCTTCAAAATTGAAAAGCAAAAATCGAGCTTACAAAAATTAGTTATCCTTTCAGACTGGGATGAACATATAGAACTTTGGTTTATTCAAATGCCCCATTCATGCTCTACATCACCCTAACCAGATATAATATCATAGAACTTTAATTAGGACCAAGAATCACGTAATTCAACTAATGTTCAAAGCACTGTATAACTCGAAATGAATTCATATCAGAAAGGCAAAACACAAGGCATTTACCAGATTAAAAGTAGGTTTCTTCAGTAGAAACCATATTTCAGATGTCACATTTACAACCAACTTTGACAGTGTCATTGTATCAATTAGATGATGTGGAATGGAGAAGGAAAAAGAGTTAAAAGAGGAACTATGTAAGTCTTTAGAATGTAAATTTGAAATAAATGATTAAGTATCTAGGGTTACAATATATTACAAAGTTGTTTAAGGTCTTAATTCGTCTAATGGCATAATCGATATTCATCCAACTGAAAATCTACGCCGACTTTATTTTGTTGCAAACCCATATCTATTCAATACGAAGTTATCTTTAAGGGTCTTTGGAGTTGATTAGGAAATCGTATCTGGTTTTAGAAAGCTTTTAAAAAAAAACATTTTGTGTTTTTACATTGTCACTGAAACATTTGATTATTTCCCCTATTTCTCTGTTATTGCACTATTTTTCCAACATAGCAAGCAAACTTCACTATTCTCATAGAAGAAAAAGAGAGGACACACACAAGCAGAATTTTCTCACATAGCACAGTGTAAGCAACTACAACTCTGGCTTACCACACACAAAAAAAGTTGGTTAACCTCTACAAAGCTTATCTTCATCTACTTCACAACTTTTCTGAAGACGCACATTCTCAACTCTCCACTGCAAACATACCAATATATAGGAACTACCCATTAACAATTTTCTCTAGATTCTTTAAACACTTTCCCTTTGTGACTTATATCACAACCTTCAAACAAATTTAATTCTAAATCGGGTTTAGAAAAAGAAGTAGCAAACTATGCACACAACTCTCCTTGTTACCGAACACGATATCCAAGACTTTCTTGTATGTAAGGTTTCCTCGAATTTTTGGATAAATTTTTGGTCTTCATGACTTCAAAACTAATACTACTTAATTAACTAACAGTGAATCAGACCTAATTATTGACAGAAAACAAAACCCATGATGAAAATTCGATGCTACTCTTTTTTCTCTAAGTAATATTTATACGAACTTCAATATCACTTTGTTTTGCAATTTTTGTCTGGATTGATAACACGTCTTTTTTTCTAGCCAAATATTGATAGATTAACCATCTCTAAGGGTTGTCTTAAGTCTAGGAATAAAAGTCATCTAAAACAAAAACATCAGCATCAAACCTAGATCCTAGAGCAATTTTTGGACATGTTGAGGACTGACAATTGTAATTTAGACTCACGCCAACTTGCGGATTCAGATATAAGCACTATGGTTTGAACTTTGAAGTATTGAAGAGTTCCATCTATCAGCTGAATTTGTGCGAAAATTTGTCCGTTTCCTAATACTGGTTGTATTTCAAGTGTAACAATATAATAAAGATATATAAACCTTGATAGGCCAATGCCAACTTAGGGTCAAGGACTTACAAGCCTTACTTTACGGCTTTTGCACAAAAAAAAGTATCTCAAGTTAAACATATAAACTGATAGATATACCAACATACTTGGTTTTGCTTGCAAACCCCCGGATCTGAAAACCAAGTCTCATCAACTATAACTTCAGGAGTACGAGGTTTTCCGTTATAAGCGACTGCAGCCATTGAAGATGTCAAAACCACTCTTTTCACAGATGGACTTTTTGCACACGATCCAAGTACATTAAGAGTCCCCTTTACTGCAGGGTCAATTAATTCTACCTGAACAAAAAAAGGCCATACAAAATATAACAAACACAGAAACTGAGATTCTTATTCATCATAAAAAGACAGAAACAGAGAAACCGATTATATACATTGCAAATTTCGTTTCTTATCAATTCAAAAACAAGCATAACACTGCAAGGTAAACAACACGTACATAGGGATCAACGAATGCCAATCAGAATTAAATCTTGATTAAATATAGTATAATAAAAGAAAGTTCCTTGACCAAAGACTTGCTAAAGAATGTACCAAAAAACCTACACTGCATAAAGGGGACCATTATCTAAAGACCTACTGTACAAGATCCAAGAATCGATATATATTCGGCTCATCCACACCAGAAAACATACTGTACAAGAAAAATATAACCTATTTCGATTTATAAGAAGGATTAATTCTCCTTGAAACAGTCATGATCTCAATGACTAAAATATACCCCACAAAAGATGAGAAAACAAATAATCAACCCCCACTTTATAGAAAAGTTATACACTCACCATCTGTCAAGGCTAAGCAATAAATGAACATATGGCCAACATACAAGGTTACTATTCATCCGAAGTTGGATGTTAGATCAAGCAATTGAGTATTTTGAAATAGTCATTTAGTAATACTACTTAGATACAGAAATAAATGCACCATTTAGATATTCGTTATTCATAATTTAAAAAAAACAAATAAAGCAACATTGGTTTCAAATATAGATAGGAAAAAAAAACTAGAGTGAACCTGAGGGTCCTGCACATTATGATAAAAAGGAGATGCTGTATGAAATACGGCTTCACAGCCATCAACAACAGAATCAAATGAACCTTCTTCTAATAGATTTGCTTTAAACAAATGAAGTCTATCTTTGGACCCTTCTAGTGAAAGCAAGTGCTCAGTTTTCTTTGAATCACCTGCAGTAGGAAAAAACAGCTCGCGGTTAAGGTTCTTCAAACTAGTTTTGCTCAAAAACTGTAGAAAACACAAATGGTTATGTAACAATGTATAAGAATGATTGAAATGAAGATTCTTTCAAGGATGTGGAATTTCTCTTTCAAAGGAAAATGCGTCTATGATTAATAAGAGTCTTAGTGCATCATTGCCCACAAAATATATCTTAGCAACAAAGCGAGCTAAATATATCGTTTCACAAATAAAAATAATAAACTGACGAAATACTACTTAAGAGACCCATAAGGTGGGTGAAGTACGTTGGCATGTCACAAGCAATCTTATATAAACGCAAAACTTATTTGGTACCTCACTAGCTGCTTCATTGCTCAAGGTGCAAAGATACAAAAAAAGTTTAATTCATTGTGGACCAGTATTAAAGCGTATACATCTTCTCATGATAGGACATTCTATAAGAAGGGAAAAAACTCTTAATAAATCACAGACTTAATGATATACTATCATAATGCGAAAAAAATTACGAACTTCAACAACATGAAACTAATGACATAGAGAAAGGTAACCAAAATTCTAAGAATCTGATCCGAGAACCTAACCTACTATCAACCAAAATATTCCAGCAATTGTTAACCAATAGCTTTTAATAGAACATTAAAAAAAACAAATTCATATAGCATTAACAAGCTAAATGATGGGCTTAACCCCAACCACTCCCCCCCAAAAAAAATTAAAAAAATTACGACACATCTAAGGATAGTTTTGTAATTATGAACATGATAATCCAATTAGTTTATAATCCAAGACGTAAATAAGGTGCTTGTGCTTTAGACAGTGACAGTTTAGTTCAGCATTACCCACAAATTTTTGTAAGCGGAAAACAGAGCTAAATAATGTCCTATATGGAAGAAATAGGTTTACTAAACTATGAAAACACCCCTCTGGAGACCCAAAATTAGCCATTAGGTAAGTAAATTGGTGTGATATATGCTGATCTAACTTACCATTGGGGACAAAGTCGTAAAGAGCTTGATCAATCATGGAGAATACCAACCATGAGAATTGACTGTTAAGGTAAAACAAGCTTTGGTTGTTCGAACCTACACACCTTTGATGTGAACACCTAGCTTTTCCAGGGGCAGAAACGCTAAAAAATTTGACGGAAGGGCAGAAACGCTAGTTTTTATAAAGTTTTAATCATGATCAGGGGCAGAGCTGCAGAGCGTTTATTGTGCAAAGGGGTGAGGCGGAAACCCCACAATTTACAAATTGCTATTTTTTCTTAGTAGAAAAAACAGTGTGTCAGTCTTGCAGCCCCATAAAATAACATTTAGTATTAATCAACCGCGTAAGAGAAATTCTGTATTAATTTCCAGCTCGAGTTTGGGAACAAAAAGTGAAGTGCAATTAAATAAAAAAAGGAGTAACAGGACGTGCATAATCAGGGGCAGAAACGCTAAATTTTATAAAATTTTAATCATAATCAGGGGCAGAGCTGCGGAGTCTTTATTATGCGAAGGGGTGAGGCGACAGCCCCACAATTTACAAAAAACTATTCTTTTAATAACAAAAACCAGCGTGTCTTGCAACCGCATAAAATACCATTTTGTTATTTATCGACCCCATAATGATAATAGTAAGTTGGTAATTCTGTATTAATTTCGTGTCGAGTGTGGGAACAAATAGTAAACTAGAATAATAGAAAAGGGAGTAATATGACAAGCATAAGTGGAACCAAGTTGATCCAATTAAAAACTGTTTTAACATTTAAACACTAAGCATCAGAATAAAAATAATAATAAGAAACTGAATATAGTAACCTTCAATACAAATATGAGGCTGGATTTTTCCACTGCATTTTATCTTATTTCACGCACAAACCGTAACTTTTTTTTACGAACCGTAACTTTTTTATACGAACCGTAAATCATATTTACAGTTTGACGTTCTGGTCAAACCGTAAGTCTGACTTACGGTCCATAGTTCAGTTTTACGGTTTTTTAGTGAAATGACGAAATTGCCCCTGCATCTTAAATCAACCTATATTTTCCAGTAAGGTTCGCCAATCGATCGGCTCTGACCCTCGATCGATCGGCTGAATAGTTTTTTAATTTACGAAAATTAAATGAAAATATATTTGATTTGTACATGTTATATAGCATGTTATTACTTTTTTCCAGTGATTACTATGTTATTACTTCTTTTTTATTGATTTATGTTATTATTACATTTGTTCCATGTTATATAGCATCAACGAAGATGAAAATAAGGCATAAAAGAATATAAATGAAAATATGGCATAAAATGGTGAGAGCAAGAATTGAACCCAAAACCTTTTCAATTGTCAAAGACTTTGAGCTAATCAGAACAACCATTACACCACAACAACATTCTTAGAAATTAACTAACTTAACAAATATATATACAATTGTTAAGAACATAATGATGTCATATATTCAAAAATTGATAAGAGGCCTTTTATAAAACATATAATAACCTATATTTCTACATAGTGAAAACCGAATTCGGATATGTGTAAGGTTAATTAAGTTTGGTTTTTATTGTGCGGTTTCTAGGGTTTTAATTTAAAATTCCAAATTAAGATGCTAAAAGGTGCTTTTTTGAAAATTGGTTGGTCCAAGTCCCCTACGGGAACTTGGCATGTATAAATCTCAAAAAAATAATGGGAGTAAAAAAAAAAATACCTCAATCGGACATCCGAGTTAAAAGTTATGAACTTTCAAAGTTTTACAAAAACATATTCGGTAACTAAAAAAATTGTATACAGCCGATCGATCGGGGTCAGAGCAGATCGATCGGCCAACCTCACTAGAAAATATATTGATTTAAGACGCAGGGGCATTTTCGTCATTTAACAGTCAAATCATAAAACGAATTACAGATGGTAAGTCAAATTTACGGTTTGACCGGAAAGTCAAACCGTAAATATGACTTACGATTCGTAAGAAAAAGTTACGGTTTGTGTGTGCAATAAGATAAAATCCAGCCTCTTCAAATATACTTACATTAGTTATAAGTAAAACCAAGTTGATCTGATTAAACTGATTTGACTACATATGTTTACATTTAAACACTAAGCATCAAAATGATTATTTTTTTATCAGAACCTTCGACACAAATATACATACATAAGTGGAACCAACTTGATTCGATTAAACTTGTTTGATTACAAAGATTTACATTTAAACGCTAAGCATCAAAATAAAAATAATAGTAATAATTAGTTTCGGTTCGAGTTTGGGAACAAATATTAAACTTGAAGAAAAAAAAGGAGTAAAAGGGCATGCATAACTGGAATCAATTTGATCCGATTAAACTGTTTTAATTGCGTATATTTACATTTAATACTAAGCATCAGAATAAAAATAATAATATGATCAGAAACTGAATATCAGAACCTTCTATACAACTATACATAGATATATACTAGCGAACGTGCCCACACGGTGGGGTGAAAAACATGAATTTATGCAACACTATAAAAATATGTAAAAAAAAGAAACAATAATAACTCCATAGTATTAATTTGAAGAATAAATCAAATTAATAAGCATTTAAAATAAAAAAATAGAATAAAAATGAGGATTGTACCTGTGAGAAAGATAAGGAGAACAAATAAAAAGTTATAAAGTTTTAAAATAAAGAGAATGAAAATATGTAGTATGTGGATACGGGCAGTTACACTACTTTTAGAATTTCAAATGTTTTATTTTATTCTTCTCTTTCCTTAATATGTAATTTTTTAAACTATCAAGGTTTTTTTGTAAATAATTGTTTCAAGAAGCCCTAGTATGATATACATACATACATATATATATATAGAGAGAGAGAGAGAGAGGGAACGGACTGGGGTCGCGGACGGAGGCATTAACGGAGTAACCTTTTTGGAGTAATAATTTAACGATCCATGATGCTATATAACCTGACCCTCCCGTCACGCACACCCTTTTCCCTTTTCCACCACCATCCATATCTCTCCCTCTCTCTCTGTGTTTTTTTAAAGAGGCTGTATTTTCCGCTGCAAAATATCGGTTTTCACGCTAAATCCCTAAAAAAAAAATTAATAACTGTAATTTTAACTAAGGTTTATGAAAAAAATTCAAACCGGTTTGTAAATCACCATTTACGGTTTGTAAATCACATTTACGGTTTGACTGTAAAATTAATAAAATGCTCATGTGTTGAAAATCAACAGATTTTCCAAAATCCTTGGCCGATCGATCGGCTCTGAACTCCGATCGATCGACCCAGAACCGTACTTTAAAAGTACAAGTACGAACCGTAATCTAAAACTACGGACCGTAGTCTGGAATATATCTCGGTGAAAACCGTACTTTCAAAGTACGGTTCACATAAAAGTAAATTACCTTACTGCCCTTGCGTAAAAAAAAAAAAAAATAAATAAATTATAGAGAAAAAAAAATCAATTATTTATGTTTAAAATGTAGTGCTTAATATATACCTTAATAGGTTTGTTAAATGTAACCTCGAAAACAAAAAACACTATTTTTTTTTTATAAAACATGATGGTCATGTTGCCATTTAGTGAAGCAAATAAATTGTTATTATGTGACTATTTTATTTTGATTATTTTCATAAGTATGTAGTCCGTAATGTAAGAAATTGTTAACAATTGTAATCATATTTTTTTTATGTACATACGAGAGTTTTACGTCCGTTGCAATATGATATTATGGCTGTTTTATTTCATTTGGCTTGTCATGTTGCCTTTTTGTGAAGTAAATAAATTGTGATTCGATGATCGTTTTAGTTTAATTATTTTTACAAGAATTTAGTACGTCATGCAAGAAATGTGTAACACTTGTAATCATATTTTTTCATGTACATACGAGAGTTTTACGACCGTTGCAATATTGTATCATGACTGTTTTTTTATACTTGACTGGTTATGTTGCCTTTTTTGTGAAGCAAATAAGTTGTGATCTAGTGATTGTTTTAGTTTGATTCTTTTTACAAGTATTTAGTCCATCATACAAAGAATGTATAACACTTGACAAAATGCCTTTTTCACGTATACTTACGATCGTTTCAATATGATACCCTGAGCTGATTATGAGCTATCTTATTTTGTGTATATAAGTTCATTTATTAGTTGTAGTTGCCAATATTGTTGAATGAAACAATGAAATGGAATTCGAAAAAGTTATTAAATGTACATAGAACATTAAATAAAGAAATTAACTCAAAATGAAACATTACATAAATTTCATAAAACATTACATAAATTAAATAAAATGAATTAACTCAATATGAAACGTTACATAATTTTATTTGGGCCTCATTAAAAACAGTTTACAACTTGGAAAACGGGTATCCTACATAAACAGCTAATCGCCTACGTGGTATGGTGTTTCATTTGAGATTTAGTTTCCCTCTTTCTTTTGTAACGATTTGTATTTGCTGAAATTTAATCAAAAAAGCCTCTTCCATTGATCAGCATCTTGAGTGTGTATTTTCTCTCATCGAACAATTTGATGGCTATTTATCTTCCATTTATAGTTGTACGTCCTTCCTGTTTTCACATCACCTTTCTCTGTCTCTCTCCCGGATGCCCAAATCTTTTCCGATCAATGACCAGTCTGGCTTAAGATCCACGTCTTATCTCTAATTATTGGACCTGCATGGCTCACCCATATGAAACCTATATGGAAAAATAGATATTAACAATATAAACAATTAGTGATAACCATTTAAATAAACAAATTGGCATAAAAACCCCTAATTTGTATAAAAAATGGTAAAATATGAAAAAGCCTATTTTTTTTACAATTTACCATGATCCAAAAAATATTAATAATATAAACAATGAGTGATAACCATTTAAATCAACAAATTGGCATAAAACCCGTAATTTGTATAAAAATTGGTAAAATATGAAAAACCCTAACTTTTTTACAATTTATCATGATCCAAACAATATTAATAATGTAAACAATTAGTGATAACCATTTAAATCAACAAATTGGCATAAAACCCGTAATTTGTATAAAAGTTGGTAAAATATGAAAAACCATAACTTTTTTACAATTTATCATGATCCAAACAATATTAATAATATAAACAATTATTGATAACCATTTAAATCAACAAATTGGCATAAACCCCCTAATTTGTATAAAAAAAATGGTAAAATATGAAAAACCTTAACTTTTTTACAATTTATCATAATGCAAACAATATTAATAATACAAACAATTAGTGATAAATATTTAAATCAACAAATTGGCATAAAACCCCTCATTTGTTTAAAAAATGGTAAAATATGAAAAAGCCTAACTTTTTTACAATTCATCATGATACAAACAATATTAATAATATAAACAATTAGCGATAACCATTTAAATCAACAAATTGGCATAAAAATCGAAATATGTAAATATCAAAAACCCAATTTGCATAATTTTTATTTTAATATATAAATTACAAATTTTAAGTTAATGAAATAGAAAATAAAGAATTACCTTGATGAAGGGTATGTGAAAAAATTGTGGTTTGATCGGAAATGAATTTGAGTATGTGGTTTGATTAGGTGTATGTTAAAGGGGTGATTTGGGTGAGGTGAGATGTTTTTTTCTTGGTTTTGCGAAATTGAGTTTTTTTTATGTGTTTGCGAAATCTTTTTTTTTTATTGCTTTAAGTTTAAATTTTAATTACGCTGGGGCAGTAAGGTAATTTATCTTTCTGTAAACCGTACTTTGAAAGTACGGTTTTCACTGAGATATATTTCAGACTACGGTCCGTAGTTTCAGATTACGGTTCATACTTTTAAAGTACGATTCTTGGCCGATCGATCGGAGTTCATAACAGATCGATCGGCCAAGTATTCTGTAAAATATGTTGATTTTCAAAGCATGAGCATTTTGGTAATTTTACAGTCAAATCGTAAATCTGAGTTACAAACCGTAAATTTGACTTACGCTTTGACTTTTTTCATAAACCGTAAGTTAAAATTACGGTTTGTAAGTCAAAATTACGGTTCGTAATTTTTTTTTATGGTTTGAATGTGAAAACAGATATTTTGGAGGGAAAAAATCCGGCCTTTTTTTTTAAAAGGTGCGTATGTGTGTGTGATACTCTAATGGAACATTAGAGTCGAGTAAGTAATGGAATATGACACCGCACGATTATTCTAATTTCTATAACTAATTTCCAAATTTACCCAACTGGCATTCACGAATTATAATTTTACACATAACTAATTTTCAATCTTATCCAATGGTTTTTCATACGTAAATTTAATGATATAAATACAGATATGTGAAATTTCCTGAAAAGATGTTTCGGTTTATGGAAACTGTACAATTAAAATGTAACATATAATCTGGAATAAAGTAAGTATAGTTTTATAAGATTTTAAGTAACCGGAGTCCATAAAGTAGACTCAACCAATATTTTAATTTAATGAATATTTTATCGGATTTGTATAAGCTAAAAATCTGAATGTAATTAACTAATAAATATTTAGATTTAATTAATTCTTGTAATTGATTAATAATAGTTAAGGTTTAATTAATTATGAACTATTTAGATGTAATTGATAAATTTAGTTTATCGATTTAAAATAGTTTCAATTATGATTAACTGGATTAATTAATATTGTTTAGACTTAATTAGTTTATTTAATTAATAATAATTAGATTTAATTAATAGTTAATTGAATTGACTAAAACAAATTATAAGTGATGTATTTAGTTATCACGCGTTGGCTATAGTGCCTTCCTCCATATCGGATGAAATTAATTACGGACCACTAAATATAATTTGTATCCCTAAAATTATAAATAACTAAGTGTGAGAGTAAATTTATTTCGTATAAATGTCACGGTTTCCGTCGTTACTTTATATATGAAGTAATTATTTTACGCGTTGGCTATAGTGCATTCCTCCCCTCGGATGGAATAATTACGGAATCATCAAGTATAAAATATAAATATTTTATTAGTATCTAATCATCTCTCCATCTGAGAGATTATATAATGGAACAATGGATTTATAATGAGCGTTGATATTCACTTAGATATAATTATTATTATCGCTCTCCATATGAGACTATGCTAATATTTATAGGACCAAAGTTAAGCCATATATTTAATTTTTACTTTGGCATTTGTCTAGACAGTAAAATTAAATGGCTAAAACTAGCATATCGAATGTTAAATAAGTAAAATTAAATGGCTAAACTAGCATATCGAATGTTAAATAATATACGTGCTCCCATCGAGGCATATTTTTTACGGTGATTAGGCTGGTGGTGGATTAAAGTTTTAAATATTGGATTAAGGGCCATATTTATTAATAATTCATAGTTATTTTAGTTGATCGTTTAATATTTTGTTTCTATTTTCTCATGATAATAAATAACATTTGTGCCACTATTTAGTATAATTAGAAGTAAAGTTGTTGATTTTATTTATTATGACTATAAAAGGAAAACTATGATGTTTTTATTTGACTGCTAATAAGCAAAGTTTTGTGCTTTAAGATATGTCCATCGGTTCCGAGTGAGTGGGTAACTAATTAGTTGACTCATGCTTATCGGAGGTGTATTGAATATAATTTGATGAGATGTAGCGGTAATACATATTGTTATTCAAGACTAATGTATTGCGACATCAGCATCAATTTATGTTATATAAATCTAAAACGTATGTTTGAGATTTAGATTGTAATAATAGAGAAAATAACATCTGAAATTTCTTAAACACAGTAATGACAAACAGACACAGTTTGAGGATATGTTCTTGAACTAGGGATTCTTAAAGGTGAAATCAATGGCGAAAGCCAAGTTGATAGTTAAGGCGCCAAAAGGTCTCATGAAAAGTCAAGTATTGCTTAGGTTAATGGAGATGTTTCTGTTTCTAAACCGAAATGTTATAAGAAAAGAAAAAAAATTCACATGAACCGGTAGCAAGTCATTTAAAATAATATTGTACAATACATTTAACATAAGATTAAACTATAAGTTATGTCTCTATCACTTGTTAATGAAAAATGTTTAGTGATTGTATCTATGGTAAGTTGATGTGTAGATATTGGACTCACTAATCATAGTTGTAATTTATTGCAAAGGTTCCAGTAATCATGATAGCGAGATTTTATATATTTTTTTAGGAGATTGCCCAAGCTGCAAGTAGTTGTAGTAGAAGATATTAGAATTGATTAGTATTAATCGTATATTGATAATAATAGACATTCTAATATAGACCTTCCATTAGAAATAACTTTAGTTCGGTTTCTAAGATAATGGATGAAGACATTTTGTTTATTTTAATGACTATTCGGTTATTAGGTAAAATAGACAATTTGTTGGATACGGTAAATAAGTGAATGATCTTTAAATTGCTAAATTCTAATTCTACATAGCAATTAAAATTTGAATAATATAATTGACATAACAGGTTAAGAAAGTAACTTTCAAGTATTGAACATACATAACTTTTACATATACACCCAGGTTATTTTAATCTAAAAGGGATTTTAATATTAGTTTAAAATGGTCCATTCGGATCATTGAAAGTGGAGGCACTATCGATTTTTGTGTTTAGATAGTAAAATGACCAAGTGGTCTTTCACGACCGAAAGGTATATGAGTTAAAGAAGTATAATGATTAGTTCATTCTGATTTGTGTAATCTAAAAGATACATGAATAGACGGTCACATTTATCTGTGATTATTCAAAATATATGTACATTCATTTGATGCGTCATACGTTTAAGTGTTTTGAAGTATTCAATACATTTAAAACGAAGACAGATAAGCATATTGGAAATGTATATCGACAATTCGATATGATCGAGGTGGAGATTAACTTTTTGGATAGATAGTGGACTACTTATCAGAGGTAGGGATTATGTTCCAGTTAACTACACCTAGTACATAATCATAAAATAGTGTAGCAAAAGTAAGGTATAAGAATGATTAGGTTGATAGTAAATTATTCAGTTAATTTTATTCGTTTTTGAGATACGTAGTGGAAACATTAGCGTATATCTTTCACTCGATTACATCTTACTTAGTACCGAATACTTTCATAGAACTTTAGATTTGGCGTAAGCCTAGTCTTAGAAAGTTATGTTATATGGAAATCCAACACACATGTTGATGGGAAAAGCAAAGAAGTTGGAATCAAATTTTGATGTTTGTTTCTTGTCGGTTATCTCAAAGAAATGATATGTGGTTTCTCAATTTTCCGAAGAATCAAAAGTCATTATTAGCATACATGACTGATTTTTGGAAAATGATTAGATGTTAACCACATATCCAAAATTAGGTTAGTTTAATAAAAAGTTAATAGAATGTAGGGTGACATTTTTATTATATACCTATAGTTCAAAATAAAATGTCGCATGATGGACTCACAGATACGTTTTCTCAGTGGGAGAAATCGAGTGGTTCATGTAGAGGATGTTGGTGTATAACACCAATACAAAAGTTCATCATGCTTAGTACTTATAGGGAAGTTAATCGTAGTGGGAGGGGTCTTGAAATGACTCATGCGTTTCTTATACTTAGCATAATCTTACGATATAATCCTTGATAAGTTGGAAACTGAACCCAGTAGGTACAATGAATTTTGATGAGATAAAGAGGCAAGACATTGGCAAATTGCTTTGAAATCTGGTCAATATAGTTTTTCTTAATGGAAGCCTTGAGTGGTACTTTTATGATACAACCAGATGTTATTTAAGCAAATGGTCAATAACACAGGTTGTGCAAGCTTAAGAAATCTATAGACTTGAGCAGACATCTAGGTCTTGGACTATCCGTTTTGATCGGGCTATAAAGTGTCATTATTTTGATCAATGGTCGGATGATTAGTACGAGTATATGAAGCGTGATGGGAATGTTTTGATGTTTTTGTTAATATGCGTAAATAACATTAGTCATCAGATTTGATGTGAGGTTGTTATTTATATTAAATGTATGGTTATCCAGATAGTTAGATATAAAATAATTTGAGATAAGTCAGTCACATCAATTGATGTTGGGCTTCTCACAAAGCAAGTTATATCGGTTCTAATTCTAGCCGAATTTAGCATACTAGTTTCCAATAAAGGATTACTCCTTTCGGATTTGGAATGTTGTATAGACGGTTACATATGCATTGACAATTGAAAGTCTCGTGTATGTTATGAAATTCGTTGGATATTATATTTATTTTGCTTTTGGCTTAATTAGTAAATATAAATCTAGGTCATGGCGAAATTGTTTAAACATGGTAAAATATTTAATGAAATATCTTAAATGATCAAGGATTAAATATAGTTTTACCAAGAAATTAGTTTTTAATCATTTTGATTAGTAGACTTGAATTTTCAGTCAAGTAATATTTCTATAAAATCAACATAGAGTTAATAGTGAACATGATTACATCCTAAACTTTTAGTAGACCATTTATTAAGAATTTTTCGATAAAAGGTTTTAGATAAATAGAGGGGATGAGAGTTTGATGTTGGGCATCATGACTTTAAGTATGAGTGGGAGATTGTTAAAATGATATAATAAAACACATGATTTATTGTCGGTTTTACTATTTATTTATTAACAATGAATGTTTTATTTGAGAATAAATGTGAGTAATATTGTACATATTATTTACATGTACATGTGTCTTTATTTTGTATAGTAAGTAATTTGGTGTGTAGAGTACGACTTACACATGGAAGATCAAATCACTGGTTCTAACATAATGTATTTTATCGTTCACAATTTTAGATGGAGTGGACAACCATCGATATAGTTGTAGCACAGAGTTTTAGTAGGTCTGTCTTGACTACATGGAATAGTTGAGTTCCAACTATCTGTGCTAGTATACTTAGAGTATGTTGAATAAGACAAAATGGTATTATTTTATGATACTGATCAGAATAAAATAATTATAGCTAAAGAATTATTATAACTACTCATACTCTTAACCTCTAGATTATTTTCGATATACATATTTATAATGTATACTACTTTGATTTGCAATATGTGAGATTTGTTGTGGTCAACAAACCCGTACGTTGGACAGTAACATTATTTATATAGTCTGTGTCTATAGTCACAGAATTCTCGTCATTTAATAAAGATTGATGATATCCACTTGAGAAGTTTATAAGTTTTGTTTGTGTCAAATCTTTCAAGTGAATTTTATATCCGACACAACAAATAAGTTAAGTGGAAAGGTTGAGTAAATAATATGCCAAGTAAAATAATTGTCAGTAATTTATTTACTTGGTGAATATATGTAATCTTAACGTGAGGAGAAAATTAAGTATTTAATAATACGCTCTCAAATATTATTTAAGAAGGAACTGGAATGCAATTATATTATACAGTGAAAATGAATATAATTTACCGATAGAATATCCTAATATTGGTAAAGTATTAATTAGATAATATTTATTAATTAATTACTAATTTAAGTAGAGTTAGAGTTCTAGGTAAATTAGAAGTTTAATCCTTCTTGTGCAGTAGGTCTTTGTTGTAACTTATATATACTGTTCATGTGTTAAGTAAAAGATACAACATACATAAATCGTATATTAGAGTTAGGTTTTCCTAACAATTTTGAGAGTCCACCCTCTAAGAGGAATACGTATAATATGAATAAAACAGGAGATCAAGTGTGATCTACCTCTGCCCGTGAGGTATTTCTGTATCGTTTTTATATAATTCATATACACTATAATCAGGATTCAAGTCCAGTTTTCCGCTGCAAAATAAAACGTGTTTTCCAACAATCACAAGTACCCACAGCTCCATAATATTAGGGCCGGTCCTAAGATTTTTGCACCTCACCCCGTAAAAATTTCGTCAACTATTTTACTTTATTAAAAAAATAGTCAAACACATACACAAAAGAAAATTTGTATAAAAATGTAATAATTGTCATAATTTACATAAAATGTATTTAAATTTAATAAAAACTCAAAGTTCAACCAAATTATGTCATACTTTCAAATTATTTTTTCACACATCGATCGATCGGAAGCTAAGCTGAGTGGCTTACTTGGCTGACCATAGGGCCAGCCCTGCATAATATGAAAATCCTGTTTATTATCAGTACTTTTTTTTGGTAAACTATTCTTGATTTTTTAAAGATTTATAAGAAGCTAGTCTTTCATTTCAAATAAAACAATATTACTATGTCGCCGGTAGCCGCAAAAAGTGAATTTATTTTAAAATACGTTGTGATCTATAAACCAAAATACGTTTGTGATTTATATAATACGTCTGTGATCAGATATTCAGGTAGTTATGCCGCAACATATGAATTTATTTTAAACAGAATTCCATTAAAAATTGAATGATTTGATAGCCTGGACCAATTATGTCATCTTTTCAACTTGGGACCATTACTGTTGCAATTGAACTTGACTAGATAAATGAAAAGTACAATTATTAATCTCTCTTTTCCAATTAATTGTTGTCTACGAAATTACATGCAATTTTAATCGGCTTATAACATTATTAAAATTGTCGAAATAAAAATTTTCAAAACTAAATTATATAATTTAATTTTTGAACTATATGATTAACTTTAAAAAAAATTCATTTCAATAATTTTGATACAAATCATTGACCGATCAAAATTGCACGTAATTTCGTAATGAACAATTAACCAAAAACCAAGGTACTGAAATTGTCTATTTTCGTGACTCACGAGTTACTTATAGGGCCTTCTCTAATAGGGAAAAGCCTTCCATTTCTGTCAAATGACCCGGCCACCCCTGGCTCTTCCACCGTCCGGGCTCCCCTTTCTTCCCTACGCTATGCTCCCCCGGCGCAGGCCTACCACGCGACTGAACACTAAGCCAATCTCGACAAAGAAAACTACAAGCAACTCCTTCGGACCCTGACGTGAACGGACGCTTTGCCATTAGAGTGTTATAACCGAGAAAGCTTTTTTTTTTACTCCACTCGTAACTACTTTATTTTTATTTTGTAACGCATGGTTACGTATGGGATGGGTCACGTGATGTGGTATGTAACATTCACATTATAAACCAACAAAATGTAAATTTATTGGCATATGCTAGTACAACATGAAACTACATTTAACCCTAGTTTTCGGGCCCATATGCAAAATCTGGTGTAACCGAAACTTGACCAACTTGAGCCGTCCACAAAAGGAACAAAAATCGAGAGAACTGCAAGGCAACAAAGCTTATGGACATGAAATTATTTTTGAACTTTTAAATCAGGAGACAATGAAATTATCCACATTCAAATGTGCAAGAAACATCTTTTTATATTACAAACATCTTGGAAATCGAGGGATATATATTACAGTCCGACCAAAGAAAATATGGTCCAGAAACATCGAATTGACATCACGAAGCCTTTTTCTGCTTGTAGATTTTAGCACAAAATATGTAGATCAGCATGTTTCCGAAACTGAGCCCAGCCAAAAGCCAGAAAAAATAATCAAGATGTCCCTCATTCAAATTATCTGGTATCCACCCAGGTTTTCCACCCGCAGTTGTTATAGAAGTCACCACAGTTAAAATAAACGAGCTCAAATAGTTACCCAGTGAAGTGGTCAAAAGCGACAATGCACTACACAAGCTTCGCATGGCGTCTGGGGACTGATCATAGAAAAACTCAAGCTGCCCAATAAATGTGAAAACCTCGGCCGCACCCAACAAGAAATATTGTGGTATTTGCCACAAAATACTTAATGGGACGGCGACGTTTTTATCGACCAAATCTAAGGATTTGGCAATTGACAATCTTTTCATCTCTAACAAAGCAGCTGCAGACATACAGAGAACTGAGATAAATAGGCCAATTCCCATTCGTTGAAGCTCTGAGAACCCCCTCCCTTTTCCAGTAAATTTTCTCGCGATTGGGACGAGAAACCGATCATAGACAGGGACCCAGAAAATAACACTGATGACGTCGAACGTAGAGAGAGAGGCAGCGGGGATAGAGAAATAACCGACCTTGGTGTCCATCACGATCCCTTGCTCGACAAACATGGTGGACATTTGGGAGTAAACTGCTGAAAATATGATTCCGGTTGCCCAAATTGGAAACATGCGGATTAAGATTTTGAATTCTTCTATTTGAGTTACGGTGCAAAGCCTCCATGGGTTAGAGAAGTCCCCAGTTTTGCTCTCAGCCTCTGAGATTACTGCAGCTTTGTCAAGGCATCTGTTGAAGGGGTAGTTTTCATGAGGAAGTGAGGAATTAAACTGGGTAAAAAGGAAGTTTATTTTTTTTTTGAAAATTTTACTAATTATAGTTTAAAGCCACCCTCACTCAACCTTCATGGTAAAAAAAAAAAAAAAACCCTCAACATCAACTTTCTATGTTGGTGACATCTACATGTTAATAATGACTCTGCAAAGGATTCAAATCAAACATATAGAAAATGAACTGAACAGGTGGTCGGTTTGGCTTCAAATATATCATAGTCTTAGACTCTAGTATCTAGTTTCTAATGTTGGAAGCTATTGATAATTTTTTTTGTTTTTTTGGATTTGGAGCAAAAATCTGACAGAGCAGATCTCATGTGCACTCATTAATAGAACCTGAAATTAAATTTAATTAATCAACAAAGAATTGACAATGAAAAGAGGAAGAAGAAACCAACCAGGACAAACACCAAAAAGCCTCTAAACACCTCAAAGAACTGAATAGGGTGCCTTATGCTATAATAGGAAAAAATCCCAACCCACATAACCTATTCGGACCGATATATGCATTTTCATATACAAAAGTACAAAGTTAAAATTACATTTAAAGAGCAACCGAGATAAGCTCTCAATTACACTAAGATTCATTCTGTAAACCAATACTCTATTTCTCTTGTTACGGATGTGTAAAGGATCATAGTATACCTCAATAACGTATGAATAGATACACTGATATAGTTACCTATCCTATTATGCACTTATGCAGTATCTTCTTTTGACTACTAACCCAACTTTTTCACACTATTTCAGGTGTTTCAATTTTCAAGCATTGTTTGACCTTCAGGAAGATGGTCGGTGCTGAATGCAACTTGGTCATTTGTTTGAAAGGCATAAAATACTCCTACTGAAACCAAGTTTAAACAGTTGGTCAAAGGATCCCTTTAATGCATTCCAGGTAAAAGACGATGAGACATGAAAGCTTCCAAAATTGACAGAATAAGATTTCCAAGTAATAAAAATTTAAAATTTTATACTTGGCGTAAGGATTTCTCAGAAGAAAAAGAAACATGAACAAAACTCGCCGTCTAAAGTAAATTACCATAAAAAGGACGAGTCTCTTTCCATTCACTTTTTCTATCACAGATATTGCATCAGACATAGTAGGATAAAAGAAGAGCAAAGTAGATTAATTACTTGAGCTCTTCAGTGTGCTCCAGTTTCCTGCTTCCTTCTATCGCTGAGAACTTATCCGGTGTTTCATACAACAGGGTACTATCTGTAGGGACCTCCATATTCCACTTATGAAATGATGCAACCAAAACCTGACACATTCTTGTAATAGGACTGCCACCTGGCCTTTGAAATCTATACAAAGGACTGCCCGAAAAGAAACTCAAAATAGCAATCCCCATAAACAATGCAGGAATTCCAAAACCTATTCCCCAACCAGCATTCTCTTGGACCCACACAATTACACTGCTAGATATAAGAGCACCAATATTGATTGAGAAATAAAACCAGTTAAAGAAGGAACCCTTCTTTACCCTCTCTGTAGGGTCAGTATCATCAAATTGATCTGCCCCAAAAGATGAGACGCAGGGTTTGATACCACCGGTTCCCAAAGCGATTAAATAAAGTCCCAAGAAAAAGACAGCATATTGAGGAAATGTCGCAGTTGGGCATACAGAACCAACACATTCAGCAGGCACAAAAGCAGGAACTGTTGCGGAGATGGTCAACGTACACATGCCCTAAACACACGGTAATTAATTTATATAAGACATATTATTCTTAAGAATGTATTAAAGTGACGGAGAGAGGGAGACAGCTATGGGAATTTCGATGTCCAACAGTAGTGGATGTTCTATTTTTAGGTCTCAACATGAGTTGAACAATGATTGGCAAAAAAACGTTCACCTTGGGGGTCAGATCAGAAGATGGAGCAATAGAAGATTAAAAGTGCATAGGACTTTTGTCTAATCTGTGTTCATATCAGTATTTAATGTATTATAATTGAACTCTGAAATTTGTTAAAGACGTGTTAGGATCTCTGACATTATCACTTAAAAGAAGCATACTTGGCATTCAACAATCTTCATCAACTCCGTCATCTTGTTAAAAATGGTGTGTGATCAATATTGGCATCAAAACATGTATAAATTCGGAATTTATTCAACCCTGAGGGAGACAAGTAATTTTTTTAAAAAGCATGACCAAGTACATAGTATGGATTAAAAACCCAGTCCATAGTACAAGACATGACTTCACAAATGTGAAGATTTTTTTCTGTAACTACGCCAATGTTAAAATATTACAGAAAGCCACTGAATTCACTACCCTCACAAATGGCCAGCTTGTACAAGTAACTTTTCTTACTCAAAGAAGAAAAATATCAAATGTTACACTTAAGTAAAAGCCTAATCAGACAATTAAGATAAAGAAGCATCATGTGCTTACATTACATTACACGCATAAACAACCAATACCATAATATGTTCCAATAGGCAATATCTATACCGTATTAAGTTCCATGATAAGTTCGGATAACAATATCATAATAAGTTCCAACAAAAGCTCTTCTCAGAAATTTAAACAATATTTTAGAACGAATGTCAAACTTCTTCAGAACTTTTACAAAGTAGATACTAGTTATCTTCTCTATAATAGCTATAAATTACCGGAACAAACTTTTATCAGGCTTAGTCTAAAAGATGACATGAATTGAACTAATCCCATATATGATCATACTGTAGTTTGAGCCTTTTTGTACAGAGCGCCCTGCTGCGGGTGCAGTTTCAATTATGGGTTTCCAAGTACATATGGTCAGAGAGACTAATTTAAGTTTAAGGTAGTGTTTCTCCTTTTTTACTTTTCAGACAGCCAAAACAATCAACCATTTAAGAAAAAAAAATATTGCCCTGAAAAAAAGTATCCAGAAGCAATTTCTTGATAAGGCAAATTTGAATCTTTATCAAGACGAAACCCCAAAAGTTCTCTTCCAATCAACCATCACTCCGTCAGTTATAAAATAATTACTACTTAATAAATGTTTTCATCCTGGAGTTCAAAGATCAAGTAATAGGCAGGCCGTGGATATAAAAGCATAAGACAATCCTGTTGGGGTTAATTCTCATGCATGGTCCAAGACTCCAAATGATACTAAAATTCACAAATTTTAGCAGAATAAAAGCATTTGTCAATATACTTACAATGAAATAGATTGTGGAGAAGGTAGCAATTGTCCAATATCTTCCCCAATATGCATCTGCTAATACAGCTCCAATAAGAGGTGCCAGATAGCAAGTTCCTGCCCAAGTTGACACATTCCTTGCAGCTGACACATTTCCTTGGTGCAATTTTTTTGTCAGGTAACTCACAAGATTCGTAGCAATTCCGTAGTACGCTAATCGTTCACAGCACTCGGTACCTGTAAATTGTCAGACGATATTAAAACACATAAAACTGATGAAAAGAACCAGAAGAAAAAAATTACCAAGAATAAAGGGACATGCTCTCCAGTTCCCAGTGTTGCTCTTCAACACTGGTTGTCCTTTAAGGTCAATCGAACCATCTCCTGTATAAAGTCCATTTGTTTCACTCTGAAGATACAAATAATTTCTCAGTCAGAAAAAAAGTAAATAAACATGTCAAACAAAAAAACTCGGACGAATGTATGCTAAATAGTGCTTACAAGTGCACAAGAGAGAACAATTTACTATGAATAATTTCTCATGCCTGTACATGTTAAAAGGAGGCTCATGTGACCTACATTATGATGAACCAAGCTCATGTAACCTATAGTTTATAAACTATAGTACTATATTATCCTGTAAATGAAAATAACGCTGTCTGCATTTTTGTTAGGGAAAAAAGCTTTAATGATGATTCTAAACTGGGAGTTGCAATGAAAGGACAGTTTATGAAAGACCAAAACTGAGAAAATGGCAACAAGTAGGTTTTTCCTTTGGCGAATTTAACTTGGCGTTGGCAATGGAGCTAGATACATGTTCTCCTTTTAACAAGTCTGTCATCGGGGTTTTTTGCCTCACTAAAATCAGGTTAAAGGCAGAAATGTATGTCAGTAATGTACCTACATACCATGTTCTTAACTTCATTAAGCAGACAAAGTCACCAGAATATCAATATTTTTTATTGTCTGACTATATGAAACCATCAAATGCAACCAAATAATATTGTGCATAGAGCAAATATATGGGTATCTTTTCCGGATCCTATTGAGAAAGTGACTTCATTTACCCCATTGGCAGTTATTCTCTGTTTCTCGTGAGTTGTTGCATTCTTTTTTATCTAACTATCTTTCAGCCACCCGAAATTAAAAGTTTGAAAGACGAGGAAAATACAACAGTGGAAGAATGGGAAAAGAAAGAAAGAACAACATTATAATTGATTAATCAACCGTTACCCCTCATCGCCATACCAAGCGCGCGAGTTCAAACCCTAAAGCTTCCAAGTTTGTTCACATGGTAAAAATGATCTATGCATTTGTTTCTATTTCTTACTGTAATATTAAAGCATCTTAACAGGAGTACATATAGTTTTCACATGCAAAGTTTAAGTTTGTCCACATCATTGCAAAGTTTTTGCACTATGCTTGTGTTAACTCCGCTCCTTAATCCTTGGTGATTGCATTTAAAATGTTAATAGACCAAAAAATATAGATGAACTTGAAGGGGGAATTGAAACTAGTAATTGATATTTGTATTTTCTGGATCATTTTAGAAAAGGACCAATAAACATTATAATTAAAATTTCTATCATTTTAAAACATATCACTCCAAGCTTACACTCCCACAAATGCTCTCCCTTTAAATGACTGTTCATACTCAAGTTTGTTGTTAACGTTCAATGATATGATTCTTAGTTCCACCTTTACACGTTAGATAGACTAGACAAGCGGGAATTTAAAATAGAATAAAATCATCCGTAGAATTATATCTAGCATGGACAAACATGAAATAGACAAGTTCAAAGTCTTAGACTCTTAGTTCTAATATCCACAACAACTCATTTGATTAGACCATTCCACTACACATGAGAAATTTTTGCCAAAACAAAGTAGCTGAAAATCCACATATAAAACTGATTACTTTCAACTTTTGAAAGTTAACCATCTGTTCAAAAACCCAATTTAAACAGCAAACTGCCATTTTTCTTTTCTTTTTGGCGTATCTTTAAAGCTCAATCGATTGGCATAATTATACATAAACTGAATAAATTTGGTCAAAACAGGTTTAAAAGCTCAGCTTGTTTGCCAATTTCAATCTGGATAAAACTACCTTTTTCCTCAACCACTTATAAGCCCTTTTCTTTTCTACAAGTCCTAATCTAAAATACCCATTTCAGAATGTTCTTTATACTACTCTTAAAAAAAGTCAAACTTCTCAAGTCATTATCATTTATTTCAATTTGTTTAATGTTCATTTTCCAAATTCGGTCCTGCACGAGTAAAGATATTTAATTTTTTTGCTCTTTTTGACCATGGATCAATAAAAAAACACATATTCAGATATCCAAAAAGGAATAATAAACCAACATTAGCAGAAGTAACAAAGCATATAGTACGCTTTCTAACCTTAAATTCCAATTGAGCTCGACAAAAAACAGGAAAAACACTCAATCAAAATCCTAATATATTACAAACCCAGATAAAATTTCATAATTTACCCAACTACTAAAACTCCACCACCTACCACTCAAAATAAGCTTCTCAGAGCTATGATCAAAATCGAAATACATAAATTTATAATTTATCAAAATCAACAATATATTATTATTATTATTATATACCTGAGGAGGAATCCCATCTTCTAATAAAAGTCTCTCTTCCAACCTATCATCTTCGTGAGTACCCATAGCTAGGCTAACAATACACGATTGCGACGATTCTACTCTCTCTCTCTCTCTACAAGTTATGTATTTAGGACTTTTTAATTTCGAACCGAACCAACAAACAAATAGGGGTATACGGATTTTTGATATGATGGACTCCAACCAAACTTTAGGTTTCTGTAACATTAAAATTATAAAAAATATATAAATTTACACATAATAGTTATAACTTACAAATAAATTGTCTTATACTTTATTTTAATTTTTCTCACGACTTACTTTCCTATTTACGAAGTCAAATATAATAATTTCGTATTTCTCCATTTTATTATCTAATATTTTAAAAGAATTCTTATTTTATAAGTATTTACTATTTTAATCAAATTCACAATAAATATAGTAAATATAAGAATAGTTGTACACATTTTACTTTTTACAAACTTTTTTGCTATTTTATTGTTATTGTTGTAGTATATTATTGGGCCTATCTTGGACTTTCCTAGCATAGGTAACTCTGCCCTCTGTTATATAAAAAGGGTTAGGAGTCTCTTGATGTATCTTCTTGTACAATCATAATAAACACTTCGTCTCTTATTTCTCATACCTCTCTCTATATCTATACATATCTCTATATATATCTATAACGAGCTAATATGTCACACAACACGTTATTGGCACTTTGCTCGCGGAGAATAGGATATACGCTCGCGGATATTGGAGATTTTTGGTAAACGCACGGATATTGGGTATTTATAAACCTTGAGATTTATCCGGGTTTTTAGGGTTTTGCTATATCGACTTTCACCAACATACCGTGCGTAAGATACCGAATTCAAAACTTAATTTATTCCATATATGTGATCGCACATATTATTTTATGGATAACTAAAACATGATAAATATCGCGTAGTATATAATACATGTGTATTAGATTTTGTTACTTGTATGGATAAATATATATGATCGTAACAAAATAACCCAAATTACATGTATTTGTTGAAGAAAAAAAACTATGCATGATAGATTTTTTTTATTGTATAACATGTATTAATCTGTGGGATTAAATCTGTAAAAAAACTGAAAACAGTAGGACTCTTTTGTAATTCGCTGAAACTATTGATTGTGCATGTTAATTACTAAAGGACTAAACTGAAACTTGTTTCAAATTATGGACTGAAGCTGTAATAATGCTGTAAATAGATATATAGTTTGCTAAAATTACACGGATAGTCCATGTAGTATATTACATGTATAAAAACAGTATATATGTGTTATAAAAGTCAATATTCGGTCTAAATATTCACCCACATGCATATATATATTTATTAAAAAGGCAAGTGAATAAAAATTGCATGTTAATTGAATAAATTGATACGTTTCCATGTATATTTAACAACTTTGCATGTTAAAAATTACCATATATAGAATTAATTGGTAATTAAAAATATATTGCTTGCTTGCATGTTAAAACTACCATGTATAGAATTACTTATATGGCAATAAACCGTAGATAATTGATTGATATCTTGTTAGTATAATCAACATATCTTTTGATATTACCATAGATATAAATATACCATATGACAGTTAATTGTTTGATTTGATCAAATTGATTTGATTTGGTATGATATAATTTGTGTGATTGATAATCCTGAATTGATTTAGTTTATCACCAAATCTATTGCATGATTAGATATATATCATGAATATATTTTATACTGCCTTGTATATATATATGTGGTTATCTAGAATAGATATACCTGTTATTTATTGCCATGAATGGTAGAATTGCGAAATCATATATATTCACATTTAAGTTGAAAAAATTATGAATCTTCCCCAACTAGGCTCACCTATTTGGATACGATGTCTAGGAAAGATACCGGCGGAAGTCGATATCCTAATGAGGTTGGGTTTTAAGTGGCATTCGTGCCCTCCACCCTCACCGTCTTTCCTGGTCGTTTTTCAATTAGAGCTACCGAAAGGGGTTGACTAAATAATAATTTCCCCGAGTGTGTTTATATAGTGATGTATGTTTCGCCGAATTGGTGTTTCAGTATCGACCCGTCGTTCGATCAATGAGAACCGATTCACATGAAAAGCAAAACTAATATTTCGAACCTGTCGTTTCGAAAAAATGTTTGTGCTTGTGCAAACCATAAACATATAAACCAGTCATTTTATATGATAAATAATCCAGAACTCCCAACACATGTTGGATGCCATCTATATTGAGAAAAATCGTAAAACATACTTGCGAAATGACTGTTTAAACGTTGATTTTAATCAGTCACCACATGTTACTCACCCTGATGTGTAAAAATGTGATGCCCAAATTTTTTTTGGATGCCATCTTTGATGAGTAAAACATGAGTTTGTTGTTACCCTCATGATGAATGCTAATGCGTTGATTTTATTCCGCCGCCACATTTGAGACGTGATGACGTCTACGGTGAACAAATGTCTGAAATTGACATATTGGAGCAATCCTTCACCAAAATACTAGCTTGGAAATTGTATTCCATAAGCAGTATCGTGAATTTATATTCACCATGTTCCTTTATCACCCATCTGTTATTGGATAAGAAAATTACCCTGGTGAGTAATTTTAATCCTATTGGGTCAATGGCGAATTGTTTGCCTGATATTAATGCTCTTCGTGTACATTTTTTTCCACGAATCGAGAACCGAGACAAGTGTTATTTGTCTCGAACTGTCGCGATCCCGATGAATCGCCTAGCCAAGCGAGATTTTAGACAATCGTCAAAATCGAAAACCTGTGGCTCCAAGACAGTAATTGAAAGGAACAATATGGTCCATTGTCACAAAGCAAGAGATAATGCTCAAGAAGCCAACTCTATGCTATAAAGACAAAGGTCATGCACGGTTACTCCTTAAATAGTTCACAACTATTATAAAGGTGGAAAAACCGATGCTAATGTGGTTAAAGTTAATTGAAAGGAAACTCTTGAGACCCCCGATTTTGTGGCTCAAATAAGTTTGATACTTTTCTTTATTGATTTTGATAAATCATTGAGCCATTTTTTCGCTCATTTGGATTATGTTTTCCATTTGAATTATTATTTTTCCATTTGGACCATACTTTTAGATTATGGTTTGCCTGTTTACGAAATTTCTAGAAATAATTTAAAGTGCTTTGATCAAATTCTTTTGACAAATGTGACCAAACTTTAAATTATGAAATTTTAGGCAATACTTGTGGGGTAGTTGATTTTTTTGGAAATAGTGGGTAACAGTGTACCACATAATTTCACCAACTATTTGCCTAAAAGAGTACTCAGTGACAACGAATCTGGACATGTTGTTCCAAAATCAAAATCTTTGGTAAAACCAAATTGATCTGTCAAATATGAGGTCTTATACTCATGTAGGTCCTGTCGTACCTTGTTGAGTTATAAAATATTCGAGAAAACCAGTGTTATCTGGTAATAGCTCATGAAAGAATTAAAATTTCTTTACATAGTCTCCATTCAATACGACCAAAAGCGTATTTTAGAGGAGTTGAAATGTCTTTCAAGTGGTTGCTACCATATTCTTTAAAGCATTTAAAGTTACCTTATCATTTCGCCTGTCGTCGAATGATAAATGATTTAGATGCTAAGACATGATTGTCTGTACTATCATTCGCCTGTCGTCGATTGATAAGAGCATTTTGATATTGTGGCATTGACCGGATGAGATATTCCCGGGTCAAAAGACGATGCTTGATTTATAATCGCATCGCATTTGGATTCTCTCTGAGAATATATTTCGCGATTAATCCGAAATTCATGCCATTAATGCTCACTTTGAAAGACTAGTATGTGTAAAGATCACGAAATGGTTATTGTGGACTTATCCAACCATAAGACGGACCATAAATATAAATGGTTATGGTTGATGCATCGACAATATGGTCACATTTTAATGTTGTCCACATAAATGCAGCACTTTCCAAACCTTTTGCCCTATCATTAAGTTGATGGCTCATGATCCGGATTATCCTGAAAAGTCTAGTCGACTTGATAATTCCGAAGAGTAAGAATCAAAATTTTGATTTGAATTACTTGAGTTTGGAAATTGATATTGAACATCCTGTCGATTATGTTCAGACCCAAATGGACTCACGAAAAGTTTGATGATGCGACTGCAAATGGTTGCACGCACTTCTTGGTCTTGCGCACCAAGATTTGTATTTCCGTGTGGGGTCATGCTATTTTGCTGTATTGGTCCGTCTGAGGCCCATAGACACTCAAACACAATATGCGTACCAGCTGGTTACTGGTTATGAGCCAGAAGTCTCATATTAACGCGTGTTTAGAGTGATTAATTAATATTTTCATTGAGCCGCTATAGCGTTCAAAATATGGACCTCTGAAGGGGACATAAGTCGATTATGAATCCCCTGCCTATCATTTGATAGAATTACCTTGGTAAGCAATCTCTTTACTGCATGATATGCGGAAGTGACATCGCTAAGACTGTTCTCCCCGTCGTTAGGGGGAGATTTGCACGTTACCGTTGATAAGAAACGACGTGAAGTAACGTGGCATAACCCACTCAGTCTTAGCTTGATCCCCAAAACTGCACTTAGTGATAAGTAAGTGCATAGACTCCCTCAAGTCTAACCAAATGCCAGACGCATTTAATGATTTTATGAGATGTCATGAGATCATTTATACCTGCTGCAAAATGCTTGCAAGGATAGACGTCCCTGTCGGACGCCGCGTTCCTATCGTAACACGTTGCTTTGACCGAACCCGCCAAGCAAAGGACGCTGTCATCGGCCGTCAGTCTGTCGTCCTTCCCAAGATACGAGGAAGTTGACCGGTTTCAAATTCGTTCAGCCCAGAGGTGGTGAACTGAAACTCGTTTGTCGCACGAGATTATAAAGGATCAAGGAGATGTGTGATTTCCTCCTCATCCTAAGAATCTCGAAATATCTGTCGATCATGATATATTAGATGATATTGAAGCGAAACGAGACTGTCATTGATTACTTGTTCATATATTTGGTGACGACTGTTAATATGAGCAAATTATGACAGAGAATCATGTACCGTTGCCTGAAGTCAACGTAGAATAGACTTGACTAATGGAAACTTGCAATCCAAGTAGACTCCTTAGCGAAAGTGTGTTCGGACCTGTAGCTCCAACACCACCAATGTTAAACGAGTTCGTTTATTTGGTTATTCGTAAGGAAAAGTGTGAGAATAATGAGATTGTAGAATGCTCGCCTAGTAGCGCAAGACTTCTCTCACATCTTGGAATTGATTACGAGATGGTTGATTTCCTCGTAATGGACGTTATAACGGTCCCCTACTTTATTAGTTTAGTAGTTTCCCAAAAAACTCATTATGCAACATGTGATTGTGGTCACTGTTTTATTTCTATGAGAATTTAGACAAAGAGATATAGATGAAGGTCCCTGTGTGACTTCATATGCTTTAATCAAGTAGTTCCTGACCACGGAACACGATCTCAATTAAATGAGACGTTCACTATATGGATTAATATAATCCGAGCGGATGTGTATACCTGCCTAAGTGAGTACTTGATTAGCTTGGGATACTTGAACAAGTATTATGCCCTTGCACACTACACCAAAACAGTAATTTTGGAACACTAGTGTTATTTCAAATTGGAACACCTATTTTGTGTTACTACAATTTGGAACACAACAAAAGTGTTCCGAGTAATAAAAGTGATCCAAATTTTTCAGGAACACTAAATAAATGTTACAAAAACTTTTTATAGAGCATGTGGCACATGATTTTTATAAGCGTTCCTAATTCCACCTTTTTCGTCCCACTCCCCAACTGTCTCCTGTTTCTCTCCCTCTACCAAAATTATTTTCTCATTATTCTTAAATTTTCCATCTCTGTACGACCGTACCTCACTAATTCAACTAAATCTCAAAGAAGGTTAGATTCCTGATTATCTCTCTAACCATTTAATTATTGAGTATGACATATTGGATATAAGGTGTGATTCAATTTCGTGGTTTTGGGTTGGATATAAGCCGTTTTATTTGATTAAGTTACTTTTCTAATTTTTTACATTTAAGTTTTCTAATTTGTTAGGATCGGGGCTCTTTGTCTTAATATTGATCGAGTTTTATGATCGTATTGATTGATATAAGTATTTGGGTTTTTTCAATTGATGTCAAATTTAACTATTTTGAACTTGTGTTTGAGTGTAAATCAATGGCTAAATTGATTTGAATATTGGGATTTGGGGATATTTCTTTACATAACTGTTTATAATTTTTTCCCTTCAAACTAAATTAGGATTTAAACTCTATTTTTAGGATTGAACCCACAAATTAAAGATTTAGGCCTTGTTTGGTTTCATTATATTTTTAAGCTTACCTTTTTCATGATTTCCTGCTTACATGTTGTACAATATTTGTTTTACCAGCTTAAAAATCTGAGCTTTTTATTTTTATTATTTTGTAGACTATATACCTTAAACTTTTAAGCTAGTTATATTTTTTGTTTTCCCTTTATAATTTGTACTGTCCGTTTGGTTAGCAATTGAATGGCTTAGTTTTAAAATTATTTTCTGGACTTAAAAGGCTAGAACTTAAGCTGTGGAAATTAAGGGGGGGTTTTCTCGGGCTCGAATAGTCCAGATAATTTCCCTATACTTCTGAAAGAACTTTTCTTTATTCTCATCACATCCCAATTTAAATAATTTCAGGTAGTAAAAGCTGTATACTCAACAAATTCCTATAGTTGAGCTCATAATTATGGATACCCATCTAGTTCAGACACTTCTACCAAAGGATCGTCATTTGAAGTACAGAACAACCCCATTAACAGGTAGCATAGTTTTTTTCTTTATGCATTACATGCCTTTAAACAAGAACTTGTTGCATATATATGCTCATGTACATATGTATATTAAATTTATGCAGTCGCTACTTACCCCATTTAAAAAAGGTATATTTAGTTTGCAATACGATGTTCTTTGTTAAACAAATATATCCATCTAACTTGATTGGTACCGTTTTTTCTGCCTCCAATCCGGACCTTGTAGTATTTTTATTCGTATGTTTTTTTTCCTACTGAACGTGTTTACCTTTCAAAAATTTAATTTTCATGCTTAGGTGTAGAAAAATAATTAAATCTAGCAAAGGGAGGAAAGCAAGTTTGGCAGATCGTGTATGGGGTAGGTTTCACCCAGATCCTTTACATAATTTTGTTACATCATATATACTGGTTGCGACAAAGTACAACCTGTGTAAGGTGGCTTTTGCTACGGAACTCTTAATCTATATCATCTAGTCCAAGTTGGATTTTCTTTAGGATCTTTTTAAATAAATTGTCGTAATATTTGAAATATATTTTAACAGTCAATTGCATGTACTGGATTTCCTCGATTATTGACTACCAATCAATTGCAAGATCTAATGAGCGAAAGATGCCCACTTGTTGAAAATTCTGATATTACAAGGAAACTGATGCAAAGATAATTCGTGAAGTAAAAGTTGGAGATTTCTTTGTGTCGGTTTTTAGAACCGAAGCAGTGACTCAGTAAGTACTAGTAATTTGTTTGTCATGTGTATTTGCAATGGAACTATTAATCTTGCTCGCTTTCTATTCATGTGCTTGTATGAAATTCTATTGTCAGTGTAGTGTAAATTAAACCTGTTGCTTATTGTATCCATGCTTCCTACTTGAAAAAGAATATTTATGTTCTATCAAAAGCTAAAAAGTGGCTGTCCTTTGTTACCTTTCTCCATTGTATTTATTAAATTTGAAATGACAATCTATTAGTACATAAACTTGTTATGAACTGAACTTCATTTAGCGGATTTTAACATCATTTCAACACATATCATTAATTTAACATTATAGCTCTTATTTTCCTTGCTATAATTTTTCATTTGGTTTATACCGCATCTAACGTATTGTTCACTTTTATTATTCTAACTATTGTTTTTTTTTTAAAATTTAACTAATTTTTGTTTTTTCTCATGTTGTTCCTCGGGATTTGCATATTTGCACAGTGAGTGGAACATGATTTGAAACGCGACGATTGAAGTGCATCGAAGACTTTTAAGATGTCTCTTACAAGCTTCTAGTTTTCTAAATTTAATTGTATTTTAGTTGTTGCTCTTCGGAAATATTTAAATTTCTTTCTTCTCTTACTATTTTTATTTGTTTCATTTGATATTAATGAACTTTTAGACTTATGACTTTAAATTGTAAATTTGGACAAGTTTGATTCATTTAATGTATGTTTGATATTTTAATTCTTATGTTTAATTATAAAAACGTAAAAGACTAGTTTTTGTTCTTTTGGAAACTACAAAAACTCGAGAAACAAGACTCATTTGGAGCACTTTTAACCATGTCGGTAATGATCTAGTTTGATCAATTTAGACACTTTTTTAGTGTTCCCAAATGTGATCTAAGGTATATTATAGTGTGTTATTAGGAATACCTTCTTGGTGTTCCAGAATTGGAACATTGAAAAAGCGTTCCAATTTTATAATCAGGAACACTTTTCTAACGTTACAAAAACTGGCACACCGCTTTTAGGCACTCTTTACGTGTGTTCCAAAATAAATTAGGAACACTTTATTTCTGTTCCAAAAAGGCCATTTTGGTATAGTGGCATGTTTTATTACGCGATCCATTTTTGGATTTGTCTTCGAGATGAAGGATCTTGGGAAGACACGGTAGTGACTCGGCCTGATGATCGAGTCCCGTAAAGATTGAATATAAGTCCATGATTCAGACTACACCCAGAAGGTGTTATGACGTTTTAGTCATCGTGACGCTAAGTCGTCAGATTCTCCCATGATGGTTCGATCACTAGACATTGATATAGACTCAGTCTGTCCCTGATGTGATGATGAAGAGATATTGAACCATGATGTTCATATCTAAGTACAATAAGCACATTATTATATTTGGTCTAATGCGCTAGGACGAACATCTCGTCTGCTGTGAATGGTATAGCTCGACACAGCATCGCGCTAACACGCTGCCATCGAAATGGCATAAAAGACATTTTCCCATTTGCTTAAGGTAACTGTGGATGAGTGATTGTCTTATCCCATTTTGCGTCATCGAGTGTACCTACCCCCTTCGGTACTTGAATTAACGCAACCCTTTTTCGGTTATACCGATGCTGGTTACTTATCAGACCCGCATAAGGGATATTGCTAACATGGTATGTCTTTACCATTAGGAATAAGGCGATATCTTGGAGGTCTTGGAATGACTCCAAACGAATCACTCTGTTCTCGTGCTCTATGAGACGACTAGAGAGTGTATATGATTTCGAGCTAGTAGTAGCCATATTTGAATTACATATGCTCTGTCTCACGATCCAGATAAAACACTTGTCATAGAAGACAATTTGTTGTTATCGATCAAGAGAGACATGACTACATTATGCTATTTAGCATTTATCGTCGAAATAAATCTTAACATATGAAGTTTAAGAGCATCCAGTTGAATGCTCGTTCTATTTCACGTTAGATTTTCTTGCATCCAGTCATGTGCAAGTAAATGAAGCATCGAGTCGAATGCTCGTACTCTTTATTGAAATATGAAATCCTTGTACCCTGTCGTGTGCAAGTGAGTGAGAGCATCCATGTGAATGCTTATTGCACTAATTACTACTTAGTCGAAATCCTCGCACCCTGTCGTGTGTAAGTGAGGGGGAGCATCCAGTCGCATGCTCGTGTACTCTTTTTGTCCTTAGACCAAGTTTTTCCCACTGAGTTTTCCTTGACAAGGTTTTTAGCGAGACACGTTCCCATTATATCTCACTTAAGATTGCCGAAATTAGGGGGAGTATCCTGTTGTATACTTATTACCACTGTGTACTCTTTTGTCCTTCGACTAGAGGTTTTTCCCACTGAGTTTACTCTAGCAAGGTTTTGATGAGGCACTTGTTTTGTGGTTGATCCCCTACTACTACCACTGTTGCACTCTTTTTCCTTCGATCAGAGATTTTCCCATTGGGTTTGCTCTGTCAAGGTTTTGATGAGGCACATTGTTTTGTGGTTAGTTAATTACATAGAATTTCGGCCTATATCATTCGGCTACACAGTTTCTCCTAGGTACCGGTTTTGTCCCACACTGGGTTTTCCGACCCTAAGGTTTTTATGTGTTTAGCACTGCAAATGAACTCGATTCACATCGACAGCATGAAGACGAAGAAATCAAGACGTCCAAAGGGAGAGTGTTGTAGGATATTATTGGGCCTATCTTGGACTTTCCTAGCATATGTAACCCTACCCTTTATTATATAAAGAGGATTAGGAGTCTCTTGATGCATCTCTTTGTACAATCATATTAATGAATAAACACTTCGTCTGTTGTTTCTCATACATCTCTCTATATCTATACATATCTCTATATATATCTATAACGAGCTAATATGTCACACAACATGTTGTAGGATATTATTGGGCCTATCTTGGACTTTCCTAGCATATGTAACCCTACCCTCTATTATATAAAGAGGGTTAGGAGTCTTGATGTATCTCTCTGTACAATTATATTAATGATTAAACACTTCGTCTGTTGTTTCTCATAGCTCTCTCTATATCTATACATATCTATATATATATCTATAACGAGCTAATATATCACACAACACGTTATCGGCACTTTGCTCGTGGAGAATAGGATATACGCTCACGGATATTGGAGATTTTTGGTAAACGCACGGATATTGGGTATTTATAAACCTTGAGGTTTATCCGGGTTTTTAGGGTTTTGCTATATCGACTTTCACCAACATACCGTGCGTAAGGTACCGAATTCAAAACTTAATTTATTCCATATATGCGATCGCACATATTATTTTATGGTTAACTAAAACATGATAAATATCCCGTAGTATATAATCCATGTGTATTAAATTTTGTTACTTGTATGGATAACTATATATGATCGTAACAAAATAACCCAAATTACATGTATTTGTTGAAGAAAAAAAACTATGCGTGATAGATTTATTTTACTGTATAACATGTATTAATCTGTGGGATTAAATCTGTAAAAAAACTGAAAACAGTAGGACTGTTTTGTAATTCGCTGAAACTATTGACTGTGCATGTTAATTACTAAATGACTAAACTGAAACTTGTCTGAAATTATAGACTGAAGCTGTAATAATGCTGTAAATGTATATATAGTTTGCTGAAATTACACGGATAGTCCCTGTAGTATATTACATGTATAAAAACAGTATATATGTGTTATAAAAGTCAATATTCGGTCCAAATATTCACCCACATGCATATATATATATTTATTAAAAAGGCAAGTGAATAAAAATTGCATGTTAATTGAATAAATTGATATGTTTCCATGTATATTTAACAACTTTGCATATTCACACAACAATTATCAAGAATTATTTTTTAATAATAATAATGTTTCGGTATAAAACGGAAAACCGAACCGTACCGAACCGAAAAAGTCGGTATACCGACTTTTTCGGTTCGGTTATGGTATAATTTTTTTCAAACTAAATAAGTTCGGTTCGGTATTGGTATATGGTCAAAAAAGTCGATACCGTACCGAAACCACCCCTAATTACTACGATCTTTTTTTTAATTGATATCTATATTAAAGAGAGATTCTAAAAATTAAAAATGATAGAGAAAAGACGTGGAGAACCTCTTATCTGTTTATTAAAGTGAATTTTAAGAAATTAAGGTCCTGTAATATTTCATTTGGAACTATGTCTATGGGTAAAAAAAAATAGTTTCGGAGCAAACCACATTCTATTACACTTTTACTCTATCACTTTTATATATTTTTTGGATAACAATTTAACTTTATATATTTTTCAGCTTCACTATCAAATTTATTATCACAACTAAATATTACTATATTTTAATATACTTCTATCAATTTTTTTCAACTCAAATTTATTTACTAAAACAAACACATTAAATAACTTACAAGTTTTCTCGTATTTAAAGTAAAAAGTACATTTTTACAACTTATAAGTAAACGTTTTGGTTTATACAAATTATTAGTTTTTTTATCAATTTCTCTATCAAAACTATACAACTCATCATTTTGTTATTTTATTAATTTATATGTGAAAAGTACAAATAAAGGAGAGAGAATAAGAGAAAAATAAGAGAGAAAAATTATTATTTTAATTATAAGCGAACATCTTGATTCCTTATATTTGAGGGATATTTGAGTTCATATAAATTTAAGTTAATGGATAAGGAAACTGATTCTTGTAAAATTTTAAAACAATGTTATTATATTTAAAGTAAATGAGTCATATAAGGAATTGATGGAGTGATTTTAGAATTTGGTGTTAGCAATTTGGGTATATGATATTTAACATAACAAATTGAGTATAATCTAGTAGCTTATGTTTCAATCCGGGTACTCTATTGGATGCAAGTTTGTTGCGAGTTTCAATTTGGTCCTACCGTTTTTTAAGTAGATTCATTTTACCGCTGGATATCTAATTTTGTAAAATTAAATAATTTTTCAAATACATGTAAATAATAACTATTCATAGTATGTATTTGCCCTAAAAAACTGGTCATCAAGTTGAACTCTAAAATTTGTTAAAGTCGTGTTATTATTTTAAAAATTATAATTCCGACATTTTAACTATACTAATTTTGCATTACAAAATTACCAAACTTACTATTAAATCGGGACGGGGAGTATATCTTTTCATGAAGGGAAATTTAGTTATAACTAGACTTAGTAAATTTAATGGACAAAAAGTCGAAGGCATTATTCTTCCCCTCTTTCTTATGAATTGTTTTTTTTCTAGGTAATATTACATTTTCAGACAAATTTGAGGCTTAAATTTAGCTTTTTCCGTACATTTTTTTAATCATTTTGTTTAGCTCCAAACAATTTGGACTATATTGTATTCCATCTTAAATTTTTCAATAATTGGTCTTTATTTGACAAGAGTTTTTAAAGAATACTCAACTAAAGCTATGAACATAAATTAAAGTGGTTTTAAATAAGTAGACGATGAGTTTTATTTTTTAGTATTATATGTTGGGTTTATTACAAATTTAATTAGTAGAGCCATGGCAATTTTATTTTTGATAACGGATGAAAAAAAGGTTGTTAATGTCATTTTTTTTAACTTATCCATCTACAAGCATATTATAGAGATTTTTTTGTATGTATTAGTACATTCGTTAATTATTTACGTATTTTTTAGAAAATGAAGAGTAGAATTTATAAATTTCGCTTTAGAACTTCTCAGTAGAGTTCAAATGGTCATGCATAGTAATATCATGACTCCTAAGGAGGGACAGATCCAGTATTTTAGATTCGGTGGCACAATTTTTTATAATAATAACGGTGACTAATGCCGAAAAATTTATAAGTTCGTATGGAGCTAGAATAATGTGTTCTAATATTGGAATAAGTAAGTTCGAGTACACTCTTTAGAATCAATATATATATATATATATATATATATAGGGGAGGATCTATACACAGATAAAAAAACTCATTATCTTTACACATCAATCACAACTCTCCATTTACTAACTTTTAATGGTCAAGATTAGTTCATCTAATAACAACAATAAACACATAATCTTGATCATTAAAAGTTAGTAAATGGAGAGTTGTGATTGATGTGTAAAGATAATGTGTTTTTTTATATGTGTATAGATTATTCCCCATATATATATATATATATATATATATGCATATAATATTTGTATATAAATTAGAAGAATCGATTTGTTTTGATTTAAATTGAAAACAAAACTAATGTAATTCGTTTACATAGGTAGTTTCCCCAAAAAACAAACCAATTAATAATTCATTCAACGTTTGTTGTTCAGTTTGTCGAGTTTGGTCGATTTGCTTACAAACAAAATAGACCGAACGAACATTAAATGTTATAAGAATACAATAAAAACCGTCACGATATAATAGAAAGTAAAAAAACAAAACAAACTATAAAATCTTATCAAACTCTAGAATAAATAGATTAATTTGTTTAGGAAAAATCTTCAATGCCTTCAAGTCATATAATCAAATGAATAAACGTTAACTATAAGCAGTTCAGTTCACGATTCAAGTACGACTAAGTTATATCTCAGTCATAAGTATGTTATGGGGTACATCGTCACATTCACTTTCAATACACAAATTAATTTCTTAGGTAAAAACCTTCAATGTCTTTGAGACTAGATGGATTTATTCCCTTGTTTTTTATTTATGATACTAGTATTGTTATAAACTTGTACGAAAATTCTTGTTTAGAATACGAGTATAGTTGTAACCTTGTAAAAAATAAAGTCATCTTACCAAATAAATAAAAGTTAATTAAAAATATATTATATGTACCAAAAAAAGAGAGATATTATGGATTAATATAAATTTAAGGGCATTTTCGTAATTATATTTGGTAAAAATTTTGGAGGGCATGTTGTCCCCTGTTCCTAAGTATATGAATGTAGTGTTCAAGAGGATTTGTTTTGCAATTCATAAATGGTTAGCGGTGCAGCTTGTTGCTCGGTTGACTTCTATTTTCGTATAATCATTTCAGTGCCATAATTTAAAAATTGAAACCTACAACCAAATTTCATTCCAAAAATTTAATGGGGTAAAATCAAGGGTAAAATTTATCTATTACAAAAAAATATAGGACCAAATTAAAACTACAACTAAAGTTCATCCAATCAATTTTCTATTCATTGAATCTCTTATTTTGATATATTGGAAAATTGGAACTGATCAGGTTTGAAATAACTAGAAAGAATTGTAAACACGTGACCACAGTAGGTAAAGTGTTTTGAGAATACAATTTAAGTTAAACAAAATAACATTACTATAGTTAAACAAACTTAAATGATATTTTACTAGAGTTAAACAAATTTCACGTCATTGTGTTGATACTCATTGACATCTTTTGATCTATTTAGTTTATTTTAGAACAAAATTAGTCTAATCTCAATTATCATTCCCTTTCATATTAAATATTTTGTTTCACTTTATATATCAATTGACAAATATCATAAAAATCTCTTCATTAAAAAACCATCAATCTATAAATACATGACCTAATATAATAATTATAATATGTATTTATATTTTCAAATCATGGGTATATACCGCGGTTATACACTTTGGTTATGCGGGTATAGAGTTGAAAACCATACACGACTCTAGAACCGGTTGTATCGGGTTGGATAGACCAGAAACGGTTCTGCGACGGATCGGTTCTTGCGGTTTTTGGGTCTGTACGGTACGGTTTTCGGGTATTTTTAACACCCCTAATAGAATCGAACGGAAACGCATAAAGATGCGACAATATGTGCAATCTGAAATCCACAACCATCTTCCGATATCCGAACCCAACTTGGTCCGATGCACCCACATGTGTGGTGCCTTTCTCCGTACTTTTTTTGATATATAAATTATAATTAGTGTGTTCCTAGTGTATAATCATTATACAGGGTCCTTGATAATCTAATGTGGAATAATTCACCGCATTATTTTCAACTTCTCAACTTCTCAAGTTTTTCTCTTTTAAATTGCTCATTTTGAAGCCGGTTTACATTTAGATGTTTAAAAGTCTTCGTTGTTCAGCCTACATACGATATTTTCCCTGAAATATTCATGAGACTTTCCATAAAGACGGAGTATTTTGTTAAAGAGAAAAAATACATATATCTGATAGAACATTTCTGTAAAGATTTTTTTTTTTTATTACCAAATGCTACGTATAATATGATACAAATTTGATAGACTTGGAAGTTGAGAAAATTACATTTTATCCACATTTGGGAAAAAATACATTTATTGTATTGTACTATATGTTTTCTAACGATTTAGATACCAGACTAGCAAAGTTAACAATTGATATACTGAACTACTCCCTCCGTTCTCATTTAATTGTCCACTGCGAAACTACGTGCAATTTTGACCGGCTTATAACTTGTATCAAAATTGTCGAAATTAATTTTTTTTTAAATCTAATCATAAAATTTAACATTTGAACTATATGATTAACTTTTGAAAATTTTCATTTCGACAATTTTGATACAAGTTCTTGGCCGGTCAAAATTACACGTAGTTTCATAAAGGACAATTAAACAGGAACGGAGGGAGTATCATAATATTCATAATTCAGGTACTGACGCTAATTTAGTTAGATGAAATTTAGTTTCACTGTTCATTTTGGTCATATTCTTTGTAATTTGTATAAATTTAATCCTGTATTTTCGAAACATTACAATTTACAATGTTTCTAGTAAAACACATACATAATAAGTATGTCAGTTTAAAAAACATATTATTTGACTAGATTTTTTTTGATTTTTTTTCTAAAAAAAAAAATTATGTATATTTTTTACACTTTCTCTAAAACAAAAATAAAGTAAGTTTTAGATTTATAACATTCGAGCAAAAATTATTTGAGACCACATCATTATTTGAATACTTTCATGAAAAAACGGCAAGAAAATTGTTATTTTTTTCAAAAAAATATTCATTTTTTGTAAATAGAATATATTTGTTAAGCATTCATAATTTTTTTTTATACACAAACATCATCTATAATTCACATTATTTGCAATAATATGTATACATGCATTATATTATATATATTTTTATACATACATTAATATAATATATATATATGTGTGTGTGTCTATGTATTATATACATATGTATATATATATATATATATGATATAATTATATATTTTTGAATTTATACTCAAAAAATTAAGGGTTAGATTTATACAACTTACAAAAAATATGACTAAAATAAAAATTAAAACTAAATTACATCCAACTAATTTAATGGTGGTATCTGAATTATGAACATTATGATATTTAAGTATATCAATTGTTAATTTTAATAATATGATACATAAATGGTTAAAAACATATAATATAATACATTAAACGTATTTTTTTTTCCGCAAAAGATATCTTATTTGACATTTGAGAAATGATATGACAACATATCCACCAACAGATTGAACTACAGATCTCCTTAGGTGTTGATTTCCAATTGGGTGAAAGAACTAAAGTGTAGTATTGTTTTTAAAATAATTATGGGGTACTATTCATATCCCATAGTTTCCTTATTTGCAGGGTTTTGTTGTTGAGAGTGACTTTTTAAACAGCAATTTTTCTGAAAAAACGCTGAGACCGTAGATTTAATCTACGGTTTACAGTGAACCATTGTAGACCGTAGATTAAATCTACGGTCTCTGTGTGTTTTTCAGAAAAATTGCTTTAAAAATTTTTAAAAAAAATCTAATAATTAAAATTAAAATACTGAATAATTTTTTCAAATTAAATATGATTTTTTTAATAAAAAAACTAAATGCCTTATTTTTAAAATTTTACATAAAATAAATTACCAATATTCTAACAAACTCTCAAAATAAACACAAAATTTACACAAATTTACACAAAAAAAGTTGATTTGATAAATTTTATATTTTTGGTTCATGTTATATTTTTGTCAATTGTATAAGTTGATATTTATTGAATGATTAACTAAATTTTCAATTTTTGAGAAGTTTTTTTGTTTGTTTTTAACACTTGTATAACGCAATATGAAACATTAACTAAGTCGTCAATTTGGTGTCAATAATCAGTTTTTTAATTTTAATTTTATGTAAATTACTCTTTTTACATAAATTAAAATTCTAATAATTAAAATTAAAATACTGAATAATTTTTTCAAATTAAACATGATTTTTTTGTAATAAAAAAACTATATACCTCCTTTTTAAAATTATACATAAAATAAATTACCAATATTCTAACAATCTCTCAATTTTTGTGAAGTACCTTTGGTTTGTTTTTAACACTTGTATAACGCAATATGAAACATTAAATAAGTCGTCAATTTGGTGTCAATCGTCAATTTTCTTGAATGAAACAATCATAAATTATATAAATTTCATAAAAGAAATTAACTCAATATGCAAACATGAACTAAATTTCATAAAACAAATTTATTAAACATTTGTTTACATCATATAAATTTACAACAAATTGGAAAAAATAGTAATTTACATAAAATTAAAAATAAAAAACTGATTATGGACTTAGGTCTATAGCTTCTTCATTTGCTTTTTGCTTTCCCGATTGCTTTTCCAGTGCCATATATAACTTGAAATTTGGTCGAAAAAGTTCCTTCCATGGCGCAGCTGCCTCAGTGCGTGTTTGTTCCCACCGTGCTATAATTCCTGGCATTGGGAAGATCCCTTCTTCTTTAGGAATAACCTGAGCATAGTGACAACTGTTGACGAACACCATTACAGTCGGGATGTAATATGTCGTTCCCTGAGGCGGACCAGTATAAAGAGGTAAAAAAGTGGAGTTTCACACGTTTACCCCTCCATTTTGATTTTCCCATAAGGACAACAATACAATTGGCATATTGTAATGAGAAGCAATTAAAAAACCATACGACGGAAATCTCATCCATTTCTCAGAAGGTGCGGGATTTGTAGCATGATAAAAATTTAAACTTGATAAAATGTAATCATACCGGGAAGCTTCAAAGTCAAGATTCTCAAACAACTCATAATAAACACCTTTCATTTGCTGCAGCTCTTGAAACAATTCACATCTTACCGCGTACCAATCATCTTCCCCATGCTGTTTACCCGTCGCATTTGCAATTACCCGGAACCCACAGTTACCATCCCCACGCACATCATAAACCGTTTCGATGTAACTATGTAACATGACCCATATTTGGTCACTGTACAGGAAGGTTGGCCTATTGAGGGTGGGTTTAGGGTTCTGGTTTCGCGGCCTTCTAGTTGGGTTTACCCTTACCTCCGGTGTTTCATCCGCCTTACCTTTGCCCTTGTCCCTACTAGCACCAGCACTTTGTTCCTCAACATACTCCCATCCCGACTTATCTCTCTTACTAGATTTGTCTCCCTTTATAGGTCTCCCCCTATTTTGTCTCACTTCGGGGTCACTGATGGATGTTCTAGCTGGTACGGTTATCTCTCAGAGTTGTGTTTTCATACGCCGTTTTTCAACATTAGTTTTGCTAGCATAAACACTTTTAAACTCTTCTAGATCACCCTCTACCCCAAATCATCGGTGTTCCCATTATCATCAATTACGTCTAATTTTTTCCAGAATGGATGAATATATTCTAGAGGAAGAGGCTTCCCAAATAAAATATGTTCACTCATAATATGATGACAAGGTAAACCGTGAGACAATTTGAAACCGCAAGAACAATTCTCATCAGCCTGGCCACTACATTTTTTGTGTTCCTGAAATAATAAATCAAAGGCATGGTGTGTGATATACGACCTAAGATTTATAAATAGAGGTGTTCGTTCAGAATGTGGAAAATAAGACTTGTATTTATCTAACTTCATCTTAATATCCTCAAACTGTTTTTCTAGAATTTTATTCACCTCTATCCAAACAATTTCAAGCGTGCCAGTATTTGTGGAAAGGGATCTTTTCAGCTTAGCATGTTGTTGTTCGGCTCGATTGCTAGTTCTGTTACCTAGATGTGTTGTGTGGTTGGTATAGCATGCAACAAACTTTTCAGCATAATCATTTAAAAGCTTGTCTACATACTTAATCACAGCAGGGTACGATTTGTAAGAGGAATTGAAATAAGATCGGTTATGATTGTACTTCTCTATCGACTCAGAATCAACCAATAAACCCCAATCATCTAGAAACGTTTGCCACTCCTCGTCAGGGATCTTTTTACGGCAGTTTTTCAAAATATTTTTTGCAATATGAAAAGTGCACAAAATATGATGAGAATCGGGAAAAACAACGGATAAAGCATTTGATAAGGCCATTTCCCTGTCGGTTACAAACACCCTAGGTAGTATACAACCCTCCAATGTAACTTTAAATTTTTCCAATGCCCATATATAACTTTCCTTCGTCTCGTCACTCATGAAAACAAAACCTAAACAATATGTTTGGTTCGTTGATGTCATTCCTACGACTTCTAGAAATGACATATTAAAACGGTTTGTCCTATATGTACAATCCATTAACAAGACATCAGGAAAAGCTTTGAACATCCTTATAGAATCGGGGTGTGCAAAAAACAAGTTCTCAAGGCAGTGGGTTGATGGGTTCATATTATAGTAGAATGTGTAGCGATGTCTATCCAACAAATTAAACAGTTCCTGTATCGGGTTTCTACCAGCTCATTCTTTAAATTTCAGTCCAGCCAAAAAATTATGTATCGTTTTTGTGTTTGATACATTGTCAGGATTTCGATTTTTTATGGCCTCTAATATTGCAGCAACTTTAAAACTACTCTGCCTTAAAGTTTTAACAATTTCTTTTTCATATTGGATTAAACGAGCACGTCCTGCTTGCCCTTGGAGGTAAGTTGGAGGTGGGTGGTTATGTTGTCCATTTTCTACGTGACACATCCATTCACCATTAACTACGTAACCTTTAATGAAAAATGAACAATCTTTTTTCTTTGTACCTGAATTTACAGAAGATGGTTTCTTTTTTTCGTAAACCCCCGATTTATCACACACAATATCAACATACGGTGTTCTGCTCCCATCACCCCCTCCAGACCTACGAATCGTAAGAATGAAACCCCAATTTCCAGCCACATCAGCAAGATCAGCAAGCATTTCATCCCTTGTTTCCCAAGTCATTTCATCAACTTCAAAGTGCTCTGAATAATCAGTTAGCTCATCGTTTGAGCCACTGGATGAATTCGCATTGTTGTTGTTATTCCATTGGTTGTTGTCATAACCATAGTTGTAATTCATTTTCGAAAAGTGTTTGTTTATATATTTTTTTGGGAAGAAAGGAGTATTTTTTTAGAGATTTCTGAAATGTGTTTGTGTTTGATTTTAGGGTTTGTTAGAATTGGCAAAAATGAGCCATATTTATAGTGTTAATTTCAGAAACCCCACAAGGTGGTGTCATTTTCAAACTTTAATAATGCATTGAGTAGTCATTTTCGGATAGGGTTGTCATGTCATAATAATTCAAAAGTGATAAGGTGTTGTCGGAATTATTTTGATAGATATGGTATCCAATGTCATTTACACTACAAACCGTAGATTACTTTTACGGTTTGTAGTGTGTTTTTTGGTGTAGTCATTTCCAAACTTTAATAATGCATTGAATAGTCATTTTCGGATAGGGTTGTCAAATCATAATAATTCAAAAGTGATAAGGTGTTGTCGGAATTATTGTGATAGATATGGTATCCAATGTCATTTACACTACAAACCGTAGATTACTTTTACGGTTTGTAGTGTGTTTTTTGGTGTAGTCATTTCCAAACTTTAATAATGCATTGAATAGTCATTTTCGGATAGGGTTGTCAAATCATAATAATTCAAAATTGATAAGGTGTTGTCGGATTTATTTTGATAGATATGGTATCCAATGTCATTTACACTACAAACCGTAGATTATTTTAACGGTTTGTAGTTATTTTTTTTACGTTATTAACGGTGATTCAGTGCAAAAAGTACATTCGTAAAATGACGCTGCTTAAATTAGGGGTACAAACCGTATATTTATTTTACGGTTTGCACAGAATACATGCAAACCGTACATTAAATGTACGGTTTGTATGAAATCTGTACAAACCGTACATTAAATGTACGGTCTGTATGTATATTTCATAATATTTAGGGTTTTAGGGTTTAGGGTTTAGGGTTTAGGGTTATTTGTAATTTAGGGTTATTTGTAATTTAGGGTTTAGGTTTTAGGGTTTGTAATTTAGGGTTTAGCGTTGGTTTAGGGTTGTAATTTAGGGTTTATGGTTTAGCGTTGTAATTTAGGGTTTAGGGTTTAGTGTTTAGGGTTGTAATTTAGGGTTTAGGGTTTAGGGTTTAGGGTTTAAGGTTTTAGGGTTTAGGGTTTTGGATTTAGGGTTTGTAATTTAGGGTTTAGGGTTTAGGTTGTAGGGTTTAGGATTTAGGGTTTGTAATTTAGGGTTTGTAATTTAGGGTTTAGGGTTTAGGGTTTATAATTTAGGGTTTACGGTTTAGGGTTGGTAATTTAGGGTTTAGGGTTAGGGTTTGTAATTTAGGGTTTACGGTTTAGGGTTTGTAATTTAGGGTTTAGGGTTTGTAATTTAGGGTTTGTAAAAACTCAATATTGGTCCTATCAATTAAAATACAGAATATTTTTTACAAACATACAAATCAAACATACGAATCAAATTAAACTTACGAATTTATAACGTACAAATCAAACATACAAATCAAATTAAACATACAGAATATTTAATTTGATTTGTAATTTAGGGTTTGTAAAAAGTCAATATTGGTCCTATCAATTAAAATACAGAATATTTTTTACAAACATACAAATCAAACATACGAATCAAATTAAACGTACGAATTTATAACGTACAAATCAAACATACAAATCAAATTTATTTTTTTTTGTAACGACTAAATGATTTAAAGTTGGACGTAGGGAGCATCTTTCCCGCCGATGTTAATCTATCCGATGACGGCTCACCAGACTCTTCGATTTCGTTTAGCTCCGTACGCCGTCTCTGTCGATGCTGCGATTCTGGATACGGAGCACGCTTGTGGGATGTAAGTGCTAATCCGCGACTCCAACTGTCGGTTGAATGCTGACTATGATAATCGAACGGAACATCATCCTGAACGTTCTCCGACCCAGCAAAAGAAGCACGACGACCATGACCGCTTGAACTCGGACCCGGACCCTGATCTATAGTCGGGAGTCGACCTCCAGTCGATCTTCTACCCCGGCTACGGCCGCCGCTACTAGATTCGCCTTCCCCTCTGCCTCTTTCGTCGGGACGCCGACAACTTGAACTCCTAGTGTAAGTTCTTGGGTCGTAACGTAGGTCGTCATCACCATCGTCGTCATCGTCATCTTCCTCCTCCGACTGTTCATCAGCTGACCCATACGGATTCATTCCCATTTCAGCGAAGTCCTTTCGTAGTAAGTCCACTTCCGTTTTCATTTTCGCCCGTTTGAACGATTTGAAATTGCGGCGCAATACCGCTTTCTGAAAAAACAAAAACCAATATTCAAAACGATTTATAAGTATTGAAATATACAAACAAAAAAATAACAATAAAATATTAATGAACTTTAATTAGTTGTTACCATTCTATTGAACAACCCCGTATGCTCCCGGAAACTGTGAGATGGCGGGGCAAGTTCAGGTGGGTTTATAAAGATGCGGGCCCTCTCTTTATACCATCTCATGTAATCCGGTGACGACCCCGTGCCAAATTCTCCGTTAATAAGACGGTTGTGGCGGTCATTCCACACGGCTATAAACTCTCCACAAAGTAAAGGTCAGTCATGTTTTTACCCAATCCCATATCTTTTATCCTTCCCGTGACCCTGTCTGGGTTTCCAAATATATGTAGAGACCCGCTGAACAAAACCGAACTGTCTCTTGAACCTGTCCGCGGGGTGGAACTCAATCTTCTCATTACAAATGAGAGGCACAGAACAATGCCACATATAACGGCCCCGCGTGCAGTATTCCGGATACTGATTGAGATTCCCGTAAGGTTGCCACACTATCTGTAATCAGCAAAATTAGAATATATAAACAATGGTTTAAAAATACTAGTAATAAATTCTGCGAACATAAGACCAATGCAAACATATACAACATATAATACGTAAGTTACATATAATACGAAAGTTAAAATTTACCTGTTCAGGCGACATATTGTCAAACTGGTCATGTATGTGGACCACATTATGTCCGTAGACATATGGCGTAAGGTTAGTTTGCCTCCACATCTTCCATCTGTAATATACAAACAAAACCCGATAAACAATAAATATAACCGGCAGCTAAGTAAATGATAGATGACACAATAATATAAAAACGCAAATCCAATACAAAAACTAAATAAATATCATACCTGTAACCGAGGGGGAACCTAGGCCAGCCCTCAGGTGGCTCGATATCTTCCGGCAGCTCTTCACATGGTCTAACCGGCAGTAGTCTGGTAATTGCCCACATATCCAGAAACATCACCGCCCCGCTTACTCCGCTTGTCTTACAACGTACCACCCTGCATAGATTAGCCTCTAACCAGGCCAGAAGAGCTGATCCCCAACTATACTCAGCACATGTGTCAAAATCCTCCAGAAATGGCAGAGGCCAGAGTGGAATCTGATCACTGCTCTTATCCGAAAACACATGTGCCCCCAGTAATAATAGCATGGCAGCCCTAGACTGATATAGCAAACGATCCTCAGTAGGGTTGGGGGGTAATTCACCGAAGGTGTGTAACATCCAATCAAGTCTAACTGTCAAACAGTTTGTATCGACTTGATGGTCAGCAGGTCTAACACCCAACAAACTCTCAATCATATCCAACCTGCTCGCCTTGGTGTCATTCCGCTCCGACCGGGTAACAGCAAGACCATCAACCCTGAGACCAAGCATAATCTCTACATCCTGTAAAGATATCCCCAACTCTCCACCGACAAAATGGAACGTGTGCGACTCATCACGCCACCTATCAACTAAGGCTGTCACCAAGCCTCGGTCTACGGTATAATTACCTATAGTGTAAATACCGTAAAAACCAGCCCTAATCATATTTTGAACTACCCTTTCAGGCGTCGGTATCTGCCAACTATAATTATAAACCCTAATCTTATTGGCATCTCCTCTACCCGCTTCTCTTCCAGCATCCCAAGTCTGATTAGAAATGTGACCGGTCTCTCGTAAAATACCCAACCTGCCTTTAATATGTGGACCTGGGTCTGCCATACTAACTATGATAACCAAATATAACTCAATTAATGATAACCAAACAATGATAACATAACCAATTAATAACCAATTAATGATAACCAAACAATGATAACTCAATGATAACCAATTAATGATAACCAAACAATGATAACTCAATTATAACCAATTAATAATAGCCAAAACAATGATAACTCAATTATAACCAAACAATGATAACTCAAATTTTTATTCATAAACCAAACAATAATAACTCAATTTTTTTAATCATAACCAAACACATTTAATCATAAACCAAACAATGATAACTCAATTTTTTAATCATAACCAAACACATTTAATGATAAACCAAACAATAATAACTCAATTTTTTAATCATAACCAAACACATTTAATCATAAACCAAACAATAATAACTCAATTTTTTAATCATAACCAAACACATTTAATGATAAACCAAACAATGATAACTCAATTTTTTAATCATAACCAAACACATTTAATCATAAACCAAACAATAATAACTCAATTTTTTAATCATAACCAAACACATTTAATGATAAACCAAACAATGATAACTCAATTTTTTAATCATAACCAAACACATTTAATCATAAACCAAACAATAATAACTCAATTTTTTAATCATAACCAAACACATTTAATGATAAACCAAACAATTATAACTCATTTTTTTAATCATAACCAAACACATTTAATCATAAACCAAACAATAATAACTCAATTTTTTAATCATAACCAAACACATTTAATCATAAACCAAACAATAATAACTCAATTTTTTAATCATAACCAAACACATTATCAACAATTATCAACAATTGAAATTAACCAAACACAAAAAAAAAACATGCAAAAATGGGATAAATATCAACAATTATTATAATTTCTATAATTAATATAAACAAACAACAAACAATTATATATAGCTAAGTGAATTATGGTTTTGCATATTTTATATATTTTTTCCTATTTTACAAATTAAAATTACACAAAAAAAAAACATGCAAAAATGGGACAAATATCAACAATTATTATAATTAATATAATTAATATAAACAAACAACAAACAATTATATATAGCTAAGTGAATTATGGATTTGCATATTTTATATATTTTTTCCTATTTTACAAATTGAAATTACACAAAATAAATAATAAATTTGAGAATAAAAGATATACCTGGAATTATGGATAAATTTGATTGATGATTTGGGGTTTTTTGTTAAGAAAGTTGATAGTTATTGTGGTTGATTGATTTGGGTGATTTTTTGGGTTGAAAATTGGGGGTTTTTGAGAGAAAGGGAGAGAGTGTAGAATAAAAGTTTATTTTTAAAAAAAAAAAACGTAACATTCTGTTTTTTCAGGGACTGTCTATGTAATTTTCGCGCAGGGACTGACTGTATAATTTTGAAAAGCAGGGACTGACTGTGTAATTTCTGCAGAAATTACACAGACCGTAGATTAAATCTACGGTTTACAGTGAATTGTAAACCGTAGATTTAATCTACGGTTATAGCGTTTTATAAGATAATTTGATGTTAATTAATCCAACCTCTTTGTTGTTAAAACAATGCTACGCATCATCTCTCCCTCCATTCCCTTAGACTAGCATTGGAACAAAATGTTACAAGGAACCTGGCAGGCATAGTATCACCAATGTTAACAATTTAATTAAAACTAACATATTTTATATATTTTAATCAACCGTTTATATTTACATAAAATTCTAACTTACTTATTATTTTTCTTATAATAACCATACATTGTTTTATTTATTTATTTATTATCATTTAATAACCATAATAATATTCCAATCACAAAAACATGGATCGTATCATTCGAGCCGTTTTTTTCATACTTTTCCCGAAAGTATGGAGAAAGACCCTAAACTAGAGCCACTTTTGATTCTGCAATATTTTTTTCATTAATTACTCCAGATCACAACCCTTCCGTCGTCCGTCGTCGCCCGCCGCTTGCCTCCACCACCCGTCGTCGCCCGCCGCCTACTTCCGCTCATGATAGTTTATTACTATTATACTCACAAAGTGAATCATATACATTACTCATATATTCTCCTAAACCTCAAGAAACACAAAATTCATCTTATATATGAGCAATGTATATGATTCACATGGTGAATATGATAGTAATGAACTATTATGGAGTCCATATTTTTTTTGTTGAAATATTATTATGATTATTAAATGATAATAAACAAATAAAAAGAAAAAATATAGGGTTATTATAAGCAAATTAATAAGGAATCTGTAATTTTGTGTAAATGTAAACGGTTACTTAAAAGATATAAAATATGTTAGGTTTAAATAAATGGTTAAGTTTGCTGATACGGTTGCTCTGAATATTTGTGTAAAGTTAAATGATTCCCTGAAAAACAGTAAAAAATGAAATTTTCACCCTAAATTTAACAAAATGTTTAAGGTTACATGCGGATGCTATTGTGTATGTAGATCGGTCTGTTATCTGTGATTCAATCTGTTGCTCTAGCAACCCTCTTGACATGTAGTCTGGTGGTAGATTTTTGTTTTTAATTGATATAATAGTCATTCTATAAAAATGTCAAAATATAAGTATATTATATGCCATTTTCATTAAAGGGTCTCATCTTACAATGTTAACAATTTGAATTGACAATGACTTAAAAGTCGTAAGATATTCCGCCTAGTGTTTAAGCCCGTCTAATATTTTCTTGTCAACGTCTAATCTCCTACACTTTTAAGTTTTAAGGTTATGTATACCGCCAATGCTCGGTTTCTAGAGCCATGTTAATAGTAATTGGATAAGTTTCTACATACTTGTACTAAATTTCCATAGCGGGCACTTTCATTGCACAATGTTTAAATATCAAAGTGGGTTTGTAAATTTTAAAAAAAAAACTTTATGATGGATAGATTATATAGAAGGAATTATGTGGCGAGGTTATGCACTCATATATATAGTGATAAATTATTTGAACATTGATATATACACTTATCTTGTACCGAGACAAATATTTTCTTTTTTGACAATTCACACTATTTGTCTTTCAAATATTATGAAAATACTCAAATTTACTTAGATGGGCAATGAAAACATGACACATCATAATGTGTTTATTGTATATGCAAGCGTAACAAACATTTTCCAAATTATTTTAATAGAAAAAATGTACTCCAGGATATCGAACAATGGAGGGCAAAAACTAAAGTGAATACGAAAATATTGGAGATAAAAAATACATAAAAAAGTTTTTGGGAAGAATCATTTTATTTAGATATGTAAATTACAATAGACTTCCAACTTTAATCGTTTTACTTGTTATATTTAGATATGTAAATTACAATACACTTCCAACGTTAATCGTTTTACTTGTTAAGTTGATCATTCAGAAGGGTGGCACCCCCATGTGACTAGGGGTTGCCACGATAACCCCACAATTTTGAAAAATAATTTTTTTTATTAGTATTTTTCATAATAATTTATATATATGGTATTCTGACAATCACTTAAAATTTTTGTTTTGACAAACCCTCGCAAAATTATATATTATTAGTATAATAACATAACATGATTTTGTATGTACTGATAATACATAAGTAATACTTTAAAAATTAGCATAGGCAAGTGATTATAAAAGACATTTTACACAAACTTATCATGTTGACACGTAACACACATCTTAAAAAAATTAAACAAAAGTAATAATTAGAGTAGTGGTAAGTGCAAACAAAATTTATAAAATAATTTGTGATGATTTGTATTTTAATTGAAGTGAGTATACTGAAATTGTGTAAATAGATATTTAATTGTTCGTATATACTTATTATTTAATATACGTTTCATTTTTTCATGTTTTTTTTAATATTTTTTTACCTTCGTGTCTTAATCTTTTTACTTGTTATACCTTGATTTTTTAAATTTAACTTTTGTATCCTTTTAATTTTTATTTTATTTACTTTTTAGTCAATTTTGAAACGCTGAAACTTTCGACACATGACTGCACGTGACATTACTGTTGTGGATTTTTTTGGGAGTTTGAAAAGAGGTCGAAATTGAGTAAAAAGTAAAAAAAATAGAAACCAAATACATTTTAATCAATAAACCAAGGTAAAAAAAATAAGAAAAGATGGTAAAAAATATATTAAAAAAAATCCGACTTTTCCGTATTTATACTTTGAAAAATATTATACGGTTTTATTAATTTTAATAACCCAACACATTTGGTCCTGGTTTCGCCTTGTTCATTCATCCTAGTATCTTCATAGAAGAATTTATAACAAAGGCGACTTAATCACCTCATATGCCTATTCATTCAGTTTCATTTTAAATTGTAATGACTAAATAGATATTAAATTACATGTACAAAGTTTAATACACGTGATACACTGCTATGTTTTAAAACCAAATTTCGAAATGGCCCCTTCTCTTCTTCCATGTAATAGTTAACTGCACCCACGACTTATTACATATGCGATGCGATTAAAATATAGCAAATACGTATACTTCTGATATAAATATGTGGTGAATAAAAAAATATATAGAAAAGCAGAATACTTAAAATAATTTTGAGTTGTTAAAAAATGGATAAATAGTGCTAATTAGTTTTTTAATTTTCTATTATTTATGATAGTGTCATTACGATAATTAATAAAAAATATCGTAATAAAAAAGTGTAAGTATAATTTTGAAAAAAAAGCCAAAATTTGACTGTCTCAACAAATATTAGGTTGACTTATTATACTATTGACATAATCAAACTCAAAAAAAAATTGAGTCTGCCAAAATTTGACAATTTTTTTCAAAAATACCTTTATCACTCTATTTTGATAATTATCAATGTACCTGATCTAATTAATTAACAATTTATCATCACTATATTTTCCTAATTATTGATGTATCCTAAATTAACAATTCCTTTTTAACCTGCATAAATACAATAAATGATACCAAATCTGAATATTATGTTCAAAATAAAATATATTATGAGATTTATGTCATTACGCGTCTCACACGCAATGTGTTGGTAACTTTTACTAAACTCTAAATACTAAACCCTAAGGTTTAAACTATAAACCATAAACCCTAATAGAATGATATGCCCCTTTCTTTAATAACTGTACAAAAGATACATAAGCATAATATTAGATGTCTAATGTATTGTTAATGGCCTCGCAGGCATTTTTGTAATTTTACATCCCAAAAATTGCCTACCTTTCCCCTACTATGGATTAGCCATTACCTGTCAATAATTAGTTAATTTACTGTAAGAGGGGCCTCTGACTGTTTAATTTTCCTAGTCATCCTAATTGTTTTCTTTCTCAACCCTTAGATCTGTGTACAATGATCAAACGATTCAAATAAAAAAGGGTTTAACACAGACCATTTTTCTTTTTTTCCTTCCTTTTCCCACAACTCCTCCTCTTACCTACTTAGTTTCTCAGATTCACTACACCAATTATATATATATATATTTGATTTGCCTTATGTATATATATAAAGTGCTCACTGTTCAAATAAAGGAAGTGAAAAACAATTACGCACAAAGTACTTTAAAAAGTTGACTGTGTGTCAATCAGTAGCACCTTAGACTTATACTTAAATATCGAATAGTATATTTAAAAAGAAAAAAAAATACGTTTAATGCACTGTATTATCAGTGGATATTAAGTTAGGTACTATAGTATCACTTTTAACAATTTAGGCAATGATCTAAAAATTTGTCACAATTGAGAAACTAACGTTAAACAAAATGATGCAATTGCACTCTCGTTTTTTCATTTATCAAATAGTGAGGGCTATTCTATATACATATGTCAAAAAAAGATCCCAAAATATGAGATATACTGACTTCAATTTCGTCGATTTATACTCTTAGTACCTTAACTGGACAAAAATTTGTAAATAAGTAAGTCAATTGTTAAAGTTGGTAATCCAGTATCTAAATTGTTAACCACCTGTATTATATTACACTACACATATTTTTCCCATTAAAAAAAAATAGGTATTAATATATTTGGAGGCCCAAATTCCCTCATTTGGGTATTGACTACTCGGGCCTGCTGTGAATAAAGTGGGTAGAAGTGTCTAAGAAAATATCTCGATATTGCTAAGAAATGTCAAGAATATTGTAGATGTGCTACGTTAAAAGGAATAGATATTATCTCATTTTTTGTTTATGTAAAATTTTTAAAACAAATGCTCAAGAATATAAGATAATCTAGTCCTTTTTACTAAAATGTTATCATCTTCGGCTGATAACTTTAGATCTTATTTTCTCACTTTGATAAAGTCATAACTTTGGTCGGTCGCGTTAGTCTTTTCAACAATAATATAATGGTAAATTAACTGTAAATAATTAACACTTCTTGGTCTTTATTATTGATCGGATTATTACACTTGCTCGGATTATTATTTATTTATTACAATTGTGCTCGATTTAACTATTTAATATCTTATATTGGTCGTTCTCCTTTTTCTTCGATACTCGGCTCTTTCACTGTTCGGTTTGTTTCTTAATTGGCGAAGCTTTGACTAATTTCTCTCTTTTCTCAACTTCTCTCTATAATTTTTGAATGGATTTTCTGGGTCCTTTTCTAGGAGGGGTAGTTGGCTATTTATAGGCAACTACGCCTTTTTGGATGTTGACAAGTGTCTCCATCTTAGGGGTTTTTTTTAGATATGAGTCCCTAGTTAAGTGGGCTTGGTCTTTTATTAGTATCTACCTCTATTTTCTAGGAAAGGCATGTGATGACCCATCAAGCATTGGATACCCATTTATGAAGTGTGGATCGATTACTACCCGAATAGAATATTCGGGTCTAATTTTTATGTTCTATCAAGTGCTCCCTGACTTCCTCGGCGTGGTCTCCACGTCGAGGGAGTCATGATCGGTCTGTCGAGGATATTACTTCGGTTTTGCTGTTCCCAATGTTACATCAAGAAATGCGATAGATTCACGACTGTTCCCTGGGGCCCATTTAAGGTCATTAAGAGGTCCTATCTTGGTACCCTTTTTCGAGGAAAACCCTTGATCTTCCCCACATTTATCTACTATAAAGGTGCCCCATCCCCCATTATCCCATTTATTATTACTTCGACTGTGACACGATGGCTTCTCCCAATGGTTCGACAGGAGACAACTCTTCAGATTACGTTGCTTACTTGGAGAATGAGGTCAAGAAGGTTCGCGTCCTGAAAAAGAAATTGGCGGACGTGACCAAAAGGTTGTCAGACATGGATGCGACGCACCACATGACCATGGCTGATAGGGATTGGGCCTTCGAGCGTATAAAGAGGCTCGAGGCTTCGCTGGCTAAGCAAAAGGCAGCAAAAAGGGCCTATAAACTTGCCTTCAAGGAGTTGCATACTCGGTCTAAACCGAGTTCGGATGATGATGAAGAAGGCTCTTCCTCGGAATAATTAGTCTTTTGTGATTTCATTGTATTGGGTGTCATCACCAAGTTGTAATCAAATCATGGAAAAATATTAATAAAGCATCTTTTAATTTCATTCTTGTCTGTTTATTCGCTTGATACCTTATTGGATGACTTAATCGGCTTTGAACTGCTGTAGTTAGCCATAAATGCCCTTGGGAAGTTCAAGAGGTTGTCTTTCTTCGAGATGACCTTTGATCTACCCCTTGTTTCTTCCTATAAAAGGGGACTGTCCCTGTATTCTTTGTGCAACTCATTCTTTATTAATCGAACAAATGGCTTCTCCTCGTGAAAATAGTGGTGACAACCTTCATGAATACGTTGCCCATCTCGAGGAGGAGGTTAGGAAGGCTCGTATCCTCGAAAGGAGGGTTGCCTTTTTAACCATGGAGGCTCGCCGAGCTGATGAGATGGACGAGCGCTTGGACGCCATGGAGAGTGAATATCAGAAGTCTCTGATCGACAATATTTGGGCTCATGCTCGGATCAAAGAGCTTGAGGCCTCTAGAAATAGGCACATTGCTTCCAAGAAGGCTTACAAACTGGCCCTTAAGGAAGTGTATGCTCGGTCGAAGAGGAAGCCGAATGACGAAGCGGGCCCTTCTACGAAATGATTTTATTATTTTTATTGTATTTTCTTTATGTTGACTGCTTCTTCTGTAATGAAGTATCAATCAATCAATAAAGACTTCTTTTTCTTGTTTATATCTGAATTACTTTCCCAATGCAATTTATTTGACTGCGCACGCTTGTGGTTCATTAATGACTTTTCTTGGGCTTTGTGTTTGACCTTATCCACTGGACCTTCTTAATCTCTGTATCTAGGGACCACTGGGATTTCTTGAGCCTGTGCACAAATCTTATCCTTTATATCTTAATTGCTATACTTTTTCTAGATTGACACGTGCAGAGGCTTTTCGAATTTCGCCCTCTTTTAAATACTAGCATGAATCCAAGCGTTTCTTCTCAAGTGACTCAACTTTTAATAACGAACGGTTGCTCTTTCCCACTTAAACTTTTATTAACAGACGCATCTTTTTAATTACCCCTGTTTCCAAGAGTTTTTTGACGAACGGTTGCAATTCCCCACACTAAACCATCCTTAATTTTTCTATAAATACCCTCTCAAGATATGGATTTATTCATAATCTTTTCTTTATCTCCCCTTACCATATATAGAATTTTATCCCATAATCTTTTTAGAATGGCAAGTTCTTCCACCAAATCTGCATTGGTCTTGCAAGTGGAGGCTTTTGAAGCTTCCTATGGCCATGCATTAAAACTGTTGAAGGATGCTGAGGAGGAGTTAAAGGTGATGCGTTATCACCATACCGAGATGGTTCGGGAACTAACTTGGCTAAGATCCGAACTGGATTATTGCCGACGTGCTCGTCAGGCTCTAGTCGAAGAGAATGAGGTGTTAAGGGGGAACCCGACACTTCGAGACAGGAATGTCTCTGCCGGGCCCTCTCATCGATACCGATCGACCTCCCCCTAACCTCTCCATTTTCCTTTTTTTTTCTTTTGATTTTCTTCAATTTTCTTCATTTCTTCATCTTTTCTCATCTCTTTTTCTTTTCCTTCTGCCTTCCCCTTTCTTTTTCTTCATCTTCTTTTCCCACCACTACGATGTAACAATCAACCCCGAGTCCCTCGGGTTTTTTGTTATATCTTTCTTATGTTTCTTTTTTCTTTTCTTCTTACTCACTCTAGGGTTTTTGTCATTTTTATTTTTCTTTTATGTCTTGTTCCTTTTACTCTCTTCATCCTCCATTTTCTTTTCACCATCTCTAGCTCTCTCAACTTTTTTCCTTTTTCTATTTCTTCCTCTTCTTTCTCACCACTACGATGTAACAATCAACCCTGTGATCCTAAGGGTTTTGTGTTACTTCTAGGGTTTTTGTTATTTTTCATTTTCCTCTTTTTGCTTTTCACTTCTTCTTTATGTTCCTCCTCTTCGCTCCTCCTGTTCGCCTGATTTACTGATATAGTCGATCTTCTTCGGCCATGTTGTCTCCTGATGTAACAGACCACAATGTAGTAGATTTTCTTTTGATGTAATCCTTGGATGTAATAGACTTCAATGTAATAGATTGTCTGTTGATGTAGTCCCCTGATGTAATGAACAGTGATGTATCTCACTTTTATTAATGAAAATTTCCTTTCCCCCTTTATATTGCACTTCTTTTTATGTGGCACTTGTGGTTTGTCGTTTTTCTGAAATCCAGATCTTTGAATATCTTCTTTATTTTCTGCTGTACTGTGATATCAGATGTATGTAGATGTATTGTCGGTCATAGGTGCATGCTCCCAAGCATGTCAGGAAATATGCATGCTCCCAAGTATGTCAGGAAATATGCAAGTTCCCAAGCAATGTCATAAAATATCATACTATTTTCGTTCTATAAGTACTCTTTTCTTTAGTAGTTATCATCTCTCATTTTTTTTTATCGTTTGCTTCTCCCCCGTCCCCTTATTTTCTTCTGTGTTCAACAATTTCCCAGAATGTCTGGACCTGTGGTGAGATATCATGCTCAGATGAAGGGCTTAGATACTGAGGTATCTCGGGTCCGTCGTCGAATGGGAAGGCTTGATAAGGAGTATGGCATTTTGGCCTTGAGTTTGTTCGGCTCTCACCCCGAAGAGACAGTGAAATGGACCGAGATTTCGGCCTTGAGTCGTCAGCTCGATCACTTGTTGCTTCAGAGAAATCATCTGCCCAACTCCTGGTATGATGCCGAGGAGATTTGGGACCATGCTCAAGACGAGTTCGATAACTCCCCTCAAGGCCTAGCTAACATGATAGTTAGGAATGCCCGGCTGGAGGAGCGCGTCATGGTTCTCACTAGGGAGAAATCCGAACTCTCCACGGAGAAAGAAAATTTGGTTGCCATGAATGATTCCTACCAAGCTCGGTTAAACTGCTCTGCTCGTTTTGCTTTCTCTCGGTCTGGTAGTTCGGTTTTTCCACCCATTGATCCTTAGTTAGATTGGGTTGGTTTTCTGATGTATTTCCCGTTTTGGAACTTGTATCTTTTTTTTTTGTATTTGAATCAGATGTATCTTTTCGTATCTCGTTCTTTTGTCTTGTGAACCGTTGCGACGTCTCGCGCTTTGTGCCCTTTGACTCTTTATAAATGCTCCCTATTGCATGTGTTTCATTACCCAATCTTCTTTTCTCTCTCTTGTTGATAATTTTTGTTTCCTCTAACTTGCTTTTGTTTGAGATGGCTCCCATTACTAGATCTGCCTCCAAAAAGAAAGCCCTTCTGGAAGAGGAGCCTACCTTCTTGCTACCCCGTCCCCCTGGTTTTGGGGAGGAGGATTTGACTCCTCTTCAGCTAAAAGAAATTGAGATGTTATGGCTGAAACATGATCTCAAGTGTGCTCAGACTGAAGTGAGGAGGTTTAAACAATATTGGGATGTGGGGGGCATTGCTCGTTTCAAAGCCGAGCAAAAATGCAAGTCTCGGTCTTATTCCTTGCAACAGGCTGAGATGGCGATTGCTCGTTTGATTAGGGAGAAAGAGCGTTTGGAGGAGCTCTTGGCGAAGAAGGATGCCGATATGGGGGGTAGTTCGAAGAAGTAGGATGGGTGTATTTTCTTGTAAAAATTTTATTTTTGGTTGTATTGTTTTGTGTTTTTCCCCCGGAGAGCGTTGTTAGACTTGACGCTTAATGCCTTCAAGGTAGAAACGGTTTCCGTCCACCTTGTTCGGTGTGTCCTGTGGGTAAGAAATGATTGGGCGTCGAGGATCTTAATCGGGGGGCATCCTCGGTGTGATAATATTGGTAGCGTATGTTGGAAGGTTTTCGTGGTAGGGTCCACTGGCCGTTTATTTAGGTGTAATGATGTGACCTGCTTTGGGTAGTGGGATACACTCTGACGTGGCAAAATCTGGAGCGTTTATAAGTTAAAAATAGCAGCGGTTGCTGACTTTTCTATGGTTGGAAAAAAGGTAAACCTCTGTCACACGAAAAGGTGGTTATTATTTTATTCTTTTTGTGACTCCACTCCTTTTTACTGTGCCAAGTAATCCCTTTTGTTTTTATCACATAATTTGCTGAAGAAAATATCTGTGTCTCTCTCTAAGGTATATTCTTCCCACCAAAAAGGAAAATCGTTCTGCCGCTCGATCTAGGGTTTCGTTGTATTGTTGATAGACTTGCTGCTGTTCTCGCTTGCCTGCTCATAATGATAACTGTAAGTGCTTTCTTATTAGGGTTTGAATTTGATTTGTTGTTGTGGTCATAGATGTGGTGTTGGTAAACGTTCTGAGTTGTCTATATATGTCTGATGGTGTTTAGTTATGTATTGGATTTTTGTTGATTGTGATGGTAGTAAAACGTAGGGTTTCTGGTTAATTTGAGCAGGGGGGGGGGGTTCTGGTTATGTTGATGTGGTTTTGGTTTGTGTATTTGGTTAGTATATTGATGGAGTTTTGATGATGTGTGGATAGGAAATTCTGACCCAATGCCTGGCCCAAGTTGGCCCATTTGTGGAAGAGGAGTTTAAAGAGCTTGCCGGAATACCCGCCGATATACACATTCGGCTGCCTGTCTCCGATGAGGAGGTGATGGGATTCGTTCCTGTCGGCGAGGTAGCTGTACGTTCCTCGACATTCTTTACTGGGGGTCTAAGACTTCCTTTTAGTGACTGGGTGGCTTCGTTCTTTGAGGCCGTCCAGATTTCTCCGGCCCAACTGGCCCTGAATGGTTACTGCACTTTGAACGGTATTAAAAGGCTGTCGGAGTTATCGGGGATAGACGTCGAATTGAAAGACGTATTCGGGATTTATAGTTTGAGGTTTGAGCGTCGCAGCTTGTATTTGAAGACAATGTGCGCCTTCTGTCGATTGGTCACCGGTTTGCCGGATACCAACAAGGAGCACAACCTGGGTATCGTGATTGCTTCTGGTGAATGGGGTTGTGCGGGACACCAGATTCCCGGACCTGCTACCAAGGCTCCCACTATTCCAGACCTCGGCGCTCCCAATGTTGAGGCTCTCTTGTCTCTTTGGAAATGGTGGGGGCCGGGACCGATGAAGGATCCAGCGAGTCGTACTGCTCCCATGCTGCTCGGGTACCCTACGGGGCCAGTGACAAAGGGGAATCCTGCGCCCGAGATCCCCAAAGATCCCGAGGAGGAATTCTTAAAAGTTGTCCGGGCTCGAAGTGCTGCTCGGGTAGGGAAAAAGCCCGTTCGTTCTAAGCGTCGTGAATCTGACCCCGTTGTTGGAACAACGAAGAGGGCTAGGGGGACCGATACATCGGTCACCGAGGAGGTTACTAACGTTGGCACGGGCGAGGGGGTGTTTGCTGCTTCCCAAGGGGATACCACCGAGGATGCCTCCACGCCTAGCGATGTATGTGTATATGTATATCGATTCTCTTGTCTTTTGATTGTTGTCGTTTTGTTCTCTAGTTCTTTGCTTTATTAGTTATCTTGTTTCAGCTACTGACTTCTCCATTGGTTACCCTCGCTCTTGCTCGGTCGATGGGTATTATTGTGTTTCAGGGGTCGATTGATAACCTATTCGGACATATCAACCTCCTGGTGAATATGGGCGTGGATACGATGATCCTGCCTGTCATCTCGCCTGTTCGTGCCGAAGACATGAAGGATCCGCCTGTTACCTCGCCCATCCGTACTGAGGATGTAAGCGAGCACATGGCCCCTGAGACTGGTCCTTCAGATAAGGAGGTGAGGGAAGAAGTGGAGATGGAAGCTGGCAAAGAGACTGCCGTGGGTGTTGTGAGGGGTGGTGAAGACGAGGTTCCCGAGGAACCTGAAAAAGTGTTGGTGGACGGGGTTGCAATGACCCGTTACATTGACTGGTGTGGGGGATTGCTGTTGGAGCAACCCCGAGCCTTGAAGATGGGGTATACGGCTCTTAAGCCCCTCGTTTTCAAGGATGCAGAAAAAATAGATGCTCGGCCTACAATGTCGGTTATAAAAAAGGCCAACGTCGATGCGATGCGGGTACGTTGTGCTCGTATTTTGTTATATAGGTCGTGATGTTCTTATTTTGGCTGGAATCTGATGTTTTTAAATACAGGTTGTCGTGGGTACCGTGGTGTTAAGGGATCAGATGGCAGCGCTAGGGGCTGATAAAGAGAAGTTGGTGGCCGAGAAGAAGGCCATAGTCGAGGAGAACGATCGGAAGATAAAGGATATGCTTGCGGCTTTCGAGGCCGAGAAAGAGAAACTGGTCGCCGAGAATAAAACCCTGGGCGATAATTATGACAAGCTGTCGGTGGACATCCTGCACATGACCGAGGAGGTCGGTAAGTTGGAGGCTGAAAAAGAGAGCATGGTCGATAAGTACGACCAACTAGAGGCTGAGAATTTGCTCATGGCGGAGGACGTTGAAGCCGAAAAGGCCGAGGTTGCTGCTCTGAAAGCGGTGCATGCTGAGGAGCAGACAAAGTTCGCAATGATGGTGAATTTCTCCGTGTTTTGCGCTCATGTGCGTGCGCTCAATTTCGCGAAGGTCCCTTGTCGGATCGGGCGTGGTCGGAATTGGTGTATCCCTGTCCTCATGGTGCACCTCCGAAACCTTTAGACTGGGCGAATCTTCGGGAGGAGGAGCTTCCTCGGCTGCCAGGGCAGACTATATCGACAGCGCTCCGTTCCCATTCCGTGTCGGCCCCTTCCACTCCTCGTCCTGATGTTACCGCTACTCCCCCACCCGCATCTCCTCAGGTGGAGCCTTGAACATTTTTCTTGCAGTATTTTCTACGTAGCTTAGTGTAAAGTCTTTTGGTACCCGAATTTTGGGTTTCTTTTGTATCTAGAAAGATATTCTTTTGGGAAGTGATAATATAGGTGTTGTGCTTTCTTTCTGTTTGGCTTTCCCGAGTTAATTTCTCTTTTTGAGGGTCATAATATTTTGAAGGATGTGAAAACAAAATATTGTCAGGTACCTAATAACCCTCTTGTCATGGTGGTCTGGACCTCGCCTAGTCGTAGCGTAGGTGACGTTATAGATAGTCTTGAAAGATCTAAGGCTTTCCTAACTGCTGAATTGAATTCTGCTCGTCATGAAGTCGAGGATCTGAATGTTCATATTTCAAACATGTCGATTCGGTTACGTGACTTGGGAGAGAAATTCAGCAAAAAGACCGCATATTATACGGCGAACAAGGGTGAAGCGAAAGAGCTTCTTGGTGCACTTCGGTGCTCTCGTGATGAAGCCCGAGGCCGTGTGACGAGCTTGAACTTGGTCCTAGGGGCCGTTTTCGAGGATGCGGACCTGCTGCTATCCTTTGTCAAAGCGTATTGGGCCCGAGTTCGCGCTTTAGAGGTGCTCGAGCATATAAAAGGGATGAGTGGTGTTGCCCGGGCAGAACGCATGGTTGATGCGACGGCCGGGGTAACTGAGACCACGGCTGCCTTGAACCGAGTCGATGCGGTCGTTCGTGAGCGCTTGGGGACGCAAATTGTTTCACTGCGAGATATTCATTTCGCCGATGTAGTAGAGACCTCAGCGTCTGTTGATGGGTTATCGGATTAATGACGGACTAGCTTGTTTTGTCGTTTTATTTGTAGCTTGTAAAGGAATATTCTTTTTGCTATTTTCGTCTTTACTTTTCTTGTGGTTGAATATTCATCTCTTCCCCTTCTGCCCCATTTTTTTTTTATATATAGGCACACGCTACTACGTCTCACCAGGCTGGTTCTCCATGCCTAGTTAGTCCGGGGCTAGGACCTACTGGTGCTGCCCGGAATGAGGTCTTAGCTGGTGCGGCTAGTGAAGTGCCTGCCAACTGGCCTTACATCGTTTTGATGGGCAAGAACGTCAAGTTGATCGACCAGTGTGCCCGACTTCGGGCCAAGTTGAAAACTCAGGCGTCCTCTTTTCGGGAATATGTTCGCCGTGTCGAGCATGTTTTTGAGGTTCAGGAGAGTCGTTTGGATCGATATTGGCGTGTAAAGCAAAAATACTTCGGCAAACTAAAGTCGTTGGTAACCAAAGCCAACATGTTGGTGAAGTATTTCGTCTGTCTCGATCCAGATACGATGCTGCTGCGGTTTGGATCAAAGCGCGTAACCTTCCCTTCGATGATGCTCGCCGCAAAGCGGCCGCGTATGCTGACGAGATCGCTAAAGGAGCCGAGTTCGCAGCGCGGCTTGAGACGCTGACCTGCGTTGGTGCTCACACGACCAATTTCGACGCACTCATCTCTGAGGAACGGTTTGATGGCGAGGAGACGGATGAGGACACAACGACGGATGACGAAGAGGTTGAGCTAGGTCAATTACCGTCGTGCCCCTCTTGTAGTAGCTCTTCTTAAATCAGTTTATTGTTGGTGATATCTTGTTGCCTCCGTAAAGCGGGCGAGGACTATTTGTGTTATTTCTTTATTCATGTACTGTACCTTCCCATTGTCGTATTGCTATTTGATTGATTGGATCGATTTTTTTTTATTTTTTTTTTGTACCTTCCCATTGTCGTATTGCGATTTGATTGAGTGGATCGATTTTTCCTTGCTGATTTTTTTGTTATCTCGTTATTCGTGTATTGGATATGCTTCTTGTTGATATTTCGTTGTTTGGATTGATTTTCCTTCATTGTTTTCGCCATTTTGTATTCTATCGCCTCCGTAATGTGGACCTGAATTATTCCTCTAATTTCGGTACTGCCTTCAATCCTTAAACATTGGATCAGCTGGTACCTGCATATGTGCCTCCGGTTTACTGGAGGACTTTAGTATTCCTAGGCGTTCTTTTGAAAACACGCCATGTTCGGAATTTCATAGTATTCCTAGGCGTTCCTTCGAAAACACGCCATGTTGGGAATTTCATAGTATTCCTAGGCGTTCCTTTGAAAACACGCCATGTTGGGAATTTCATAGTATTCCTAGATGTTCCTTCGAAAACACGCCATGTTCGGAATTTCATAGTATTCCTAGGCGTTCCTTCGATAACACGCCATGTTGGGAATTTCATAGTATTCCTAGGCGTTCCTTTGAAAACACGCCATGTTCGGAATTTCATAGTATTCCTAGGCGTTCCTTCGAAAACACGCCATGTTGGGAATTTCATAGTATTCCTAGGCGTTCCTTTGAAAACACGCCATGTTCGGAATTTCATAGTATTCCTAGGCGTTCCTTCGATAACACGCCATGTTGGAAATTTCATAGTATTCCTAGGCTTTCCTTTGAAAACACGCCATGTTCGGAATTTCATAGTATTCCTAGGCACTCTGGCCGTTCGGGAATTTCAGCTGCACTCGTTAGACAGCATAACAAGATATTTTATTCATTCAAAAGACAAAAGATAATGCCATTAAGTAGGAGGGGTAAGGTAGCACCTGTACTTGTACTTGTACTTGTCAGATAGTCTATACGTAGTACTTCTTTAGGTTAGCCACATTCCAAGAATTCTTTTCCCCTCGGCTGTTGGCGAACAGGACGCTTTTGAGTTTGTAAGAGACTGGACTCGTCCGCTTGACAATTTCGTATGGGCCTTCCCATGTAGGGCTTAGTTTGCCATGTATTTCGTTGCGGGTATAGACCGTTACTCGTCGCAGCACCAGTTCTCCTACCATGAATTCTTTGGATCCTCTTACTTTCTTGTCATAAGTTTGCTTCATGCTTTGTTGGTATTTGGCTAGGGTAAGGGCTGCTATCTCTCGTTTCTCGTCTATCATGTCTAGTTATTCTCTCATTCTTTGTTCATTGTTTCCCTGCTCGACTAAAGTCGTTCGGAGTGTGGGTAGCCCGATTTCTGTTGGTATGACGGCCTCGACACCGTATGCTAAGCTAAACGGGGTTTCCTTGGTACCCGTCTTTGGCATAGTTCGGCACGACCACAAGACATTGAGTAGCCGCTCGGGCCATCTCCCTTTTGCTTGTTCAAGGGTTGTCTTGATGCCGTCTAGTATTGTTCGGTTTGACACCTCGGCTTGCCCGTTTCCCTGTGGGTATGTCGGTGTCGAATAGAATTTTCGGATACCTAGTTCCTCGTACCATAGCTGTAAATTGGCATCTTTGAACTGGGTTCCGTTGTCGGCGACAATAGCATACGATATACCGAACCTAGTGATGATGTATTCCCAAATGAATTGTTTGACGTTGCTGGCTTTGATTTCTCGGAAGGGTTTAGCTTCGACCAATTTGGTGAAATAATCCATCGCGACGATCAGATATTCCACACTTCCAGGTGCTTTAGGGAGTTTATCGACTAAATCAATTGCCCACTGGGCAAACGGCCATGGAGCCGATACTGGGGTCATCAGAGACGAGGGGAGCCGTGGTATCTTGGCAAATCGTTGGCACTTGTCGCAACATTGTACGTATACATCCGCGTCTCGCTTGATATAGGGCCACCAATACCCTTGGGTGACTGCCTTGTTGGCAAGGGATCGCCCTTTCATGTGTGCTCCGCAGGATCCTTCATGGATTTCCTCCAAGACTGGCAGTTGCAGTTCGGGCAGGACGCACAGTAAGTGGGGTCCCCGGTAACTAGATTTGTATAGTTTGTCGTCCTCGGATAGCCAGAACCGAGGAGCTTTTCTCGTAATTTTCAATGCTTTTATCTTGTCGGCTGGGAGCGTTCCGTTTCGCAGATAGCGAGTCATGTCATCCATCCAACCCAGCTCGTACTGTGCTGACGTCACCCGGTTTATTCTTTTGATTATGCTCGGACTTGGCAGTAGCTCCACTGTGATCAACCGGGTGTCGGTCAATGTTAATGTCGAGGCTAGTGTGGCCAAGGCGTCAGCATGTGCATTTTCGGTGCGGTTGATTCTTATTAACTCGCACTGTTCGAAAGTGGTCATCAAGCTTTGGACTTTTTCCTGGTATAGGATCATTCTGTCATCTTTGGCTTGGTACTCGCCGATGGCTTGATTGACGATCAGCATGGAGTCTGAACTTGCGATCAAGTGGGAGCATCCGAGGGATCGGGCAATGAGCATGCCATTTATCAGGGCTTCGTATTCTGCCTCATTGTTGGTAGCTCGGAAGCCCAGTTTTATGCTTTTCTCGATGATTGCTCCCTCTCTAGACTTGAGGACGATTCCTGCTCCTGATCCGTCCTTGGTGGCTGACCCGTCGACATGTATCTGCCAGTGTGATTGCGGGGACAGAGCCAAAGGCTCGTCATACCCTTCGGTGAATTCTGCGACGAAATCGGCCAAGACTTGTCCCTTTATGGCATGTCGGGGTGCGAACTCGATATAGAATTGGGATAGTTCGACCCCCCAGGCGGCAACTCGGCCGCTAATGTCCGTCCGTCGAAGTGATTCTTTGATATGGAACTTCGTGTATACCTGGACCTGATGAGCTATGAAATAGTGTGGCAACTTTCTGGTTGCTACGACCAATGCCAGACACAGCTTTTCCAAGGGTAGGTAACGTGTTTCGGCTTCGACCAGAGTTTTGCTGACGAAGTAGACCGGAAATTGTTCGCGACCTTCTTCTCTTAGGATAACTGCACTCACAGCTGTAGTGGAAACTGCTAGGTAGCATGCCAGAATATCTCCTTTGTTCGGCCTTACTAGCAGTGGCAGCGCCCTCAAGTACTCTTTGAGATTGTTGAATGAAGCCTCACATTCCGGGTCCCACACGAATTTCCTATCCTTCTTGAGTGATTCAAAAAACGGTCGTCCGTTGTCTGCGGATCGACTGATGAACCTGCTCAATCCGGCCATCATTCCCGTGAGCTCTTGTACCTGTTTCTTATTCTTGGGCGCTGCTAGGTTCCGTAGAGCTGTGATCTGATCGGGATTAGCCTCTATTCCTCGTCGGCTGACCATGTGCCCCAGAAATTTTCCTTTGCTGATGCCGAATGCACACTTGCTCGCATTGAGTTTCAGTTTGTGTTCGCCCAACGTCCGGAAAACATCTCTGATATCTTGGAGGTGGGATGTAGCCCTTTCGCTTTTGACGACCATGTCGTCTATGTATACCTCCATCGTCTTCCCTATATGATCTCGACATACCCTTGTTATCATCCTTTGGTATGTTGCTCCCGCATTCCGCAGGCCGAACGGCATTACCATGTAGCAATAATTTCCTAAAGGCGATATAAACGACGTCTTCTCTTGATCTTCGTGGGCGAGGGGAATTTAGTGGTATCCTGAATATGCGTCAAGAAAGGTCATCCTTTCTGCTCCCGCAGTCGCGTCCACCAGTTGATCAATCCTCGGAAGGGGAAAGTGGTCTTTCGGACAGGCTTTGTTGAGATTGGTGAAGTCTATACAGACTCTCTCCTTTCCGTTCTTCTTTGGGACGACGACTGGATTGGATAACCATTTGGGATAGAAAACCTCCCTTATGGCTCCAGCCTCCAATAGCTTTTGTACTTCAGCGATTATAGCTGCTCTGTACTGTACCGACACTTTTCTCCTCCTTTGAGCTATCGGCTTGTACTCGGCATTAACACTTAGGTGGTGGCATGCCGTTTCGGGGTCTAGGCCTGGCATGTCTTTGGGACTCCAGGCGAATTTATCAACGTTGCTGAAGAGGAATGCTTCTAACTCTTCGGATTCCTGTTTTGGAAGGTTATTGCCGAGGAGAAAGTAGTGTTCCTCGTCCATATCCAGGATATACACCTTCCTAAGTGTTTCTCCTACTTGTTCTTCAACAACCCTCTCGGTTTTGGCTATTTGGTTGATCAGCCTCTTTGTGTTGGTGGGTTGTTCGACAACGCTCAACTGTCTTTGAAGAGCCGCGGTAATGTCCTCACAGTGTCTCGAATCTTCCTGACATCCTCTGGCTGTCTCGATCTCTCCCTTATCGTTTGGGTATTTGACTTTTTGGTGGTAGGTCGAGGGTATGGCCTTCATGGCATGCAGCCAAGGTCGGCCCAAGATCGCGTTATGGCCAAAGTTGTCGTTGACCACTAAGAATTCCACTGGAACTGACACGGATCCAGTTGTGACACTGAGGACGATCTTTCCCAACGGTTTAGTCGTCTCGGAGATGAACCCGATCAGTGTGACATCGGTAGGCTGTAGAACTTGCAGCTTGAGTTCCATCTTGTCGAAGAGCTCCCTGTACATTATATCACAAGAGGCTCCTTGGTCGATAAGCACCCTGCTGACCGTGTCAAGGCCGATTTGAACACGGAGGTTAATGGCGTCTCCGTGGGGGTAAATCACCCCTTCCTCGTCCAGATCCGAGAAGGAAATGGGCGGATGTCGCCGTGGTGTGCATTGTCGTTTAGAGGTCGATGCCTGTGATGTCTTGGCTACTTGGCTAAAGTGAGCCAGTTGTCGTTGTCGTGACCGTTCCCCACCTGGGCCCTTGGGTCGTGACATATGAACGACGTTGATTGTTTTTCCTTGCCGGTCGTCGGCTCCCTCAATGGCCAGTTGTTTGCCTTTATTCCCAGATCCTTTGATAAACTTGGCTAGGTATCCCGCATCGCCCCACTGGTTCATTCTCCATCGCAGGTTACAGCAATGCTCAGTGAGATGGCCGTGATCCTCATGATATGCGCAGAAGAGCTTGGAATCTCTCTGATTGGGGGGAGAGGTGATCGGTTGTGGTCGGAAATACCAACTTTCCCTGCATATATCCTTGAGGATATCTTCAGCAGATAGGTTGAAAGTGTATCGCAGCTCGACCGGTTTGAATGTGTTTCGGCGTTCCCCCTCTTGGAGCCGACCTTGTTGAAATGGTTTGGGGGGCATTGGGTAGGTGAGATGGAGCGGTTTATGTTCGTTGATCGGGGTTGGGTATGCGATCTGGAGCGGTTTGGGCTCAAGTGCTCGTGGTCGCTCTATCCTGCTATGGACCTCGGGACCTTTCCCCTTTCTGGTCGGTTGGAATGTTTCTCCCTGGTTATTCCTAACTCTTTTGCGACCCACCTGTGCCTCGCGGACCGACTCTCTTCTTGGTAGAGTTCGGTTGAGGAAACGCAGTTCGTCGTTTTTATCGGTGAGGTGGGTACAATAGGCTAGCAGGGAATCAGTGGTCGGAAAGTTTTTGCCTATAAACTTCCTTCTCGCCCAATAGCCATTAGGGATGGAGTTGATAAAGTTCTGGATGGCTATGTTATGGACGTACTGTGGAATCTGGTTTGCTACATCGATGAAACGTATGCAGTAGTCATTGAGCCTTTCATTGGGCGTCATCGTCATTTTCAGAAGGGTTTCGATGCTAACCTTCTTCTTCCGATGAGCAGCGTATCTAGTGGAGTACGCTCTTAGCAGCTCTGCCCAGTCCCTAATGGAGCCTCGTGGCAAGTTGTGATACCACGATGAAGCCTCTTGGCCCAAGCTGTTTTTCAAAAACTTGCACATTAGTGCATGGTCATCACTCCACAGTTCCATCTTCGTCTTGTAGTGTCTCAGATGGTCAATAGGACAACTCCTTCCGTCATAAAGTCTGAACTCGGGGATGACGAACCTCATAGGATTGCGGTACCGAGTGATCTGTTCGGTACATGGGGTTTCTTGGCATACGTTCCAAGCCTGTTGGAACGCGTCATCCGTGGCCTGGTAGGGGGGGTATCCCCCCTGATGCGGTGGTGGGCCGTATCCTTCCCCTATCCAGTGTTCAGGATATCTACCGTCCTTCGTGTTCGTGTGGAGGACACGTTCCATATAAGTGTTTGGGTGGATGATCGTTGGAGGGACCGTTATTGGGACATTGCCCTCTTGGTGGGGCACTCTCGTCTCGGGTCGCCGACCTGCCGCTTCCAGGGCGGCTCTGTAGGCGGAATCTTCCGCTTCACGGCGTGGGTCTTTGTCTGTATTGGCGGGTTGGATAATTGGCAATACGATGCCGGCCGCTGTTATGGCCGTCATGCATGCCGCCAGCTGAGGTTGTAGCTGGGCGTAGTTCCTTTCATTGGCTAACAGAACAATGTGTTGTACTTCCACCGTGGGTGGTGTAATCATCCTCGGTGGATTAGTTGGAAATCGGGACAACTGTTCGAGTACATGATCCTCGGGCATGTCAAACCGGTGAGCTTCGTTCGTTTGTAAACGAGCACCGGAGTTGACCGAGGCTGTTGGCAAAGGGACTCTTGAGCTCGGCCCTGCTTGGGATCCGGGTAGGCGTCTTTGTGCACGCCTTAATACGGGCATGACTTGTTCGTCATCCGAGGACGAGGGATGCTCGTCAACAATCCCTTCAAGTTGTTGGGGTTGTTCTTGGTTGACATAGGAGGTTGTTGGTTGGTTTCCGGACTGGATAGCGTCATATCTGTCACGGATGGCGAGTAGATCGTCGAGGTCTTGTTGGCTAATTTGCGCGTTTTGGTTATTGATTTCTACTATCTCAGGATGGGTTTCTTCTACATTGGTCACCATTGTCGCTCGTCTGGTAGAGTATTGGTATTCGAATTCTAAACTAGTTGGGAACTAGATGATTCCCGGAGACGGCGCCATTTGATAAACCCATAACTTTGGTCGGTCGCGTTAGGCTTTTCAACAATAATGTAATGGTAAATTAACTGTAAATAATGAACACTTCTTGGTCTTTATTATTGATCGGATTATTACACTTGCTCGGATTATTATTTATTTATTACAATTGTGCTCGATTTGACTATTTAATCTCTTATCTTGGTCGTTCTCCTTTTTCTTCGATACTCGGCTCTTTCACTGTTCGGTTTGTTTCTTAATTGGCCAAGCTTTGACTAGTTTCTCTCTTTTCTCAACTTCTCTCTATAATTTTTGAATGGATTTTCTGGGTCCTTTTCTAGGAGGGGTAGTTGGCTATTTATAGGCAACTACGCCTTTTTGGATGTTGGCAAGTGTCTCCATCTTAGGGTTTTTTTTAGATATGGGTCCCTAGTTAAGTGGGCTTGGGCTTTTATTAGTATCTACCTCTATTTTCTAGGAAAGGCATGTGATGACCCATCAAACATTGGATACCCATTTATGAAGTGTGGATCGATTACTACCCGAATAGAATATTCGGGTCTAATTTTTATGTTCTATCACACTTATAAAATCTCTTAGCCACAACAAAATACTTATATGTAAATGTGTTTTTTTAACTTTGTTTGCTATTTCAAAAATCTTTGAGCTAAGGCCGCACTTATTTCATGCAGGAGGTATGATTAGGGATGGCAATTGGGCCGGGTTTCTCGAAACCCGACCCGCACATCAATCCACACATAACCCGACCCGTCCCGACCCGTTTGACCAGAATTTTTTTTGATAAGTCAAATAAGTGCAACCCATTATGAAGTATCTAACAATAACCACATGATTTTAGCAAATCAAACTCCTGCAAGAAAAAAATTAAACATAGCTGATCAAATATATTGAAATTGCCAACTATAAGGAAGAGATAATAGCAGTTCTTTACATTAAGGTATTTTCTGATTTCGCTTAGGTACAAAGATTACATTTTTTCATATTGGGTCCGGTTGACAGCAGATTTTTTTAGCAAATTTTTGGATTTTAGATTTTAAAAATCTGTGGGTGTATTTAGCTTTTGAAAAGCTGATTTTAAGCCTAAAGCTAAAAAAATCCAAATATAAAAAATCTGGACTTTGGTTGGATTTTCAAAACAGATTTTTAAAATCTAATTTTTGACCAAATAATTTGTTGCCAAACGGACCCTAAGTGTACTACATAAGAAAATCATAGGTTGAAGTACTAATTGATAGAGAAAATCAAATACTATATACATTATTCTATCATTTCTTGAGTACTTTATACTAATTAATAGAAATAAATGTTAGTTTAAATTACATATCTAAATCTGATGGTATACTAACTCCTCTAAAATTGGTGTAGAAAGACAAATTTGAACAGAAGACAACAAACCTGATGTGAGTCTGAGTCAATCTCATCCCAAGATTTGCCATTTCGAGCTGACTCTATTTTCATGAGAAGTTTATCTTTCTCAATCTGCATTTTTAAATTCATTAGTTACCTTACAAAACACTCCGGTAATGTAAGAAAATATAAACTCGGGAAAGGAAAGAATCACTAAAAATAAAACCTGCGCATCTAGAGCACGTTGAGTAAGATGTTCACACTCAATTTTACGATATTGAAGTTCCCTTTGTAACTCTTTGTTGCTTGCTTCAAGCAAAGATATCTTGTGCTTGGCTATCTAAAAACGAAAATAAAACTAATAACAACAAACAAAATAACAGATTTTAAAACCTTATGAGGTTAAAGCTCAGCTTTTTTGCTTGTAATCTGGACAGTGATTTACTGGAATTTTGGCATAAAAAAAGTAGAAGCTTTAAAGTTGGATGAATCTGGCTTTTCAGAAGAATCCATTAATCCTATCTTATTAACCTAAAAGCTGCAACCAAACAAGCCTTAAAGCTTATATAGCTACTATGGTACCTGAAGCTCTTCAACCGATGCACCAGAATCTCCACGGAACAAAAGAAGCTCGGTTTGCAATTCTTCAATTTGACCTCGCATTTTTTGCATTTGCGCAGGTACTGGATCGCGGTTAATCTGGGGGAAAAATTATATACATGAATAGACGGTCAACCACGAAAGAATTCTTATATGTTACTGTGAACCACAAAAACTAACAATTGCTTTGTTCTGTATGTTACGTGCACGATTGGCATATTTCAAAGTATTTAGAGTCTCCTCCGCATTCGTGTCTGCTGGACTCACACAAGCTGTACATACAAATAACAATTAGAGATCTTGAGATTTTTAAGAAGTAATATATGCAGATGAGCAAGTGGCAAATGAAGCATTATACCTATCATCACTATTTTGCTGTTTCCTCCAAGGAAATCCTAAAAAATAGCGTAACAAATTAGTGACACAAATATATTGCTTTGCGGAGTGAAACAGTATAATGAACAATGGAATAAGCAGCAAAGTCACAAAGTCGAAGCTTGGATATCCAAACTATTTGGATGAACTTTCAAAGCTTATTGAAGGAAAATTTAATGATCAAAACCAGTGTTAAAAAAAGTTAGAGGGAAAAATGATAAAGTTCAGCCATTCTTTATATTGCGAAACTTTCTACACGAAATCATTCGAAGCATAAAGTTTGTCACTGTAACTTACAAAGCGAAACCTCAAAGACATCGGGATTAAACTGAAGGCGTGCTAATTATGCATGTATTAGATAACATGTGCACACAATTACCATCTCCCTGCATAATTAAATAAATAACACATCTCCTCGATTTTTCATGAGTTTCGTATGGATACCCCTCGAGAAAAACATTTCAGTTGGATAAATTTCCAATTTTATATAAATGTAAAATGTGTAGTTTTGTATTGTTTTATCAACTTCAAAAGGCTCTTGCAAACGAAGACCAAAGTCTATGAACCACATAACCTATATTCATACGATGTTCACAGAGTAAGATAAACAAGAGCATAAAAGATAATATTTTGGATAGTCATGTAACCCAAGGCAGTGTGTCTCTCTAACAATTTTGCAGGGGGAAATTAAAATAAAATAAAAAGAAGAGTTTGTTACTTGCCTGCAATAATCGTGTTAATTTGCTATCTCTATATGGTACGTGCCCTCCTTCTTTTCATCTTTTCTCATCTCCCAGTGCACTAATGACATTACCAAGTGCCAATAGTCCCTTATTTATATGTATACCTGTGACAAATAGGAAAAAAATATTAAAGTTAAAGTTTATAATTTAAAACAGCTTAGACTGTGAAAAGATGCAATGTATCAAAAAAATTGCTTCATTCAGTAATTTCGACAATCAAGTACTTTATTTATTTTCTAGAAATTCAGAAATAGAAAAGAAAATAATATACCTTCACGAAATCGCATCCCATCGGCTCCAGTACGTTTGGCTCTTTCAGAACCAGCAAGGTCTACCAAATGAAGTTTCGCAATAAGAATACCATCGCCGTCATCATTATGGATACTTTTACCAGGACAAGAACCTATTTTCTTCTGCTCCAAAGCAATTGTAAAGATCGCATGCGAACGACTAAAGCAAAAAAATCAGACATATAAATTTTCAATGCATGATATGTCCAATAAATACTTCAATTCATAAATAACATAAGTTCAATCTTGTAGGAGCTTGGAATAGTAAAATCATTGTATAGATTACCTACTAAATTAGAAAACATGATTGTAAATAGGAGTATACTTCAAAAGGATGATGTCCCAAGTGACTATAACGAATAAGACAACTGTACAAGTACAATTGGGGGGAGCTCAGATGGTTCAATGTATACAACTTCAGACAAAAAAAGTCTTGCTATCTGAGACATACAACACCACCAGCAGAATGACAAATAAGCAAATAATTTTGCAAGAACTTGGACTTTGCATATATTTATTTATAGACTAAGCTAGAAGCTGAGTCTTGAAAAAAGTGAAATAAACATAACAGCATACACATCAAGGACTAACATGTCAGTATTTGTAGACTAAGCCGATGGAACTGACTATCTATGTAAGATCTAGTTTAGAAACGTGGCTTAAGTTTCATATTTTGTATATAATATAAATAACTCATCATGGGGCTCTTCGACTTGGTTCCAACATGTGCTCAAGATTGTAGATGTTGCTTAATTTATAGCATACATCATAAATACAAAACTTATTGATATGTGTGTGCGTGTGAAAACTTTGAGTAAAGGTATGGTTCATAAAACTATGACGTCTTTTCAATCCAATACACTAAACTAAAAAAACTTCAAACTTATGTACAATATAATAATATTGTGCCAATTTAGTATTACTACCATCAATTTTAAACCCCTCTACTAAATGATTTTTACACAGATCTACTACTTTTTATTCTCGATAAGGATACATAAATCAGTAATCTAGTTGCATACCTCGATTGACTATTCATGTTTGTACTCCCAGTAGCACGAGCCACTGAACCACGCAATAGATTTGTAGCCATTTCTTCTTTCGTCCTCACTTCAGCCTCTGTAACCCCAGCAAGTGTTATCCCGCCATTTATCGTTTCTCTTATTTGTATCGGTACTCGTGCTGGCCCCGAAGGCTTTGCTTGGGATGGCACGTCACCTCGAGAAAAAGCTGGTGGACTAGGATCCAACAAGTCAAACACTTCTTCTTTGAATATCTGAAAGTATGATCAAAACATAAAAAAGTAACTGACATCAATATTTTTGAGTAAAGATGGTCCTGAATAAACATCACGAGTGGCTAAGGAATGCTTTAATCGTAAATATGAGAAAGTTAAATTAATTTATACTAAAAAATTGAATTAAATTATATGGCCAAAAATTGATTCGTTAATTTTTTATGTCAGTTTATAAAGATGTAGTCAACTCTGTACCACCGCAGTGTTCGTCCCTCCAATACAAAACAATATAACATTGCATATGGTACAGTGAAACAAAATAAATCCACGGATCAACTATTGAACCATAAGACCATCCTCAGTTCCATCTCAGGCCATATCAAACCACAAAAAATCATCTTTTTTACTAATTAATTATTTCTTAATTTTTTTGCCATGCCATTACTCATGAGATTTGATAGAATTGATTAATATAGTAAATTAGCTTGGATGTACCTCTATGAAGGATACACGAATTAAATATTCAGTAGAATCTCCACTCGCTTCCACCCTCGAAAAAATTGTTTCTATCACTTTGGGAATAACTCCTCCTGAATGATCGTCTCCGTTGTAGTTTGTCCCCATTGTGTAAGTCTTACCCGATCCGGTCTTCAATAACCATATAACACTAGTCATTGAGGGTTAAACTTGCAAATTTTGGATGTATTGAGGGTTTTAAAGAGTTCTTTAAAAAGGAGGATTTGATCCAACAGGTGAAGAACATCATTGATTTGGAAGCCAAAGGGCTACCAAACCTTAGATTTTGATGATAAAAAGAGGTCTAAAGAAAGAAGATAAGCAGGCGAAGAGGTGGAGAGTATCTCTCTTCACAGTGATGTTTTCTATCCTAAGAAAAGGAATGGGGATCTAACAACACGTGTACAGTTGGTACGAGATTATCAAAGATCAGTTTGTTTTTGATCCATCAAGTTTTTATGTTAATTTCATTGAAGTCTAGCAAGTTGTAAAGATAAGTAATTAGCTTTCAAATTTTCTTTTATGTCAATTTAGTGACATCTTTGTAATGGTACTTGAAATTATTTCTATTAATAAAATGTGGGTTATCCCCGCAACTTATATAAAAAAAACATATAACACTAGTCAGACTTTCATACAACAAATACAAATGATGAGAAATTAGAATAACCTTGAACAAAGAATCAGCATAGATACAAACCTGGCCATAAGCAAGCACAGTTCCATTGTAACCATGGAAAAGAGCATCTACAATCGGAGCAACACAATCATCGAAAATTTGACTAGAAGGGGAGCCTGAACTACCGTACACATAGTCAAATGTCAACGAGTGCGACCCGATTTGAACCTGTTCGATATACACGTCTATTCAACTTAACGCTTAACCAAATAATGAAAAGAAAAAAAACTAAAGGATGCAAACAAAACACTACTACAACATCTGGTTTTATCCGACTTAAGATTTATACCTTCTTCAACCCATAAAACTAAAAATACTTAGGGTGGGACTAGGGATGCAATTTCGCGGGTTTCAACCCGACCCGACCCGCCGCGGGTCGGATAAAAGTGTAATTCTATTCGGGTCGGGTCGGGTCGGGTCGGATTTAAATGGTTAAAAGTGCAAATTAAAAAAATGCAACTTAAGACTCTCTCTCATATACATTAAACTCTCTCTTTTATATCATTTTTATATTATAGTTCTAAATCAAATGATTTTTTAATCTAAGTAACAAATTTTATTTGAAATTTTTGACATTTATGAGATTTATTTTTTAAAAGGAAAATAAATATTTTTTTAAAAAACGGGTCAAATTGGTCAGGTCGGGTCGGGTTGAAACCCGTAAAATTGCCATTCTTAGACATGATATTGTATGACAATCGTATTTGGTAACACAACTACTGATTATGGTGGTAATAAGGAAGCATGGATATATACAAGTCTCTTTTCACATTGTAAGATTACACTTGATTTCTATTAGTAGCATAAGACTGCTTAAAAATTATATAGTCATTTTACAAGTATCTCATTGAAACGGGTCCAAATATTCTACCTCCTATTCTTTTGTGTACAAAGTTATATAGTCAACGATAAAATATTAAAAGGGACTCATTCACCAAATTAATTAGTCATCTCTCTTGTGTACTAGCTTTCTCTCTCTCTATATATCTATATATATATATATATATCCTTATTTTATTTTACCTTGTTATTTTCCTTCTTTTTTTGTCAGTTTTTTTCCTTTTTTTTTTTTGGTTATTGTTGTAAAGAATAATTTAGATTATTATAAATTTTTACCAGGTAAATATGAAAAATTTGGAAAAAATAATATTTTTAGGCTTTTCTAATCTACTTAAGTGGTTATTGTTAGATACTTCATAATGGGTTGCACTTATTTGACTTATCAAAAAAAATTCGGGTCAAACGGGCCGGGTCGGGTCGGGTTATGTGCGTATTGATGTGCGGGTCGGGTCGGGTTTCGAGAAACCCGACCCAATTGCCATCCCTAGGTATGATAATATCATTAGTTTAACACCTTTTTTTGTTAATGCATTTAACTTTTGACTTTTTTGCTTAAAATTTGTACACATTTGGTGGAATAACTTAAAAACTAAGTTTCAAGCTAGAAACTTTAAACTGAACGGATCCGTTGACCTGATAACTCTATTGAAAACGGAAGTAGTCGAGTATTTTGTTTAAGAGTGGCTATAAGATACTGGCTTTATTCTTACGTTTAGTAAAAAAAATTCTTAATAGAAAAACTAAAATCTAACCTAAAACTCTATTTTAATAGCGAATTATGAGGATTGGGAAAGAATAATGTGAAATGAGGAGGGAGGATGAGAATAAAATGATGATTCTAAAGGTATTCTTCTCTATCTAATGAACGGGGAGGGGAGTCTGCGTTAAAAAAAAACCGTCTGTCCTGCACCTACCCTCCGACTATATATGCTTCAACAAGAATCACACAAAGGTAGATTAGAAACCTCTGGGAAAATGAAATGGCTGCTCCTAACCCAGCAGATAAAATACATTACATAGTTCGTTTTAGGGATTGACGACTTACCCATTCAGTGACTTTGGCACTGAACGTTCCAAAATGGGTACTATCGGGTGGAAAGCCTATTTTTTCTAGTATTTTCTAGCCGATTTTCTCGTTTTTTACTTTTTATTTCTTTTTATTTCTATAGTGAAGATAGTCGCACGTAATGACAAAAGATCTCGGTCAGAGCAGGCATATGCCAAACATGAATACCCCTGAACCCACGGGTAGAACACGTGGTAGCGAAACCCGAAACCCAATCTTGAGTGAAATAAATACCGCGGCTTCGATCTTTTTCAATATAATAATTTTTCCTCTCTATACAATATTTCATTAAAAAAAATGGAATGATAAGCTGATATCAAAATCTATTATTCTCGTGAGCTTAGACATAACTTAAAAGTATTTTTGTGTAAAATGAGGAAACAAATACCCAACATTATTTGTAAGGTGTTTCATAAGTGTGCTAAAAATAAGAATAATTGATGGTTGCGTAGTGAATTAATTGGGATGAGACGACGATACAGTGCGGCGTGCGGACGCGGACCAGCAACAAATTTGTGCACATCTCAACTTCTATTTTACAAGTGACTTATCATTAAAGTGACCGATAATATCACTTGTTGTTTTGTACCATATTATTTATCACATCTATGAATTTGCACATACTTATGAGAGTCGGACATCAAGGAGATGGGGATGACCAATGAGAGGGGACAAATTCAATTCGTACCAATATGAATTTTTACAAAGTCCTCAATTTTGGAAGAGATGGTAAAAAAGATTGAAAAAAAGAAGAAGGAGGATGAACGAAAAGGAGACGAGGAATATAAAAAAAAAGGATGGAGATAAAATGGAAGAGTAAAATAAATTTAAATGCATAGCAATCACGAATACATAAATTTTCAATCCTATATAATTTCCATATTTTAATAGTGGTGACACTACTTCCATCTTCATGTCCACATTTACTTCTTATTTTTCTTTAGTTCTAAGTTTTGATTTAACGCAGTATATATATATATGGCAGAGGCGGCTCTGATATTTTTGTTACCCAGTACAGAAAAAAAAATGTGATCTTTTTTTTATTGTCGTTCAAGTATGAAATTTCTATATAATATATATTAATTGTAGTTTAATTGAATATTAACCTTCAAAAAAAATTATTAATATAAAAAGAATTGTGTTTTTTCACTTACATGTAATTTTTTTTACTAGCTTATAGTTAAAAGTATAATTTTTTTTATGCATATTTATTATTTTTGGTCGACGTTGTGGGGCCTTTAAAATGCATCGGAATGATAAGTTTCGATACGGCCGCAGCTCCTACACCACTTAGGCTATGGTGGTTCATGACCCCGAAAATGAAGCCTCTTAATTTGTGGGCTTTTAAAAAAATTATTAGTATTCTATCCTACACGGTATAACTCAACACACTCTTTTTGGTAACGTAACCCCACGACATCACACGTAAATTTTTTGGATTAGTATCTTATTAAAACTTAATTAAATATTAGTCTATAAAACTGAAACTAATTAAAGATTGGTCCATTTTTCCTAATTAAGGATTACCCTTTTATTTGTCTCTTTTTATGGGAAAAAAATACGTGTTTAATGTGATCTCAAGTTGGTTCAATGTGATTTTATTTGCAACTTTAGGAATCCTTTTTTATCAAGGCAAGTGCACAAGCTATGTGTTCACATGAGATTGATATATATTCTAGTACTTCCGTCATAACATATTGGAATACTATGTATCTATGTGTAAATTTAACCGGTAAATATCTCGTACTTAAATTGTTGAAATGCAAATTTTTAAATTTTGTTTATATAGTTTAACATTTGAACTATGTGATTAACTTTTGAAAAACTTGATTTTCACAACTTAGATATTAATTATTTGTCGGTCAAAAATAGCCCCAATAATTTGGGACGGAGGTAATACGGTCGAAGCAACCGAGCACGGACGAATCAATATAGTGGCAAGGGGGTGCAAGTGCCCACCATTGGTTCGGTAGAAAAATACATTAAAAAATATTTTTTTATTAATTTTTAAATATTTATTTGTAAAAACAGTTAGTCAATATATAAAACTAAATGCAAATCATTCAAGATCTACTTCCCTAGTGTAGTGGAAAAGTATCTTTTTATTTAACAAGTTGTATCAAGTTCAAATCTTGTGCCACACTTATTTGATTTCTTTTTTTATTATTATTAGTTTCTCTTCAATGTTATTATTTATACAATTTTCTAATTAAAAACTAAAAAGTACTCGTTATTTTCAACTTGCTAGACTTCATTTTAACATTTTAATATTTATTTTGACTTTAGTTTTTTTTCTCTTAAAAAAGTTCGAACAATAATGTGTTTTTAATATAAAATATTTAGCATTGATATTTTGTTTTACGAAATAAAAGTTGTTACATGACAATATTATTTTTACAACTACATCATTATTAATGCATGATTGACCTAATATATCTAGTTGCTTAATGAGTTTTCTCAAATTTGAATAATTTACTTTCTTTGAAAAATTAAGACACAATATAAAATTTTATGAACTCATATATTTATACTAATGTTTGACGGTTTTAGTTTGAGTCCTGATATAAAATTTGAAAACTAATGCATCACGTACTTATATACAATATTACGATTCGATAAAAAAAAATACATGCTCATTAATTACTTGGGTAAATTAAGGATTGGTCCATCGAAACAAAATTATTTAAGGATTGGTCACCCTATAAAATTTAATTAAGGATTTATCAATTATTTGTAAAACTAATTAAAGATTGGTATACCCACCTAATTACCCAATAAAAATAAAAATAAATAGAAAAAATAGGAAAAACTCAAAAAATAAAATAAAAATGAAAAAAAAATCAGAAAAATAAAAATAAAAATAGAAAATACAAAAAAAAACTGAAAAAAGTTTTAAAAAAGTTGAGAACCCGAAAACCCCCCCAAAAAAATGGTAAAAATACCAAGAAAAATACAAAAAACCAAAATCACAAAAAAGATGAAAAAAAGTTCAAAAAAACCAAGAAACCGAAATAACCCAAATTTGGTAAAAAAACCCTAAAAATCCAAAAACTCCAAAATTACAAAACAATAAAACGTTCAAAAAAGTCGGGAACCCGAAAAATGGTAAATTTTTTTAAAAAAAACTAAGAAAAATTCAAAATCACAAAAAAATGAAATTTTTTTTGAAAAAGTCGGAAAAAACCGGAAAGTCCAAGCAATGTTAAAAACTTTAAAATAACTTGCAATTGTTTTCAAACGACTCAAAATGACTTTAAATGACTTAAAAATGATTTAAAACGACTTATACTGTTTTTAAAATAACTTAAAATGACTCATACTGTTTTTAAAATTACTCAGACTATTTTTTAAAATGACTCAGACTGTTTTTAAAATGACTTAAAATGACTCATACTTTTTTTAAAATGACTTAAACCGACTCATACTGTTTTTAAAATGACTTACACCGACTCAAACTGTTTTTAAAATGACTTAAACCGACTGTTTTTGAAATGATTTAAATCGACTCATACTTTTTTTAAAATGACTTAAACCGACTCATACTGTTTTTAAAATGACTTAAACCGACTCAAACTGTTTTTAAAATGACTTAAACCGACTCATACTGTTTTTCAAATGACTTAAACCGACTCATACTGTTTTTAAAATAACTTAAACCGACTCATACTGTTTTTAAAATGACTTAAAACGACTCAGATTGTTTTTACAATGACTTAAAACGACTCAGACTCTTTTTACAATGACTTAAAACGACTCAGACTCTTTTTACAATGACTTAAATCGACTCAGACTGTTTTTAAAATGACTTAAAACGACTCAGACTGTTTTTAAAATGACTTAAATCGACTCAGACTGTTTTTAAAATGACTTAAATTGTCTCATACTACTTTTAAAAGGACTTAAATCGACTCATACTCTTTTTAAAATGATCGACTCATAATGTTTTTTTTTTGCGTTTTTGGATTTTTGTTGATTTTCGATTTTTTAGGATTTTTTTTATTTTTAAAATTTTATTCGTGTTTTTTCGGGGTTTTGCCTCTTTTAATTTTTTTTGGATTTTTTTGGATTTTTTCAGATTTTTTTTTCATTTTTATTTTGTGGAATCTTTTCATTTTTTCTTATTTTTTACATTTTTATTAGTTAGTTAGGGAAAATGGACCAATACTTAATTAGTTTCAGTTTCATGGACTAATATTTAATTAAGTTGTAGATGAGATACAAATCCAAAATTTACTCCAAATAAAAACGACTCAGACTATTTTTACAATGACTTAAATTGACTCAGAATGTTTTTACAATGACTTAAATCGACTCAGACTGTTTTTAAAATGACTTAAAACGACTCATACTGTTTTTTAAAATGACTTAAATCGACTCAGACTGTTTTTAAAATGACTTAAATCGACTCATACTACTTTTAAAAGGACTTAAATCGACTCATACTCTTTTTAAAACGATCGACTCATAATGTTTTTTTTTTTTTGCGTTTTTGGATTTTTGTTGATTTTTGTTTTTTGAGGATTTTTTTTTTTTTTTTTTAAAATTTTATTCGTGTTTTTTCGGGGTTTTGCCTCTTTTAATTTTTTTTTGGATTTTTTCAGATTTTTTTTTTTTCATTTTTGCATTTTTATTTTGTGGAATCTTTTCATTTTTTCTTATTTTTTACATTTTTATTGGTTAGTTAGGGAAAATGAACCAATACTTAATTAGTTTCAGTTTCATGGACTAATATTTAATTAAGTTGTAGATGAGATACAAATCCAAAATTTACTCCGAATAAAAAGGGTGTGAACTGAGGTAGTTACGTAAGGCTAAAAATCAGATCCATTTTTGTATGTTACATTTTTGTTTTTGTTGTAGGATATCTTGGGCCTTGCCTTACTCTATTGGGACTATCTTGGGCTTTCCTAGCATATGTAACCCTGCAGGGTCAGGGTCTCTTGATATATCTCTCTGTACAATCATATTAATGAATAAACACTTCGTCTGTTGTTTCTCATACCTCTCTCTATATCTATACATATATCTATATATATCTATAACGAGCTAATATGTCACACAACACGTTATCAGCACTTTGCTCACGGAGAATAGGATATACGCTCACGGATATTGGAGATTTTTGGTAAACGCACGGATATTGGGTATTTATAAACCTTGGGGTTTATCCGGGTTTTTAGGGTTTTGCTATATCGACCTTCACCAACATACCGTGCGTAAGGTACCGAATTCAAAACTTAATTTATTCCATATATGTGATTGCACGTATTATTTTATGGATAAATAAAGCATGATAAATATACCGTAGTATATAATCCATGTGTATTAGAGTTTGTTACTTGTATGGATAACTAAACCATGATCGTAACACATATATTGTAGATTATAAAATCATATTTGTTGATAATACCATACACAGTAACCCAAATTGCATGTATTTGTTGAAAAAAAAAAAAAACCTATGCATGATAGATTTTTTTTATTTTTACTGTCTAGCATGATCAATCTGTCTATAAAAACCAACTTATATGTAATATGTATAGTGTACTGTAAAATTGTATTTTTATACAAACAAAATTAGTAAAAGACATATAATCAGGTTGTAAATCGGAAATCATGTAATTGTAAAACATGTATTAATCTGTGGGATTAAATCTGTAAAAAAACTGAAAACGGTAGGACTGTTTTGTAATTCGCTGAAACTATTGATTGTGCATGTTAATTAATAAAGGACTAAACTGAAACTTGTTTCAAATTATGGACTGAAGCTGTAATAATGCTGTAAATAGATATATAGTTTGCTAAAATTACACGGATAGTCCCTGTAGTATATTACATGTATAAAAACAGTATATATGTGTTATAAAAGTCAATATTCGGTCTAAATATTCACCTACATGCATATATATATTTATTACAAGGCAAGTGAATAAAAATTGCATGTTAATTGAATAAATTGATATGTTTCCATGTATATTTAACCATTTTGCATGTTAAAAATTACCATATATAGAATTAATTGGTAATTAAAGATATATTACTATTGCATGTTGTAATTACCATGAATAAAATTTACACATATGGCATTAGAATAATAATTGTAATATATTTTATACTGATTGGTAAATTTAGATTGATTGATTGTATTAGATATTGCTAATTGTGATTTAGAATATCTTGTTATAATATGTACTACAAGCAGGTACAATCTAAATATATTTAATCACTGCCATGTGTATAATATGTAAATTTGCGAAATCACATATTTTCACATTTAAGTTGGAAAAATTATGAACCCTCCCCAACTAGGCTCACCTATTTGGATACGATGTCTAGGAAAGATATAGGCGGAAGTCGATATCCTAATGAGGTCGGGTTTTAAGTGGCATTCGTGCCCTCCACCCTCACCGTCTTTCCTGGTCGTTTTTCAAGTAGAGCTACCGAAAGGGGTTGACTAAATAATAATTTCCCCGAGTGTGTTTATACAGTGATGTATGTTTCGCCGAATTGGTGTCTCAGTATCGACCCGTCGTTCGATCAATGAGAACCAATTCACATTAAAAATAAAACTATTTTCGAACCTGTCGTTTCGAAATAAAGTTTGTGCTTGTGCAAACCATAAACATATAAACCAGTCGTTTTATATGATAAATAATCCAGAACTCCCAACACATGTTGGATGCCATCTATGATGAGAAAAATCGTAAAAACATACTTGCGAAATGACTGTTTAAACGTTGATTTTAATCCGTCACCACATGTTACTCACCCTGATGTGTGAAAATGTGATACCCAAAATTTTTTTTTGGATGCCATCTTTGATGAGTAAAACACGAGTTTGTTGTTACTCGCAAGATGAAAGATAAGGCGTTGATGATATTCCGCTGCCACATTTGAGACGTGATGACTTCTATGGTGAACAAATGTCTGAAATTGACATATTGGAGCAATCATTCACCAAAATACTAACTTGGAAATTGTATTCCATAAGCAGTATCGTGAATTTATATTCACCATGTTCCTTTATCGCCCATCTGTTATTGGATAAGAAAATTACCCCGGTGAGTAGTTTTAATCCTATTGGGTCAATGGCGAATTGTTTGCCTGATATTAATGCTATTCGTGTATATTTTTTTCCACGAATCGAGACCCGAGACAAGTGTTATTTGTCTCGAACTGTCGCGATACCGATGAATCGTCTAGCCAAGCGAGATTTTAGACAATAATCAAAATCGAAAACCTGTGGCTCCAAGACAGTAATTGAAAGGAACAATATGGCCCGTTGTCACAAAGTAAGAGATAATGCTCAAGGAGCCAACTCTATGCTATAAAGACAAAGGTCATGCACGGTTACTCCTTAAATAGTTCAAAACTATTAGAAAAGTGAAAAAACCGATGCTAATGTGGTTAAAGCTAACTGAAAGGAAACTCTTGAGACCCCCGGTTTTGTGGCTCAAATGAGTTTGGGACCTTTCTTTATTGATTTTGATAAATCATTGAGCCATTTTTTCGCTCATCTGGATTATGTTTTCCATTTGGATTATTAATTTTCCATTGGACCATACTTTTGGATTATGGTTTGCCTGTTTACAAAATTTCTCGAAATAATTTAGAGTGTTTTGAGCAAATTCCTTTAACAAATGTGACCAAACTTTAAATTATGAAATTTTAGGCAATACTTGTAGGGTAGTTGATTTTTTTTGGAAATAGTGGGTAACAGTGTACCACATAATTTCACCAACTATTTGCCTAAAAGAGTACTCAGTGACAACGATTCTGGACCTGTCGTTCCAAATCAAAATATTTGGTAAAACCAAATTGATTTGTCAAATATGAGGTCTTATACTCATGTAGGTCCTGCCGTACCTTGTTGAGTTATAAAATATTCAAGAAAACCAGTGTTATCTAGTAATAGATCATGAAAGAATTAAAATTTCTTTACATAGCCTCCATTCAATACGACCAAAAGCGTATTTTAGAGGAGTTGAAATGTCTTTCAAGTGGTTGCTACCACATTCTTTAAAGCATTTAAAGTTACCTTATCATTTCGCCTGTCGTCGAAATGATAAATGATTTAGATGCTAAGACATGATTGTCTGTACTATCATTCGCCTGTCGTCGATTGATAAGAGCATTTTGATATTGTGGCATTGACCGGATGAGATATTCCCGGGTCAAAAGACGATGCTTGATTTATAATCGCATCGCATTTGAATTCTCTCTGAGAATATATTTCGCGATTAATCCGAAATTCATCCCATTAATGCTCACTTTGAAAGACTAGTATGTGTAAAGATCACGAAATGAACTCGTAGAATTCTTGTAAAGAATTGAAGGAGTTATTGTGGACTTATCCAACCATAAGACGGACCAAAAATATAAATGGTTATGGTTGATGCATCGATAATATGGTCACATTTTAATGTTGTCCACATAAATGCAGCACTTTCGAAACTTTTAGGCCTATCATTAAGTTGATGGCTCATGATCCGGATTATCCTGAAAAGTCTAGTCGACTTGATAATTCCGAAGAGTAATAATCGAAATTTTGATTTGAATTACTTGAGTTTGGAAATTGAAATTGAACATCCTGTCGATTATGTTCAAACCCAAATGGACTCACGGAAAGTTTGATGATGCGACTGCAAATGATTGCACGCATTTCTTGGTCTTGCGCACCAAGATTTATATTTCCGTGTGGGGTTATGCTATTTTGCTGCATTGGTCCGTTATGAGGCCCATAGACACTCAAACACCATATGCGTACCAACTGGTTACTGATTATGAGCCAGAAATCTCATATCAATGCGTGTTTAGAGTGATTAATTAATATTTTGATTGAACCGCTCTAGCGTTCAAAATATGGACCTCTGAAGGGGACATAAGTCGATTATGAATCTCCTACCTATCATTTGATAGAGTAGCCTTGGCAAGCGATCTCTTTACCGCATGATATGCGAAAGTGACATCGCTAAGACTGTTCTCCCCGTCGTTAGGGGGAGATTTGCACGTTACCGTTGATAAGAAACGACGTGAAGTAACGTGGCATAACCCACTCAGTCTTAGCTTGATCCCCAAAACTGCACTTAGTGATAAGTAAGTGCATAGACTCCCTCAAGTCTAACTAAATGTCAGACGCATTTAATGACATTATGAGATGTCACGAGATCATTTATACCTGCTACAAAATGCTTGCAAGGATAGACGTCCCTGTCGGACGCCGTGTTCCTGTCGTAACACGTTGCTTTGGCCGAACCCGCCAAGCGAAGGACACTGCCGTCGGCCGTCAGTCTGTCATCCTTCCTAAGATATGAGGAAGTTGACCGGTTCTTAATTCGTTCAGCCCAAGAGGTGGTGAACTGAAACTCGTTTGTCGCACAAGATTATAAAGGATCTAGGAGATGTGTGATTCCTCCTCATCCTAAGAATCTCGAAATATCTGTCGATCATGATATCTTAGACGATATTGAAGCGAAACGAGACTTTCATTGATTATTTGTTCATATATTCGGTGACGACTGATAATATGAGCAAATTATGACAGGGAACCATGTATCGTTGCCTGAAGTCAACGTAGAATAGACTAGACTAATGGAAACTTGCAATCCAAGTAGACTCCTTAGCGAAAGTGTGTTCGGACCTGTAGCTACAACACCACCAATGTTAAACGAGTTCGTTTATTTGGTTATTCGTAAGGAAGAGTGATGAGAATAATGAGATTGTATAACGCTCGCCTAGTAGCGCAAGGCTTCTCTCACACCTTGTAATTGATTACGAGATGATTGATTTCCTCGTAATGGACGTTATAACGGTCCCCTACTTTATCAGTTTAGTCGTTTCCGAAAAACTGATTATGCAGCATGTGATTGTGGTCACTGTTTTATCTCTATGAGGATTTAGACAAAGATATATAGATGAAGGTCCCTGTGTGACTTCATAATGCTTGAATCAAGTAGTTCCTGACCACGGAACATGATCTCAATTAAATGAGACGTTCACTATATGGATTAATATAATCCGAGCGGATGTGGTATACCCGCCTAAGTGAGTACTTGATCAGCTTGGGATACTTGAACAAGTATTATGCCCTTGCGTGTTTTATTATGCGATCCATTTTTGGATTTTCCTTCAAGATGAAGGATCTTGGAAAGACACGGTAGTGACTCGGCCTGATGATCGAGTCCCGTAAAAATTGAATCTAAGTCCATGATTCATACTACACCCAGAAGGTGTTATGACGTTTTAGTCATTATGACGCTAAGTCGTCAGATTCTTCCATGATCGTTCGATCACTAGACATTGATATAGACCCAGTCCGTCCCTGATGAGACGATGAAGATATATTGAATCATGATGTTCATATTTAAGTACAATAAGCGCATCATTGCACTTGGTCTAATGTGCTAGGACGAACATCTCGTCTGCTGTGAATGGTATAGCTCGACACAACATCGCGCTAACACGCTGCCATCGAAATGACATAAAAGACATTTTCCCATTACCTTAAGGTAATTGTGGATGAGGGCTTGTCTTATCCCATTTTGCGTCATCGAGTGTATCTACCCCTTCGATACTCGAATTAACACAACCCTTTTTCGGTTATACCGATGCCGGTTACTTATCAGACCCGCATAAGGGATATTCCTAACATGGTCTGTCTTTACCATTAGGAATAAGACAATATATTGAAGGTCTTGGAATGACTCCAAACGAATCACTCTGATCTACCGGTGCTCTATGAGACGACTAGAGAGTGTATATGGCTTCGAGCTCGTATTAGCCATATTTGAATTACATATGCTCTGTCTCACGATCCAGATAAAGCACTTGTCTTATTTGAGGACAACTTGTTGTTATCGATCAAGAGAGACATGACTAGATTATGCTATTTAAATTATGCTATTTAGCATTTATTGACTAGATTATGCTATCGATCAGTACAACATTATTTTAAAACATACTAAAATATTGTTGTTAATGAATTGAAAAATATAATAAATTTATATGGTTTTTGGTGGTTGCTAAAACCAATCCCTGCAAATCTACTACGAAAACCAAACCCAACGAGTCAACGACGACAAAAAAACAAGTCTATTTAATACTCCATAATACTTAATACTAGTACGTATTTTATTTAAAAATCCAGTATATATTTAATTATATGAGTCCGGAAAATAGCGTTGCCGACTCGGTGGCGACTCGTCCGGAAAATTCTAGCCCACCCATTAGAGACAAGGTTTTTATGTATCTCTATTTCACATTCTATTTCTATTTATATTATATATTATGCATGTATGTATCTACGTATGTTTTCTTTTTTTCTTCTTATTGCCATCTCTGCTTATTATTTATTCTTCTTACCAGTAAATTAAGCAAACCCATTTAGAAATTTTAGTTTTTAGCAAGCTTTTATGCATGGGTATGTAGATTATGGGCATCAATTGTTTTTGGTCATAAGCTGCTTTAAAAAAAAAGCAATGAGAGAAAAGTTTGCTTAAAAAGAGCTGCATTGTAGTGTTTGACATCAATGTAATTTTTACTTTATTTATAATTGACTTATAACTTATTTTTATTGATAAGTCATTGGTCATATGTTTTAACTTGAGTTGTAAATATACAATCACATTTTATTAGGAAGTTTTTATTTTTGGAAAATTTAATGTGAAAAAGCTAACGAAGTTCATAAATTTTTAGCTTCTCTCCTTTTGAGCTCTTTTGGCCCTAAAGCTAGCTTTTTGAAAGCTAAAAAAGCTGACATACCAAACACCCATAATTTTTTATTATTCAAAAAGCTAAGAAAAAACCAGTTGCCAAACATGTACTATATATATTTATTCGGGATTACATTAGGGATTTTTCTGGTTGTGGTTAAGCACTTAATTTAGTATTTTTATTTTAATTAAGTGTGCTAGAAAATTTTGGTTTAGTTTTGTAGCTTTAATTGTAAGCAAGGAGTAAACCAAGTGAAAACACTCGCGGTTGTATCCCCTCCCGTTTTGATAAAATCCACACAATTTTTTGTTTTTATGTTTTTAAACTAAAGTCACTAACTTTTTAAAAAAGTTTTTCAGTCCTTCTAATGATATGAAAATAATAATCGTAGTATAAGAGTATTATCACCTGCTATTTGAGTGTGCTGATTTGATTCCTGATTGTACGACTCTTGGTTCCTATAGTTTAATTAACTATCATCAATGTCACTTAAATAGTATATCAACCCACATAACTTTTATTCTCAAGTGAAAAGATTGCAGGTTCCTCTTTTTAGGAAAAAATTACCTTAACTTGGATAAAGTCAATTTGTTTAGGATGGCAACGCGAAATTTAATTCACGGGGACTAAATAAGATATTTTTACAGACTATGGGGAGCAGAGATAGTTTCCACGAAATGGAAACGAGAAGTAATACGTAATCAGAGTCGGAATATAGAATTGTGGAAACAGAAACGATGATTTTGTAGATATTTTAATTATTTTTCTGCATGTACTTGAATTTTGTGGACTAACTAAACGTTTACTTGATGCTCCTGTGCGATACAGCATAAGTTCATTTAAGATTGATTTATAAGCAAATGGAAGTATAAGCCTTTTCTTGGAAACACTTTCAGTTGGTGTTCCTGTATATCATAACTTGGGTGGATACTTTTAAAAAATTTAATGCTCTTGTACACGTATTGGAATTAAATCTTTGAAGCTCATCCTAACTGCAGCTTTGTTCCGATAATAAGATAATTAATTTTTAACTGGTCGTAATTTGTTACACCCCACCTCAATCCATGTAGTTCGGCACAATCTATTACTGGCGACCACAACCAATGTAATAATGAACTACTTTAAAGAATATAATGCATTTGCATATATCAGCAAGGTCATAAGCACCAAGTTATGATGATATAAGGGTAATTTAACCTGAGGTGCTGATTCTTTGTGTGCTTTTTATATATCCTTCGGTTTTACATTTTTTTTCCACATGATCTTAAACATCTTTACTAGCTTGCTTGCAGTTTTTAAGCTTGGCTCTTTTGGCTTAAAAGTTATGCCCCTGTAGTTAGTTAGCTCAAGAGCTGAGCTTTTTTCTTATCTAAAAAGAAACGAGCTTTGAAAATACAGATAATTTTAGCTAGATGAACATGAACCTAGCAATTTTCTCAGCTTACTATAGTTTCACTTATTTGATTAAAGCTACCTACAAATAAGAATGAGGTATCAGTTTCCTCCTTATCCTCAGCAAAAGCTATCCATTCCCCTCAACCGTAATGCTGGTAGAAGAGTTATCCCAAAGCCAATTAAAAGTTTTTATTCTGTTCTGAAAGCTATCGTTTTTTATTATTATTATCCTCTTTCATACTTTTCTTGGTATTGATCTGAAACTCGAGAATGATTCAGTCATCCAGTCTGCATATGAAGAATATCTTCAACACCTTCCTCAAGCAAATTTTTAATACTTATGAGGTTCTAGGAGACTAAATTTTTAAGTAGTGATGCTTTTTTTCTGTTTTCTATTATCTCTCCATCGTGATTTTCAACTTTATTTCGGTGCATGCTTTTTCAAAAACTTATTGTTGGAATGTTCATATCTATTTCCATTTGTTTTAATGTTTGTATCAGAGGAAAAACCAATGGGAAACATTGAAGTTTGCTTACAAAACATTAGGAGTGGTGTTTGGTGGGCTCGTTACATCGCCTTTATATGTCTATCCAACAATTCCACTGAAATGCCCATCTGAAGATGACTATTTGGGTATCTACTGCATCATGTTTTGGACCCTTTCATTAATCGGAGTTATTAAATATGCTACAATAGCCCTTAAAGCTGATGATCAGGGTGAAGGTATGAAAAAATCTCGATGTGTCATGCTCGTTCCAATTGCTGAAAGTGTCAACGAATTCGCCAAATATCACATTTTCTGTAGTCTATCACACCTTTATTCTTTGAGGGAAGATCATTAATGGGGAATTTATAATTTAACAAGCCAACTTCTTCTCACAGTCAAATTATCACCACATATTTTCACTACTCAAATTTTACTCTCTGAATATGAAACATTTATCACTTTGTGCATATCTCTTAGTGTTTAAATTTTTATAGAAAACTTGGGCCAAACTGGCATCACTGATGTTTAGGTTAAACTGTATATTCCCATCAAAATATAAGACCCTCTAAAGAAGTTTTCAATTTTTAAACTGCGACCCATACATACAGTTTTAGTATCAGAGTACAAGTTGGGAAACTGAAATCAATTGAAAAATCACTTCAGCATATTTCTATTCCTCTAGATTATATGTATATATGTATGAATGTCTCCATTATGTTGACCCATTAAATTCTAACGAGACCAACAAAAATCATTCAATTTTGCTTATGACACTTCTTCTTTCCCTCGTATATTTGAAATATTTTTCTTTTAGAAAGATGTTTTTAATCACCAAATTTCCGATCCAAAAACCTCGCGAGTTATTGGGTTCCGTTATTATATGCTGCAGGAGGAACATTTGCGTTATATTCATTACTTTGTCAAAACATGGACATCGGGATCCTTCCTTCTAAACGCGTAGCTTCGAGGTCTATACTTACACATACTATCATCCATGAAAAGCCAAGCAAGCTTGGCAAATTTTTTGAAAAAAGTTTAGTAGCAAGAAGAATTTTGCTCTTTATTGCTATGCTGGGGATGTGCATGCTAATAGGTGACGGGATACTTACACCCGCAATTTCAGGTTTGTTTCGACCTTCAGCTACTCACTTATGTTTGGTTGGTTTAGTTGTTAAGTCCATACCATAATTCCCTTTCCTCTTCTTTTTCAGTGTTGTCAGCTATGGATGGCTTAAGAGCACCTTTTCCCTCCATTAGCAAATGTAAGAATTTTCCTAGATTTTTTTAACTTAAACTATCAATGAATTATTTTAATTTACCCATCCAGAAAATCTTGTTTTTCTCTCCTTTGAGTTGCATGACACTTTCATTGGTATGCTGTATATACTTGTATGAATAGTGATGTTTGCAAGAAACCAATTGAAATGATGTCAAGGTTGACATGATTACTCACATTATATATTTATCACACCATAACTGCTAGTTTAATTTTTTTTCATTATTGGGTAATTTCTGAAGACACTTGTACAATAGTTACATCGTCAGACTTTTGTTTTTCAATAAATTCTTAATACAAATCTCGATATCGGTTATAGGGTTTTGAGGTTTAGCAAAACATGTCTGCATTTGTCGCAAACAGCAATTGTTATCTAGCACCTGTGCAGTTTACCAACCTTACTGTAACCCAAAGTGTAATTTTTTTGGCCATAACAGTATATAGTTGGAAAATAACAGTAGCGGATTTTGATTTATTGGTTAATTTGAATAAGAATAGGTGTGCTGAAATAATGGTAAAACCTCATTGAGCATAATGTTGAATTTCGTTATCTTCTTTTCCAGTCTCTGCACCTGTTCTACAAATAAAAAAAATCTGAAGAAGCTGCTATCATTTAACTGTTTTGTTTCATCAAGCCAATACTGAGAATAATATTGAAAAATACGTTTGCCTAATGTTCCGAATGCTGTTACGCGTTTCAGTTATAACCGAGATTCTGTTTCAGTTATAACTGAAGAGTTCTGACAGAATAGTAAATAACACACGATGTTTAATTACGAAGTTCAATGTGCTCACCACATCTACGTCTCCGAGTCACTCAACCAGTATTTATTGATATTGTCAAGCTTACAATAGTAGACTCAAGTCTTACAATACTCAATGACTCCCTCACTAGTATTTGCCTATCAAACTATTGCTCCTACCTAACAGCTCTCAATATCTAATGACATCCCGTCACGAATTTCTCTCAAAAAATAATGTTTTCTCTCTAATATTTCGTGGATCTCTCTCTATATTTACTGTATAATCTATGATGTAGAGAGACAATATATTAGAGTCTAAATGGCTTTATTTATAGCCTTACAAAGAATCCTAATCTTAATCAAATAGGAAGTATTTCCTTTTTCTCTCTTTCCTTCTTTGACTAGGATTCTTCTTTGCTCTTCAAGTCTTCTAATCCAACAAATAAACCTCTTCATTCTCTTCAATTTAATCTTCTGAGATTGCACGAAATCTTCTTGACTTGCTTCTCACGTTTGTGGACCTTCTAGAAATCTTTGACTTGATCGCCAAGTAATCTGTCCGCCAGTTTCAGTTATAACTGAAATTATAACTTCAACCTATATTTAACCATAACTTAACAAACATAATAAGAATTCAATATAAGTTAACTCAATATATTTTTAACAATATGATGACAAACAAATATGGCACAATAGACTTGTACTTTGGACCTAACAATCTCCCCATTTGTCATTATTTTGGCAAAAACATTGAGTTGTAAAACTTTTGAAAAACAAACTCCCCCATAAGGTTATCAACACAGTTAAACCAAAAAATCAATTATTTAAGCACAAAGCTTATCAAAGCCCCCCCTGCAAGTCACATATCAGAATACATAAAACACTTTCACGCTTTTAAGCATATAAGATCAGAAAGATAAACCTTTAAAGTATTATCAAAACAAGCAATCAATCAGAGCAGACATTTTCAAAAACAGAAATATAAACAATCATCCTCAAAGTCAAGCTCATTGCTCTATCACAACTCATCAATCTACTCCCTCTTTTAGTCATAATATTGACAAGGTTAGAATGCACCACACTCATCATAATCAACCAAACTAAAATCAATATACCCATAATCACTCTCATCAAACAACCAAAAACCATATTATCACTCACCAATATCCTGAGATAACTCACAAGAATTTATCAAAACAAATCTCCATACATCCATGAAGGCTTAATCAGCTGTAACTTCTTTTAAATGAGAAAACAAAGTTTAAGAGCATATAAGTTTAAACAAGGACGAATTTTCAAGTTTAAGAGTAAAAAAACCAGTTTTAACTATTAATCAAATACATCACTTTATAACCGCAAAACTTAAGTTTTTTTAGCACAATAAAAATTGTTGATATTCCATTCTATTGTCCAGAACATTTTGTACAAGAAAACAATGACTTTTTCAGTTTTAATTAAATAACCAATTTATCAAGTAAAAATAAATTTCCTGTTCACTCTCAGTTACAACTGACACTTGAAACTGTATTGGAACCAAAACACACAATTACTTCTTCCAAGAAAAAATTGATCAATATTACCTTTTTTTTATTAAGAAATTGACACTTTATAGAACACATCATCATTAATAAACTGGACATTAATCAACGACATCCTTTTATTATCAGTCAGATCATAGTAACGGTCCCAGTTTTAACTGAGATTTAACTGTTCAGTTCAGTTCTAAACTGTCCAACCAATGGGAAAAAAAGGATAAAAAAGCATCTCTATGCAAGCAGTGAGAGACATTTGTCCAGAGTCATCATTTTACAGCATATTCAGCAAAATTATAAACAGATTATTAGTGTCAATTCTCATTTTATTAAGCAAAACTTCACTCTTTCAGAAAAATTATATGCAGCTCATGCAGATTTATTCAAGTGTTTGTAACTGATTATTCTCATAATAAACAACAATTTGTTTACTCAAATAGATTCATAATAACACACCCCAAGATCACTTCTTAGGGATTCAAACCTTTTAACATCCAATGGTTTTGTAAATATATGTGCCAGTTGTTTCTCAGTTACAACATGTTCCAAAACTAGACATTTTTCTTCAACAAGTTTTCTAATAAAATGATATCTTAAGTCTATATACTTTGTTCTAGAATGTTGTACTGGATTATTAGCTAAATCAATAGCACTTTTATTATCACAATATAAAGTAAAAACCTCTTGTTTAACATTATAATCCTCAAGCATTTGTTTCATCCATAAAAGGTGAGTACAACCACTACCAGCTGCTATATATTCTGCCTCTGCAGTAGATAAAGAGATACAACTTTTCTTCTTACTAAACCAAGATACTAAGTTATTTCCAAAGTAAAAACATCCACCAGATGTACTCTTTCTATCATCAATATTACCAGCCCAATCAGCATCACAAAACCCAACTAAACGATGGTCAGTATCCTCAGAATACCACAAGCCTAGATTAATAGTTCCTTTCACATATCTAATAATCCTCTTAACAACTAATAAGTGAGATTCTAAGGGATTAGCTTGGTACCTAGCACAAACTCCAACACTCAAACGCACATCAGGTCTACTAGCAGTGAAATAAATTAAGCTACCAATCATAGATCTATAAAAACTTAGACAAACAGGCTTACTTTTCTCATTCTTAGACAGTTTTAATTTAGAACTCATAGGTGACATTTTCTCTTTACTATCAGACAAACCAAATTTAGTAACTAGATTTGTTGCATACTTACTTTGACACAAAAATATGCTATCACTTTGCTTAACTTGCAAACCTAGAAAGAAATTCAATTCACCACCACCACTCATCTCAAATTCACTTTTCATATCACCAATAAACTCATCAGCATAACTTATAGAGGTAGAACCAAACACAATATCATCCACATAAATCTGAACAACTATAATATCCTTAGGAGTTCTCTTGGTAAACAATGTTTTATCAACTCCCCCTCTTAGAAAACCTTTTTGAATCAAAAACTTTGTCAATCTATCATACCATGCTCTAGGAGCTTGTTTTAATCCATAAAGAGCTTTCTTTAAATGAAAAACATGACCAGGTTTATGAGGATCTTCAAATCCTTTTGGCTGCTTAACATATACTTCTTCTAAAATATTGCCATTAAGAAAAACACTTTTAACATCAAGTTGAAACAATTTAAAATCATATAAGCAAGCAAGACACAACAACATTCTAATAGATTCAATTCTAGCAACAGGCGCAAATGTCTCATCAAAATCAATTCCTTCAACTTGAGTGTAATCTTGAGCAACTAACCTAGACTTATTTCTAACAATGGTACCATCCTCACCAGTTTTATTTCTAAAAATCCATTTAGTACCAATTATATTCTTATTTTCAGGCCTAGGCACAAGAGTCCATACATCATTCCTTTCAAACTGACCAATTCATCTTGCATAGTAGAAATCCATTCATCATGCAATAAAGATTTATTAACATTCTTAGGCTCAATCTGAGATATATAGCAATTAAAACTAACAAGATCGAGGTGTTTTCGTCGAGTATTCATACCTTCACTTACCTCTCCAATAATGTTGTCCAATGGGTGATTTTTCTGAGTTCTCACATACTTCACCCTTCTATCTCGTTGTTCAGTTGCAGATTCAGTTGCAACTGGTATAGTCTCAGTTACAACTGAGTCTTCAGATTCTTTTTCAGACAACTCATCGGATTGTTCCTCAGTTACAACTGGTGCAGTAGCAGACTCTTTTTGCTTTCCATCCATCTGTTCTTCCATGGTTGTATCCATCAAACCTGTCATACCATCTTCACCTGCACCCTCAGATATATCTTTAAGATCATTAAAAACAACATTATAAGATTCCATGATAACATGAGTTCTCAAATTGTAGACTCTATAAAGCTCTACTGTTCGCACAATATCCTAAGAAAATACCTTCATCACTTTTAGAGTCAAACTTTCCTAGGTGTTCTCTATCTTTAAGAATATAGCAAACACAACCAAACACATGAAAGTAACTCAAATTAGGCTTTCTTCTTTTCCAGATTTCATAGGGTATCATATTAGTTCCTTTAGTGAGATAGACCCTATTTACTATGTGACAATAAGTATTAACAGCCTCAGCCCACAATCTCTTAGCAAGTTTCTTAGAATTCAACATAACTCTAGCCATCTCTTGAATAGTCCTATTCTTTCTTTCAACAATACCATTTTGTTGGGGGTTTTTAGGAGCAGAAAACTCATGAGAAATTCCTAAAGAATCACAAAAATCAGCAAATTTGGAATTTTCAAACTCTTTTCCATGATCACTCCTAATTCTAACAATTTTACCAATGGTATAACCTTTTTCAGTTTGCAGTTTCAAACACAGATTCTTAAACACATTAAAAGATTCAGATTTTTGTCTAAGAAAAGCTAACCAAGAGTATCTAGAAAAATCAACAACCACAAGAATATATCTTTTACCACCAATACTTTCAGTTTGCATGGGACCCATAAGATCAATATGTAACAATTCAAGCACACTATTAGTATAAATCTGACTAACACTTTTATGAACACTTTTAGTTTGCTTTCCCTTCATACAATCACCACAAGTACTAGGTAGTTTTATTTTTAGTTCAGGTACAGTTGAGAATTAACAATTTTAGCAAGAGTTTTATAGTTACATGACCCAAACGTTGGTACCAAATTTCAGGATTATTAGTTACATCTTGGTTACGACTGATTTTAGGTAAATTTGCAACAGACTTATCAAACACATAGCAACTATCACTAGATCTTATTCCAATCATGATTAAGTCATTGTTATCATCAGTTACAAGGCATTTATCTTTATTAAACTTAACATGCATAAAATTATCACACAATTGGCTAACACTTAACAGATTAGATTTTAAACCTTTAACCAATAGAACAATTTTAAGCTCAGGCATGCCATTAACATTTAAAGTACCTTTACCTATCACAAGACCTTTGTCACCACTTCCAAACACAACAGAATTACCAGATATATTCCTAACATTTTTTAAGAATTTAGCATTAGCAGTCATATGTTTGGAACAACCACTGTCAAAATACCAAGAAGTAGAAACAACAACATTCAAGGAGGTTAAAGTAGTCTTATTACAAGTAGCTGTCTCACTTTTGCTTTTAACCTTCCATACCCACTTGGATGTTTGTTTATAAAACTCTGGAAAAATGTTTTTGATAACTCAAAAATCTTTTATTGCAAAAAGCCCAAGTGTGTCCAGGTTTATTACAAAAATAGCATAACCTCAAGTAATTTCCAGTTGCAGCTTCAGTTATAACTGAGAACAGTCCGTTCTTAGTTGCACTTTCAGTTACAACCGAACACCTCCTTATACTTACAGTGGGTTGTAGGGTTGCTTTGCTTGTCGTGGCCTTCACGAACACGGTCTTTCCACTTCTATTAGCTCCAGAATAGCCCAATCCAGTATTGTCCTTTGCATACCTTTGACATGAAAGCACTTTGTCCAACTTTTCAGTCCCATTGTTGAGAACCTTGATCCTCTTTTGAGTTTCTTCAAGTTGAACATCCTTCTCTTTAACCTCGTTCTTTAACCCCAAATTTTCAGCTTCCAACTCTGAAATTCCTATCCGCTGTTCTAGTTGCAGTTTTGCAGTTAGGTTCCAAGTGAGGTTGCAACCACAGTTGGAACCAAGTGTATTAAATGGACAGAACTGTAAAACGTTAAATGTACTTAAAGTGAACACAAGCACATTTAACAACGGAGTTCACCTAACTAGGCTACGTCTCCGGGGCACTTACCCAGATTATGATATTATAAAAAGCTTACAATATAGGACTCAAGTCTTAACGAAAAACACTTAAGACTCCCTCTAGGTTTTTCTGCCTATCTCTATATTGCTCCTACTCTATAACTATCACTTATAAATCAATGGCATCCCTCCATTGTTTTCTTATTAAAGCTCACGTGTATTCTCTCAATAATGAGTTCTTTATAATTTAGAACACACTTTTTACAAGCTAAGATATCAACTATTTATGTAAGTAAAAACAATCTTCTTCCTTGAAGGTCTTGATGATTGCTTTTGACTCTTTTTGATTGCCTCCAATCTCTCCATATATCATGAGACTTTCCAACGTGAGATTGACGTCAATCTTCTAAAGATAGAACCTATTGACAATTAGCTTGGAAATAGGAGTTAGTCTTTTCCTTCAACAAGGAAACATATAAGACAGTATCTTTTAGTGATAATATCTTTGAAACTATATATGAAATATTAACTCCATATTTCTTTCAATCTTAAAACGAATCATGTTGAATTTGATAAGGAACAAAGATTGAAACAAGTAATAAGGATTTGCAAAATAACTTAGATATAGTATTTTCCTATGAAAAGGAAACACAACTAATCTCATTATATCTTCTAGTAAATCTTTCCTTACTACTTTGATATTCTCAATAAACGCATACTAAACCTGTTAAGATCATATGAGAATATATCCTGCATACTTTAAAACAAATAATTATTATTAAAGAATAGTTATGCAGATTTATAGAACAAGACAGAATTCTGCTTACCAGCAGGTTGGAACTAATGGTTGCAACTGAGGTTGCAACATTACTTGAAACCTGTCAACACAGGTTGTAACTGAGGTTGCAACTGGTACTTGAAACCTAACACTACTAACTTAGTAGGTTGTAACTGAGGTTGCAACTGGTACTTGGAACCTGTCAATCCTGTCTTAGTTCTTTACTGTTATGATTTATTTAGTGAAAAACCAATAGACAATAAACAATATTTAGACCAGAAATCTGGTCCTAACAATCTCCCCCTTTGTCATTGGTTTTGACAAATCAATTAAGTTTATAAATCATCCCAACCACCTGCAAATTTAATATCAGCACAGAATTAAGAGAAATCTGTTTAAGCTCCCCCTGTATGTTAGAATTGCAGGCATTTTAAATAAGTACAGTCATTCACACATTCAATTTTAAAGCAGCCATACTTCAAACTGAAAATTGCAGAAATTTAAAGGTCAAAAACATGGCACCACATTGTCTTAGTACAGCAGTAAACAATAGAACTTTAAGACAGCAGTATTAAGTCTTGAAATTGAATGAAACTGAACAATAAACATAACAGAAAATAAACCATAAACTTCACTCCCCCTATTTGTCAGCAACCATTGTAATCAGTCACGAGGTATATCAGAATGTGGAGCTCTTTCTCTGAGGGGATTCTCCTTGACTACTTCTTCATCTTCTGCATTGTCATCCTCACTGCTTATTGAAAAACCATCATGACTGTGAGTAGCATCACTATCATCATCCTCACTTTCTATGAGATTCACCAGCAGCTTCTTGATCTGATAGTCATCAGCATCCAGTTCAGCTCTCCTTTCTTGATTGTAGGCCAGTTTCTGTGTCAAATACCACCTTACACCCCTTTTCTTATCTGAAGGAGCAGTAGAAGTCTCTTCTTCTTTTTCTTTGCCTTTCTCACCAGAAATGTCATTAACATGCCCTTCTTTTAACAACTTAGCAGAAATATACAGGGCAGATGGACAATCAGAGGAGGGTTCATTCAAGATATTAATAGGAGAATCTCTGTTCATAGAATAAACTTGGCCAAGAATGATACCAGATATTAGGCAGGGGAAAGGAAGCAGAATGGATGGTGAATTATCATCACTGAAATCCCTTATAAGATTAAAGATATGATGGCCAAAATTTATGGGTAGAGAAGACATTATCTTATACAGAAAGATGGCCATTTCTTAAAGAAATTCTCTGTGAAAGGAAGCTCAATTTGGTCAGTTATCCACACATACAGGTGTATGTTGAAAAGCTGTTGCATGCTGTTGGGTTAGGAAAAACAATTACTTATGCTGATTCTGTCTTAAATTGGTTATCCCTTTTCTGAAAGTTTTTAGAAGAACCAGTATCATCCTCTTTTCTCTTATAAAACTTTTTGTAAACCTTTTTAGCAAAGAAAGCTAGCTGTTCTTCATCACTCATTTTATCACAGACACTAGGTTCAGATTTCTTAGCCTGAAATGCTATTCCCTTTTCTGGTCTTTTAGGTTTAAAGAATTTCAGCTCATGAGTGCTTAGATTTCCTATAAGTTCTTCAAGTTTAAGATTATCTAAGTCTGTTGATTCTTCAATAGCTGTAACCTTAATTTCAAACCTTTCTGGGAGTGACCTAAGAGTTTTCTTAACCAGTTTAGCATCACTGTATTTTTCACCTAAGGTTCCAGCTTGATGAGCAATGTGGCAGATTCTACCATTAAATTGTTCAATGTTTTCATCTTCCTCCATTCTTAAGTTTTCAAATTGAGTAGTTAACTGTTGAAGTTTGAAAGCTTTTACTTTAACAGTTCCTTCAAAAGTAACTTGCAAAATATCTCATGCCTCTTTGGCAGTTTCACAATGAGAGATATACCTGAATACACTGAGAGTTACACCAGCAAAGATCAAGTTTATGGCTGTTGAGTTGGCACTTGATTTTCTGTCTTCATCAGCAGACCATCTGTCTTCAGGTATAAAAACCAGTTCTCCTTCACTATCAATGGTAGTTGGAGCCTCCCATCCACACATCACAGTTTTCCATGCATGTTCATTCTTCTGTTTGATGAAGGACCTCATTCTGATTTTCCATACTCCATAGTTTACTCCTCCTTCAAGCAATGGAGGTTTGTTGAAAGCGTTTCCTTCACTCATTAAGTCCATCTTTACTAGAACACAGGATCCACACTAAGTAAGATCTAGTGTGATGCTCTGATACCAATTGAAATTCCTATCCGCTGTTCTAGTTGCAGTTTTGCAGTTAGGTTCCAAGTGAGTTTGCAACCACAGTTGAAACCAAGTGTATTAAATGGACAGAACTGTAAAACGTTAAATGTACTTAAAGTGAACACAAGCACATTTAACAACGGAGTTCACCTAACTAGGCTACGTCTCCGGGGCACTTACCCAGATTATGATATTATAAAAAGCTTACAATATAGGACTCAAGTCTTAACGAAAAACACTTAAGACTCCCTCTAGGTTTTTCTGCCTATCTCTATATTGCTCCTACTCTATAACTATCACTTATAAATCAATGGCATCCCTCCATTGTTTTCTTATTAAAGCTCACGTGTATTCTCTCAATAATGAGTTCTTTATAATTTAGAACACACACTTTTTACAAGCTAAGATATCAACTATTTATGTAAGTAAAAACAATATTCTTCCTTGAAGGTCTTGATGATTGCTTTTGACTCTTTTTGATTGGCTCCAATCTCTCCATATATCATGAGACTTTCCAACGTGAGATTGACCTCAATCTTCTAAAGATAGAACCTGTTGACAATTAGCTTGGAAATAGGAGTTAGTCTTTTCCTTCAACAAGGAAACATATAAGACATTATCTTTTAGAGATAATATCTTTGAAACTATATATGAAATATTAACTCCATATTTCTTTCAATCTTAAAACGAATCATGTTGAATTTGATAAGGAACAAAGATTGAAACAAGTAATAAGGATTTGCAAAATAACTTAGATATAGTATTTTCCTATGAAAAGGAAACACAACTAATCTCATTATATCTTCTAGTAAATCTTTCCTTACTACTTTGATATTCTCAATAAACGCATACTAAACCTGTTAAGATCATATGAGAATATATACTGCATACTTTAAAACAAATAATTATTATTAAAGAATAGTTATGCAGATTTATAGAACAAGACAGAATTCTGCTTACCAGCAGGTTGGAACTAGTGGTTGCAACTGAGGTTGCAACTGGTACTTGAAACCTAACACTACTAACTTAGTAGGTTGTAACTGAGGTTGCAACTGGTACTTGGAACCTGTCAATCCTGTCTTAGTTCTTTGCTGTTATGATTTATTTAGTGAAAAACCAATAGACAATAAACAATATTTAGACCAGAAATCTGGTCCTAACAAACTCTTTTACCCTTTTAGACACAACTGTAAACCTCTTGAACAACTTTAGATATTTCTCTCCTACCTTAGAAATAGTAATAGTTTCATCATCACAACTATCAGATTCGGAGTAATACCCTTCTTCAGTTTCGGTGTCAGTTACAACTGAGTTTGTAACTGAGATGGATTTTGAGTTTTTCGCACTTTTCGTATTGATTTTCGAGATAGCCATAAAACTTGTATAGTTTGTTTCCTCACCATCTTCACTATCATTACCAGATTCATCACTAAAATTTGCTGCCCTTGAAGCCCTATTCTTCTTCGTATTCGCACATTCAACTTGAACATGACCAAAACCCATACACTCTCTACATTGAATCCCCTTTGGTTTAAACTCCCTAGATTTTCACTTTGTTTCAGGTTGCTTCTCCTCATAATTTTTCGGTTTAAACTCCTTTTTCTGAAACGGTTTACTAACTTCTCCATCACCAACTTTCTTTTTGAAAAATCTTTATATAACTTTTTGGCGAAAAGAGCAAATTCTTCATCATCAGATTCAGTTTCAGATTCAGTTACAACTGACTTTGCGACTGGAGACTTTTTAGCATGAAAAGCAATACCTTTACCCGAACGTTTTGGTGACTCAAACTTCATCTCATAGGTTCTGAGATTACCCATAAGGTCTTCCATCTTCATACTTTCGATGTTGTTGTACTCTTCAATAGCTCTTACCTTTATTTCGAACCTTTGAGGTAGAGATCTCAATGTTTTCTTCACCAATTTGGATTCTGGAATTTTCTCTCCAAGAGCATGAGATTCAGTAGAAATCTCACATAAATTAGAATAAAACTCTTCTATGGTTTCGTGCTCCTCCATCTTTAGGTTTTCGAACTTGGTTGTAAGTTGTTGAAGTCTTGATGCTTTGACTCGGCTTGTACCTTCGTATGTAATCTTTAAAATATCCCAAGTTTCTTTTGCAACTTTACACATGGATATTAATTTGAATAAGTTAGGATGAACCGCACTAAAGATCGCATGAAGTGCCTTTGCGTTTGCATTAGAATCTTTCTCTTCTTTTTCAGACCAAGTATCTTCTGGGGCTGGATATTCTTCTCCTTCTTCATTAGTGAGCATTGGTAATTCATAACCATTTATAATAGATTTCCATGCCTTTTCGTCTTGAGATTTAATAAAAGCTCTAATCCTCACTTTCCATGTGCCATAATTCGAACTTCCTTCAAGCAACGGTGCTTTGTTGAACGATCCACCATTCTTAAATAACTCCATATATTCAGAACACAGGATCCACACCAAGTATAGTTAGGTGTGAAGCTCTGATACCAATTGAAAAATACGTTTGCCTAATGTTCCGAATGCTGTTACGCGTTTCAGTTATAACCGAGATTCTGTTTCAGTTATAACTGAAGAGTTCTGACAGAATAGTAAATAACACACGATGTTTAATTACGAAGTTCGATGTGCTCACCACATCTACGTCTCCGAGGCACTCACCCAGTATTTATTGATATTGTCAAGCTTACAATAGTAGACTCAAGTCTTACAATACTCAATGACTCCCTCAATAGTATTTGCCTATCAAAGTATTTCTCCTCCCTAACACCTCTTAATCAAATAGGAAGTATTTCCTTTCTCTCTCTTTCCTTCTTTGACTAGGATTCTTCTTTCCTCTTCAAGTCTTCTAATCCAACAAATAAACCTCTTCATTCTCTTCAATCTAATCTTCTGAGATTGCACGAAATCTTCTTGACTTGTTGGTCACGTTTGTGGACCTTCTAGAAATCTGACTTGATCGCCAAGTAACCTGTCCGCCAGTTTCAGTTATAACTGAAATTATAACTTCAACCTATATTTAACCATAACTTAACAAACGTGTTACGCATTAACTGTTAACATAATAAGAGTTCAATATAAGTTAACTCAATATATTTTTAACAATATGATAACAAACAAATATGGTACAATAGACTTGTACTTTGGACCTAACAATATTCGATTAGATTCATGTCATTCTCATGTATGTGTCTCTAAATCACATTTTTCCTGTTCAATTTGCAGCTTTGGTCGAAGCTTTATCTGCAGCAGTTCTTATAGTTCTGTTTCTATTCCAAAAATTTGGGACTTCAAAAGTGAGTTTTCTATTTTCGCCCATTATGCTTGCCTGGACCTTAGCTACTCCAATCGTTGGAATTTATAGTATTATACACTATTACCCAAGCATATTTAAGGCAGTATCACCATATTACTTCTACCATTACTTTTTGCGAAGTGGAAAGGAAGGTTGGCGCTCTCTTAGCGGGATTGTTCTTTGCATCACTGGTAAGTCCCCTCTTATTTGCTTTAGTCGGTTTCACAAAATAAGACACTTCTAGCTTCCAGTCATGTTCCATAAACAGGAGTACAAAACCAATGGATGGAAAAATTTCGAATTTGTTGTGAAAGTAATGATGCCAGCCCTTTATTACATTAAAAGAGAATTTTTTTTCCATCTTTCACATATTCAACTGTCCATTATGGCATAAAGAAGTTTAGTAAATATTTTTTTGGCCAATTTAATAGATTTACTTGTAAATATATGAAGAATTCATGTGATCTGCATCAGAATGTGAGAAGTTATAGTAATCTTGAGATACATGTAACATGTACATACGTGTTGAACTCCTCCTCCCTTATGTTTAAAAATCTGATTTGTGTTCCTTCTTCATCGGAAAAAAATGAATAATTCCAAAATTAAGATCGGAACAAAAAAGTATCTCCTCTCATCCTCTTCCCTTCCGCTTCTTCTCGGTGGGAGAATTTGTTAAGAATTCAACCTCTTCATTTTTTCTTTTGTTAAGAATTCACTATAAAGATTAAAGATGTATAAATTTTTGAGTTGACATGTTTGCTTTCTACTTCTCAAAGAAAACTTCACGAGAGCTGCTTGTGATTTTTTTATCTTCAGATGAGAAAAATGTAGCTTTCGTGCCTCATTTCACCACTTATATTGTCTACCGGTCTCTCCTATTTCAGGTTCAGAAGCACTTTTTGCCGATCTGGGCCATTTTAATAGGCGTTCCATTCAGGTGTGGTACTTACCTTGCATCTCGTCTTTTAGTGTGTTTTTTCCAGACATTTTTGTTGAATATAATTTTTTAATCTTTTCACCTTACAGATTGCCTTCTTGGCCACCATATACCCATCATTAATCCTGACATATGCGGGACAGACAGCGTATCTTATCAAGCATCCTAACGACCACGAGGACGGATTTTATAAGTTTATACCAACTAAAGTTTACTGGCCGATCTTTATCATTGCCACTCTTGCAGCAATTGTCGCAAGTCAATCACTGATATCTGCAACATTTTCTGTTATTAAGCAATCAGTTGTGTTGGACTATTTCCCCCGTGTTAAAGTTGTCCATACATCTTTGAGCAATGAAGGCGAGGTTTACTCCCCTGAAATAAACTATATCCTCATGATACTGTGTGTTGCTGTTATGGTTATTTTTGGTGATGGCAAGGATATCGGCAATGCTTTTGGTAAGAAAAACCATATCATTTAGTTATCTCTTTCAGTTTCTCCTTTGCTTTCATGCTACTATAATTAGGCATTAGTAGGCTCACTTGCCAAATTTTTATATTTTGTTTCGCCAATTTTTGATAGGACCTTGTGTTTCGGCATTATCACGCTGAATTATAAGGTCTTAATATAAGCTGCCTCGAAAATGGGGTTTGCGAATCGGTAATTATTACGTACTGTGAGCTAAATGTCAAATTGTTTTACTTTTCATAAGGTAAGGTTTAGTAAAAATATTTCTCCAAGTTTCTAAACTTGATTTAAAATTTAGTGATTAATAATAAAACAAAGTGCGTACTTACATTTGAAATTTCTTGAGTATGTAAGGAAAAAGTCTTCCTTACTGTGGCGAGTGAAAATAGGTTACAAGCTTTTTTACTATAAATGCTGAAAATATATAAGGAGAGAGAACTCATCAGGAACTGAGGTAGAAGGCTTTTCTTTAGTCCATCTGTATTGACAATGTTTTGTCGGTGCTTCTACTTTGCTTATTGAAAGAAGATTGGTTCTGATTGTATGGGTTGTTTTCATCCCAAACAAAAGTTATTCGAGGTACAGAGTGGAACAAAGGAAAACTATATATCTCAGTATCATTTTACAGGATTAGTGTAGAATGTGGTGATTTTTTTCATGCTGATTCTCTGCCTCATTGAACGTTATCAATCTGTGAAATTGACCATCTCCTCTATTTTTTTTTTTGAGTACTTGTCCTAAGTACGCTTTTGATGAAATAAGTTCCAGCTGTCAATGAAATATTAAGCATCTACTGTATCATTTTTTTTAGTTCATCTTATTCACAAATATTCTGCTTGTATTAATTATCGACATTGATCTCAGGGGTTGTTGTAAGCCTGGTCATGCTCATAACTACCGTCCTACTTACACTTGTCATGATCATGATTTGGAGAACTCGTCCCATCCTGGTTGCTCTATATTTCTTCGTATTTTTCATAATGGAAGGTGTATACGTAAGCGCTGTTTGTACCAAAATTCCAGAAGGTGGGTGGATCCCATTTGCCATCTCTTTAATCCTCGCGTTCATCATGTTTGGCTGGTTTTACGGTAGACAGAGAAAGTCGGAGTACGAGCTAACTCACAAGATTGACATAGACAGGCTCAAAATACTCTTATCCGATCCAAAAGTTCAACGTGTCCCGGGACTTTGCTTCTTCTATACAAATGTACAAGATGGGGTCACCCCTATTCTCGGACATTACGTAAAGAACATGAAATCTCTTCACGAAATCGCCATTTTTACAACTCTTCAGTATTTATTAGTCCCCAGAGTCTCTCCTCAAGACAGAATTATAGTGAAAAGAATGAGTCTCAAAGGGGTATATGGATGTGTAATTAGATACGGTTATGCCGATTCTCTGAAAATGGAAGGAGATGATTTTGTAAACCTAGTTACAGATGCTTTGAAAGCGCATATTATAAACAGTTCAGAATCTGTAAGTTTGGGGAGTGGTTTGGAAAATGAGGAAGCTGTTTCTGATTTGGAAGAAGCAAAGCTTGCAGGGATGGTTCATGTTCGGGGGAAGACGAGATTTTATGTTGGTGAAAACTGTGGATGGTTTGATAAGTTTATGCTTGCTTTTTACGAGATTATGCATAGTAACTGTAGGTCCGCATTGCCTACACTGGGGGTGCCTTTACCACAGCGTATAGAGGTTGGAATGCTTTATGAGGCTTAATTTGCATTTTTCGTTTTCCGTCTTTATAAAAAAATACTGTATAGAAGATTTAAAGTTAAAAAATGTTTTTTCTTTTTTTATCATAGTTAGTGTCCTGTATAAGCCCACAAGAGCTAATTTTGCATTTTAAAAGTTGCATTCAGACCCTCCCTTAAATGAGCAGGAAGTGGACTCTTTTTTTTTTTTGAATGGCAACATAGATTAATCCACGTGGGATTATAAGGGCAACCCAACCAATGGTCAAAATCGATGCTCGTCAAGCGATTTGTAAAAGTAGAAAGAGAGTCGAAGCATATGTAGTTTCAGTTGGAAAGATTTGTTTCAAAAGAATACTTCCAAACTTATTTAGCTTGTTCTATACGAGGGAAATTTGAGTACCGACGTTCTCGTGTTTTTTTTCTGTACGAAAATTATGGGGTGTAGGACTTGTAGATTCGATATTTGATGTTTCCGAGTGACAGTCAATCGATTTACATGTGAGGCTTTCTGTTGTCTCGTTAAAACATTGTTGTGTGTCAAGTGAGAGTCCAAATCTTTTACCCTCTATTCTCTATTCTCTATCCATTTCTGTGCCCCCTTGCTTATTTTTATTCAAATTTTAAATTTTCACAACTTGTTTCGCAAATTTATAAGCTTTTATATTATATTGTATTCAAATTTTAAAACATTTGGATATAATATTGTTTTAGACAATTTTTCTAAGATTTAATGTTTAATTTACACTAATTTATATATTTATTCCCAAATAAATTGCGTGTAGATTTTCTTTTAAAAATAATTATTGGGATGTATTGATACATGTATAGTAATTGTACAATTTTTTTCAAGTTTTTTAGAATTTTTTTTTGATAAAATAAACAAGCGAACAGTACAAAATATAGAGGTTTGGGTTTCTGCGCATACTAAAAACTGAAACTGCAAAAGCTGATGTACAAAACCTCAGCATTCAAATTTGAATTAAAAGGTCAATAAGATATAAACTACTGTTTGTAGCTTAAGCTTAAAAGTTTTGGTTTACAGTAAATTGTAAATTTGTCGTTGGAGCATGCATCTAAAAGGCGATCTTTTCTTCTACAAATCAAGAAGTTGTAAACATAATCAACCAGCTATCTCTCCCTTTCTATAGATGATCCTCCTAACCTGCTTCAGTACTGCAGCCAAACAAACACCAAAAAGCTTAGAATTTGGAATATAAAATTATTTTCCACGGACTTCTTTTCGTCAAAACTTTACCAAATTCTACCTGTTATACCAATTAAGACTAATTCTCCCCACAGCTATATTACTGCTAATAAGATTTCAAACTTGTGCTGCAACAATTCTATATCATCATCAATTAAAAGTTGATAAAGGAAACCAGACATGAATTTCAGTAACTTTTTCTTTATTCATAGCTTCAAAACACGAAATGTGCAGCTAATACCTTCTACTAGGAACTACAACACGAAATGTGTAGCTAATATCCTCATACTAGAAATTACAACACGAAATGTGCAGCTAATATCCTCATACTAGAAACTACAACACGAAATGTGCAGCTACTATTCTCATACTACAAACAGTGACCTGAAATGTGCAGCTAATTATATCCTCATACTACAAGTATCTCTGACAGCTAATATTTTTCATCTTACTAATTAGATACTAAAGTCCGTGGTGACGCTCACTGTCCACAACTGAACCAATTACAGGTGCAGGCGACACACTCCCTGCACCAGCCCACTCAGAAACACCGACTTTGCTCTCGCTAACCACCGCTGGATCAATAGCAGGGAACGGCACGGATAAGGCATGAACTATGATCCTGATGTTATACATCATATCGAGGGTCTTCATTTTTACGTAGTTGAGGTGCATATGTGAAGTCACTACCAGCTTCCTGTGATCGTACATTGTTGGCAGAACAGTCCCTGCTGGAAGCGCCGCTAGATCTGCTGCTGTCAGCATCTTGTTGGGGATAACGTGTGCACGGAAGTGTGTGACGTAGTCATGACCTGCGCAAGAGGGAAATGATATTTGTTAATTGTGACATAATTTTGCACCAGAGGTAATTAATAAGCAAACATAAACTCTACTTGGTCACACGGAAATTATGCATTTTAATTGGAACCTGTGCCAATGTAACTAAGAATGAGCATTTTAATTGTTCTTATATCCTATAAGCATCCAAATGATTGAACAAAGTTTTCAGTTGAGAATCTATACAGATAACAATAGGCAGCACTCAACCCTCTAAAATCATAATTGTGTTTATTTTTCTAATCCATAATGGTGTTGTATCCTTAAAAGAGTCAACAAGAAATTCGTGTGAGTATTCAACTGCAGAACTGCTTATATGGCAGGTACAAAGACGTCACAGAGGATCAGATAATAATAAGCAGTTTCCCCTACATAACAACAAATTTATTTGATAATGCACATAGATGAACTGAATGACTAATAATCTATCACGTGGCGTAAACTGTTAGAACTTCTCCCGACTCTATTAAAGTTCAAATAACCTCTTCACACAAGAACCTATTAAGTCATTACAATCGAGAATCGACATATGATTCATTAGATGAAATTACAATACATTAGACACAATTTTAATTAGGTATGCATAAATTTCAAAAGCATTTATCTCTGTTAAGTATAGGCAAATGGTACTTGCTCTTACATTTAACAATTCATTTACTATGCACACAGGTGATAGATCAGCTGATAATTAATTAATAGAGCAACAAATATAAACATAATTTGCATTTCTCAAAGCACTAGTCAGATCTATATCCAACTATCAACATAATCTATAGACAGAATTCAGTTGAGAATCTACTTATAGTACATACTTTACATTTCACATACAATTTTGATCACAGTATAAATATATCAGAAACAATAAGCATTCTATACTGATCTATGCATTGCTATTCAAAAGGAGCAGTGCATGTCAACATGTTATAGATGAATAAATAAGTAGTAGTACAAGTTAATTGTCTATATACCAGATGCAATGATAAAACATATATACACAAATATAGATAGATAGATAGATAGATATGTATACCTGCGCCGGAGAAGATGGAAGCATCGTCAAGAGCGAAGATGGTCATAGAGGAGAGAGTGACGAGATCGGCGTACTTGACACGGAGAGCGAGGGAGACGACGGCGTAGCCGCTGATACCGAGACGGAGCATGGCATCCTTGAGCATCAGCCTTGTGAAGTAGTACGGAGTCGTCTTCGGATGGCTTGGGATCGACAGCGATGTCGCTCTGTGCACGTCGCACGAGTATGGCGATAGTGGCGCCACATAACCCTGCATGTCACATACCATTCATATACTCACTTATTAATTCAGATTACAGGAAAAAGTAAAACACTCCATCATTGATAATTAGCAATATAAAAATACAGCTGCTAATTACTACTACAAGAGAGATTATGGCGCTACACAGAGATCTGAATCGAGTTTTGGACACAAAATGCATAACTGTCCGTTTCTAGATTACATGCATATTCTGTAACAGGATATTTTCGAGAACGGCAAGGCGCTGCATAGCTCTGTTCAATGCTTACACAGTTATATTCATTTTACTTAAGATCATCACCAATTCACCATAAGATATATAACACTCCATGATTAATTAGCTTTATGATGATATACAGTTGCTAATCAAAGACTAATACTAAAAAACAAACTATGGTGATTTAGAACTGATCAGTAACAACGTGAATCCGGTTTTCTAAAATATTCTAGTTTTTTTACGAAATATTCAACTGATTGATCAGACTATCAACATTAGAATATTACTCCATGAATGCTTTAGGAAATTCAGTTTGCTAATTTATCAATAGTAAAAACAATGCTAAAGGTAGAACTGAATAAGTAGAGCATACATCAAGTATTGGACCCAAAAGTAATTCCAATAGTATATACGCATATTTCTCAGTCATATTCAGTAAATATTAAGATCATCGCCGCCAGAATAATATTCCACGGATTAATCAATACAAAATTCAGTTGCTAAGTTTATTATTTCTTCTAGGATAACTATACGTAATTGTCAGTTTCTACAGTACACCGTCACATCAATCAATTCAATTTATCATCACCATAACAATAAACTATGATCCAATAATAGTAGACTATTCCGATGCTAATTAACAAATACCGTTGTGGTGCAAAATTAATTTCTACCAATAGAAATCGCAACATCCTATAATTACAGAACTAAATACCTATATTTGTCCGATTTGGGAAATAGTACTATTTTTTACACAAAATCCAACAGTAGATGGCATATATGCATGTCTAATAAAAGCAATCTTCCAGTAAATTAGTTGAAAATCTCAAATTAATAAAATAAATATATCTACAACATACACAAAAAAAGTTGAAGAGCAACACTAATTGATTTGATCATAGCAAATATTAGTCCAATCTGAGTTACATTTTTCGACAAAAAATCAAACTGCAGATCGTAATACCACACAAATTGATTCTCCAGTAAATCAGTTAAAACAATCAATCATAAAAAAAAAACAGTAAATTAGTAAGACATCAATTAATTTCTACATTAAATTAGTTGAAGAACGACACTAATTACTACCATTAGAAATCGAAACATCTTATTATTATAGAACTGATCAATAGAAACATTACTTCGATTTGAGAATCGATACATTTTTCGACACAAAATCAAACAGCAGATCGTATTATATATAACACAAATCGATTATCCAGTGATTCAGCTAAAACAATCAATCATATTAAAAAACAAAAACAGGAAATGTAATCAGTTAATTTCTAGAGTAATTTGGTTGAAGAATTAACAATAATTTCTACAGTATTTTTGTTGAAGAACAACACTAATTATAAAACTTAATAGCAACATTAGTCCGATTTGAGAGTCGATATACATTTTTCTACCAGAAAATCAAACAGCAGATCGTAATATATAACACAAATTGATTCTCCAGCAAATCAGCTAAAACAACTAATATTAAAAAAAATAACAGTAAAAGAACTAGTTAAAACACAACATGATGTAAATTATAAAACACAATAGCAACGTTAGTCCAATTTGAGAATCGATCGATTTTTCAAAACAAAATCAAACAGAAGATGATGATATACTACTCCACACAAATCATTCTCCAGTAAATCAGTTAAAACAATTACTCATATAAAAACAAAACAAAAACAGTAAATTAATAAATCAGTAAATTTCTATAGTAAATTAGTTAAAAAAGCAACACCAATTAAAAATTGCAACATTCTGTAATTATAAAACTCAAAAGCAACAATAATTAGCTCATATTGAGAATCGATACATTTTCCAAACACAAAATCAAACAGAAGATCGCAATATACTCCACACAAATGGATTCTCCAGTAAATCAACTAAAACAACTAATAATAATAATAATAAATAAATAAAAAACAGTAATTAAACTTAAGTAAAATACCTGGAGTCCATGAACAGTGACGTGTCCATCGGTGAACATATCAGGCCTAGTAATCTTCACACCAGATACAAACACGTCAGCAGCACCTGATGACGTGTCATTCACCGACTCACTAGTAATCGTAAGGCAGTGGCTCGGAGAAAGCGACTCGACCTTGGTCCCAAACGGCAAAGTCCTCAGATACGCGAGCGGGAACAGCCCCGGGAGGGTATGCTGGCGGAGGAGGGAAGAGACCGAGCATGATGGACACGTGGTGAGGGAGGATTCAGTCGGGGCAAAGATCGTCACCGGACCTTTCCACGGATATGAGGCTACAGTGGCGTTGGAGAGGGCGGATGCGGCGGCGGAGAGGCCGGTGAAGCCGAGGGAGGAGAGTATCGGGCCGGTGTGGTCTGTAGAGAGAGGGGAGGCGGCGGAGAGGGAGAGGAGGAGGAGGGGGAGGAGGAGAGAGAGAGGATTCATGGCGGTTTCTAGAGAGAGAGTGGGGAGGTGTGGAAATGAGTGAGGAGTGGAGGAGTGTGATTGGGGCGGTGGTAGTTATATAAGTTGAGTTCTGATACCAGGCATCCCTGTAGTTTGTGTGTAAGTGCGATTTGGTTCTGTAATTTTTAATTGTTTCAGTTTTTAGTTTTGTTTGGGGACGTGGTACTCATGGTTATGGATTGGAGACGAGTTATCTTCTACTCCATTAGTTATATTTGCACCAAGGGGTGGTCTAGGTATAATCAACTAAGTCGGGTAGCTTATGGGGCTGTCTCTGAATAGGCTTATTCTTTTGGTTTTGGTACTAGTAGTCTCATCTGGCAATATTCTTTTTTTGCACATTAACATTTATGATAAATTTAACCCTATCATCCATTGTTTTGTTTGTTTGAAAATAAATTTTGGAAATGCGATAAGAATGAGATAGTAACTTTTTGCTTAATTATATTTTCTAAGATGAAATATGGACTCTTGAATATTGAGGGGAAAATGATTCATATCCTCTCTTTTACTCCGTCAATGTTTTGTTTATATATGTATCTTATATGTATGATAGACTCATGTTTTTACTATCGGCTACACAATTAATTCATATCATCTTTTTTACTCTGTATTGTTTATAGCTATATCTTATTTGTATAATAGACTCGGGTTTTTACCATCTGCTACACAAATTTAGATGGATTGAAAGGTATTTTCTTATGATGAAATTAGTTGTGTGTTCATCAATAAAATGGTACTCTATGGTTTATTTTATGTAAATAAATATTTTCCTACAAACAAAGAAAAATAGCTTCCTACAATGATTAGGATACCGAGTTTTAATTGAGGAAATAAAAATAGTAATCAAAGGACAAAGTTTCTCATGTCCAATATAACTGGAACTAATTCTGATGTGATTTAATATAATTATAATTTTACGGACTTAAAAGAAAATAGACGTAAAATACGTGGACTATACCGACTTGAGTAGGAATAACCGTTTCAGATATTTTTATTCGCTCACGTAAAAGAATGACTAGAAAAGTGGCTTTTTGCGAAGCTGAATTCCTGAATTGTTTGCAAATTACTAATTTGACTACATATGAAAGATTATTTCAATTTGTTCTTTGAGTTTAAATTTTGTGCATATTTTAACTGAAAGTTCATTTAGTTTATTCACTTTCAATTGAAATAGTAGGTTCCAAATTGTGTAATGAAGACATAAAGGTCTCATTTAGACATGGGAACTCATAATAAATGCCTAAATTGACTAGTATGCAGATTCACAGCGTTAATTTAGTCATTTTGTAATTGTTTTTGTCTACATCGTCCATCATAATGAATAAAATGAAATATATAAGTCATGAAATTTTTAAATATTTGGGTAACGAATGTAAGAATGAGTTGAAAATGACATGTGGAACACAAAATTGATCTATTTTTTCTTTGGGAGACTACATCAGTCACGGTTTCAAAAAGAAGGGACCAATACCGTTTGATATAAAACTACAAAAAGCATTTGAATTTTTATCGAAACTATGGAGCTCAATTGTCACTGATGATTGCTACAGGTTATATAACCGTCTCAATTATTATTCCCATTTCGCTCACGTGACTCGTGTGAAACAGATTTGGTAGGTAGCAGCAATATTATCTGGTAACATTTTTCTTTTTCTTTTTGTAACAATTGAAACGACTCTTTAGCTACCCCGTTAATAAACTATTTCACCATGTTATTTCGATTGTACCAAAAATAAATAAATAAATTATTTCACTTAGAATCTACCAGCTTACCATTCCTAATTTGCATATTTCAAATATTTAATAATTAAGTGTCATGTTGGTGGATACAACTGTAAAATTCTTGTTTTTTTTTTCTTCATATTTTTAGATAATAGGAGTAAGATGGATACTACCACATTCACCGATTAGTTCATGATTGAAGAACTAAAAGCGCGAATATGAAGACCAAATTTGAACGTGTTTGGCCAAAACCCAAACATCGATTTTTTTGGAATATGTGAAATTTCAAGCATGAAACTGGACCAATATTATCTAGCCAAAATTTGTGATAAAAAAAATATCAAGAGTTAAATACTTTTTATCTTTGCCTACTTAGAATGAAAGAACTATGCTGATTATTGATTAACGGCGTTACAATTACGAAAGACAATTTGCAACAAATGTCATCATAATTAAAAATATATATATATTTTTTTTTGAAAAAATGTCTGAAATTGTTTTGTACACTACGGCTAATATCATAAGGCTATGATAATTGATAAAAGGAAAATAGATGTTAGTTACTGGCTTGATATTTTCTAATAGAGTTTTTTTGTTAAACAACCCATTGCTGGACATTTCGTGTGAGCTGGGTTTTTGAACCGGGATACCCATCAATGCAAGTTACGACAATGAAACAATATACCATACTTTGTGTGTGTGTGTGTGTAATGTATGGAATATGACTCTATGAATAAATGGTAAAGGTAAATACGAGATACGAGTTTGGCCGATCTCATGTAATGATAAGGCTTAACCGTGGATGAGGTATTGTATATGATCCAGTGCAAGAAACTAAATTTAACAAATGTTGCATTGAGAGGCTTTCGACCACAATATTAAATTAGAGAACAAATCTATCCGATATTTAAGCTGATGCTCCGATCATACGACTATGGTAGGGGACGTGCTACGCCTTTTCAGTTAAGAGCTTTGTCGGCGATGTCTTAGAATTGGCATTAAATTCTCCAAATTTTGATGTCAATTACTCATCTTGTCTTACATGTGGGTTAGATCCTCAGGCCTTTGTATATATATTGTATAATATTGTCACCCGACGCACGTTGCCATATTTCATATTTCACACTTCACATTTCACTCTTTCTAGTTTCTAGTTTACAAGTGCTGATAGAAAATTAGTGCGTATTGGGAAAAAAACATAGTATAAAATTTTAAAAATAGTAAATTAAAAATATTTATTTATTTATAGTATTGTTACATTTCTTGTTTCTTTGCATAAAAGAGTAAACAATATTAGACATTTATAGTAAATGTTATAGATAAAAGAAAATGTTATAAATATTCATTAGAAAAAATAATATAAGTATATTATAACAATATTAATGATTAAGTGTATATATGTGTTTTAATTTATTAGTCTATATAGTATATTTTAATATTTCGGTTTAAATCGGTACCATACCGAACTCACTAAACGAATACCGAAACCGAACCGACTTTCAAACATCGGTTCGGTTGTACCGTACCGTAATGTCATCATACCAAACTTTTGGTACCGACTTGATTGGTTCGGTTCAAAAAGCGGTCGTTTGGTACAAATCGGTACAAAAAGGCCACCCCTAATGACTATCGGTAAAAAAAAAATAGTTTCAGAGCAACCCACGTTCTCTTACACTTTTTCTTTTCTCGTATTTAACTTATTTAGTATCACTTTTATATTTTTAGGATAACAGTTTAACTTTATATATTTTTCAGCTTCACTATCAAATTAATTATCACAACTAAATATTACTATATTTTAATATACTTCTATCAATTTTTTTCAATTCAAATTTATTTACTAGAACAAACACATTAAATAACTTACAAGTTTTCTCGTATTTAAAGTAAAAAGTACACTTTTACAACTTATAAGTAAACGTTTTGGTTTATACAAATTATTAGTTTTTTTTATCAATTTCTCTATCAAAACTATACAACTCATCATTTTGTTATTTTATTAATTTATATGTGAAAAGTACAAATAAATGAGAGAGAACAAGAAAAAAATGAGAGAGATAAATTATTATTTTAATTATAAGCGAACATCTTGATCCCTTATATTTGAGTGATATTTGAGTGTATGTAAATTTAAGATAATGGATTAGTAAACTGATTCTTGTACAATTTTAAAACAATACTCTTATATTTAAGTAAATGAGTCGTATAAGTAACTGATGCCAGTGCTTTTAGAATTTGGTGTTAGCAATTTGGGTATATGATATTTAACATAACAAATTGAGTATAATCTAGTAGCTTATGTTTCAATCTGGGTACCCCGTGAAGTTGATTGGATGTCAGTTTGTTGTGAGTTTCAATTTGGTCCTACCGTTTTTTAAGTAGATTCATTTTACCGCTGGATTTCTAATTTTGTAAAATTAAATAAATTTTCAAATACATGTAAATAATAACTATTCATCGTATGTATTTGCCCTAAAAAACTGGTCATCAAGTTGAACTCTAAAAATTGTTAAAGTCGTGTTATTATTTTAAAAATTATAATTCCGATGTGCCGGAAATTCACAAGAATCTGGTCTCCGGCTCAGTGATGGTGAACAAAGGGTTTAAACTTGTATTTGAATCCGCTAAAATTGTAATCGCCTTAAATGGAATGTATGTAGGTCGTGATTATGACTAACGACATGTTTAAATTAAATGTTGGAACTCCGGCTCCTAAAGTCGAGTCTGCTAGTGGGAGTGCTAAGGCCGAGGCCAGTACCAAGAATGATGCAATAATGAATGTTGTCCAAGTGGCTAATAAAACTTCTTTTGCTTATTCTTGTGATTCATTTAATTTATGGCATGGTAGATTATGTCATGTGAATTCTAATTCAATGAAGATATTAATATCATTAAATCTACTACCAAGTTTTGTCTTTGATAAACAACATAAATATGAGGTTTGTGTTGAGGCAAAATTAACTAAGTCTTCGTTTCAACATATTGAACGAAATACCGAACCTCTCGGTCTAATACATACGGATGTATGCGACTTAAATTTTATACAAACGCGAGGAGGGAAAAAATATTTCATCACGTTTATATATGATTGTACTAGATACTGCTATGTTTACTTAATGAGAAGTAAAGACGAAGCGGTAGAGAAATTCGCTCTTTATAAGACCGAAGTGGAAAATAAACTCAATAAACAGATTAAAATATTGAGAAGTGATATAGGCGGTGAATATGAGCCACCGTTTACACATATATGTGCAGAAAGTGGCGTTATAAATCAAACCACATCTCCATACTCTCCGGAGCAGAATGAGGTTGCCGAGCATAATAGTAGAACGCTCAAGGAAATGATGAATGCTATGTTAATAGGTTCTGGTTTACCCCAGAACATGTGGGGGGAAGCGCTGCTTTCCGCCAACGATGTGTTGAACAAGCTACCGCATAAGAAGCGTGATAAACCACCTTATGAACTATGGAAAGGCCATCGGACGAGCTATAAAATCTTAAGAGTTTGAGGTTGTCTTGCGAAGGTCCTAGTCTTGCTTCCGAAAAGAACGAGAATTGGGCCAAAGATGGTAGACTATGTGTTCATAGGATATGCACACAATAGTAGTGCTTATCGTTTTCTCGTGCACAAGTCGGATAATCGCAAAATGCATGTAGATACGATCATCGAAGCTCGAGAATCTTTTTTATTCGAGGATATCTTTCCCCGCAAGTCTTTCAGAACTGTAGAGACTGAGGAGTCAAACAGTGAGGAAAATGTGGGAGCAAATAAACCGATGGAGGAAGAAGAAGAAGAAACTCGACGAAGTAAAAGGGCAAGGAAGGAAACTTCCTTCGGTCCAGATTTTGAAAACTTCATGATAGAAGGTGAACCGGCGACATTCAAACAAGCAATATCATCCCCGGAAGCCCAATATTGGGAGGAAGCGATCAACAATGAGGTTGAATCGAGATTACAAAATCACACTTGGGAACTAGAAGATCTTCCACCCGGGTGTAAGCCACTAGGCCACAAGTGTATCTTCAAGAGAAAGAGAAAGGTCGATAGAACAATCGAAAAATACAAGGCGAGACTTGTAGTGAAAGGTTTTAGGAAAACCGAAAGTGTCGACTATTTCGACACGTATTATTCTGTCTCCAGGAAAACGTCAATCCGGATTGTCATTGCACTTGCGGCACTGTTCAATCTGGAAATACATCAGATGGATGTGAAAACGGCGTTTTTGAATGGGGAAGTAGAAGAGGAAATTTAAATGGAAAAACCTGAAGGGTTTGTGGTTCCAGGTAAAGATCATATGGTGTGTAAACTTGTAAAATCTTTATATGGACTTTAACAAGCACCTAAACAATGGCACGAGAAATTTGATAGAGTAATGCTATCCAATGGTTTCCGTATCAACGAGTGTGACAAATGTGTCTATTTAAAAGGGAATGAAAAGGATTATGTGGTAGTCTGCCTTTACGTAGATGACATGATTATAATAGGGAGTATTGATAACATCAACTCTACTAAGAAAATGTTGTCACAAAAGTTCGAGATGTAAGATTTGGGTGTCGCTGATGTAATACTTGGTATGAAAATTATCAAGACATCAGACGGATATGTGCTATCTCAAACTCATAATGTCAAACATATACTTGATAAATTTGACAATAGAGATCTTAACTAACCTAAAGAAGAACTTTGGGGAGAGTGTGAGACAATTGGAATATTCTCGGATAATAGGCAGTTTTTTGTACGTCATGAACTGCACTAGATCGGACATAACCAACTCAGTAAGTAGGCTGAGTAGGCATACCAGCAATCCCAATAGGGAGCACTGGAAGGCCATCATGAGACTTCTCAGATACATGAGATTTACGGCCGACCGAGGGTTGCATTATACCAGATATCCAGCTATGCTGGAAGGGTATTTTGATGCCAACTGGATCTTGGATTCCAACAGCACAAGGTCCACGAGTGGATATGTGTTCGTACTGGGTGGAGCGGCTGTTTCATGGAGATCATCCAAACAGACCTGCATAGCTAGATCAACTATGGAATCTAAGTTCATAGCTTTGGATCTAGCGACAGAAGAGGATGACTGGTTGAGAAGCTTTCTGAAAGGAATTCCAATGTGACCGAAACCTGTTCCGGCAATAAGCATGCACTGCGATAGTCAGTCAGCTATTGGACAGGCACATGATCATATGTATAATGGAAAGTCCCGACATATTCGTCGGAGACATAAATTCGTAAGAGAATTATTAGCTAACGGTGTGGTATCCCTAGATTTTGTGAGATCTAATGATAATATTGCGGATCCATTAACAAAAGGCTTGACTTAGGTAGGAGTTGAAGTCTCATCGAGGGAAATGGGGTTGAAGCCCATCAAATTGGACACCCCCTCAGAGGCTAACCAACCCGAACTCAATTCTCCAGCATCAGGTTCAATGGGAAAACCGAAATGTGGGGTTGACCGAACAAAGCACTCGAGAACCTAGGTTCCCAACCCATTTTTAGGATGAAAGAGTGATAGACCTAGACCAATTAAAGGGTGAGCATGAGGCTCTTAATGAAAACAAGGATCTCGAAGGTCGAGAGGGGTGAGTCAGGACACCCTTAACTTAAAATCACCTATGACGAGTGTGTATGGTCGATACTATGTGATGAGCCATGGGCTAAATCACTAGAGCACTTGGTTGAATTTTGCCAAGGCAGTCCGTACCAAATATGGACAACAAACAAAGGCCTTAGTAAGTGGTGTAGAGAGAGCACTATGTGAGTATTACCCTGGTATGCACAAACGCTAAAAGGTTCAAGGCTTTAAGGCTATCCAATAGTAGCATATCATATTTTACGTCACTATGGCAGGTTCAAGGCACGCGCTACATGTCCTTTTGCAGTGAACTCTTGCGGTTCTCTCGTATGCATTTAGGGGCATTTTTATTTTTAGCCAATTGCATTCATGTGGGGGATTGATGGAAAACATGTATTAAACATGGTTGTTCCGAATGGTCACATGACCAACTTCGAGTCAATATTACATGTGAAAACTCTGAGTTGTTAATGTCGTACTCAAAGCGTTTGAGTAGATCGTGTGACGAGCTTTGTAACGGTATATCGCATGACCTATTCGGAGAATGAGTGTGAATACTAATCGGCTTCAAAGTTGGGTTCTCGAAAGAAGGGAAAACCTTAATGCTGAAAAATAGAAGGAATAAAGGGAAAACCATTTAGGGTTATCCCACATTGGAGAATTAAGAGTTAATTTTCCAATATATATACAAGTCCAACCCATGTAGTTGTTAAACTATTATGTCCACATACACATATGCGTATGAGTGTGTACCACACAAGCGCACGCTCGCTCGGGTCTCGGGACTCGGGTCATGGGCACGGGCGCGGACGCGGGCTTGGAATTTGGGATTTGGGAAATGTCTCGGGTCTTGGATCTTGGGTCAAATTTGAAAAGGGAGCTTTGTATAAAATACAAAAAAAGTCCCTAGAGTTTCCAGCAAATTGAAATGCCAGCATTCAATGAAAATAAATTGCAGATTGAGTGCTGCAGTTTCAGAAATTGAATGGGCGGATTCTGGGGGTGTAACTCCCAGAATTAAATGGAGCATTATGGTTGCGGTTTCTGAAAAAACCTATAAAAGGCAGCCTTTCCCCTCTCATTCAGACACAACAAACACACACACAACACAGCATACATAACATCATATTAGAGAGAGAATCGCACCACCAACAGCTCGACCTGTGGTTTGGTGCCGTTTCCACGCGAGCCACTCAATGACAGAAGTTGTACCTTTCCAGCAAATTGAAATGCCAGCATTCAATGAGAATAAATTGCAGATTGAGAGTTGCAGTTTCAGAAATTGAATGGGCGGATTCTGGGGGTGTAACTCCCAGAATTAAATGGACCATTATGGTTGCGGTTTCTGAAAAAACCTATAAAAGGCAGTCTTCCCCCTCTCATTCAGACACAACAAACACACACACAACACAGCATACATAACATCATATTAGAGAGAGAATCGCACCACCAACAGCTCGACATGTGGTTCGGTGCCGTTTCCACGTGAGCCACTCAATGACAGAAGTTGTACCTTGGGAACAAAGTCCCGAGAACCAGAAACACTAGGGTGGTTCGGGAAATATTGTTTAAGAAAAACTGCTTCCAGTTGGCTATTCTTTTATTTCTTTTCTTTTCAGTATTGTTTACTTTCTGTTATTTCGTTTCAGTACTGTTTACTTTACATTCTGTAATTTATTTTCCAGTACTGTTTACTTTCCTGTATTTACTTTCCAGTACTGTTTACATTCTGTAATTTACATTTCCAGTACTGTTTACTTTTCTGTATTTAATTTCCTGTCCTTTCTGTTCTGTAATTTATATTCTGTAATTTCTTTTATTTAAAGAAACAGTCCAGAAGTTTAGTAATCATACTATTCTGTCTGGCAGTTTCTTTTAATTAACAAATAGTCATGCAGTATAGTCTTTATACTATTCTGTCCGACAATTTCGTACAATTCCAATTCAGTCCAGCAGTTTAATAATTTATATTAAATCTGTCTGGAATTTATTTATTGTAATTTAAATTCTGTATGAGTCATGAATTTTGTAATAGAGTAATATTCCTTTTCAAGTGAAATAAAATTGTTTATTTCCATTTCAGTACTTGTTATTTACATTATTGCTTTTCGATATAGTAAAAACCAAGAATATATGCACAACTCTTCTTCCTTGTGACTAAATTTAGTAACTTTCAGTTTACCATTAACGCAGTAAGAAAATGTTAGTGATTAGCCGGTGCTATCCGGAAATCAGATTCATCTAAGTTTTTTGATATTCCGCTATTTTCGTAAAATTAACTTGACACACACACATAGACATCACGTTTGTTCCCTGTGATATCAATTAGTGTTGGATCTCCTCAAACAAAAAAATTAGTGTTGGAGATTATCCATAAATAAATCCAGACTCATCTTGATCCTTCAATAATGAGTGATATGTAACGTATCCAATTTGATGTTATAACTTTATAAGCTATGTTTTTTTCCTTTTACATAAATATTACTCCCTTTACATAATTGTTTAAATATGTGTTTATGAGGGCATTGTAGTGATCCCCATATACATGCATATTACATCATTTGCATCGATATCTTCGTAATTTTATCACAATGGTGAGTGAAAATTGCATTTTTTCACATTTAAAGAATCATTTGTAATTTACATGTTTTTCCAATCTCTCTAAAACATCATCTCTATTAATATTTAATTATTTTATGGAGCTATAATGAACGGATAATGATATATTTATTAAATGGCATGGACCATCTAAAAATTTAAGTAAAAACTAGAATTGAAGTGATTGTTGGAGTAGTGTATATCACTTACCCATAAATATAGGGGGAAAATACACTTGGTGTACTGTATTACCTGTTGTTAACGATTTATGTATCAGACTATCAAAGTTAACAATTAACGTACTGAACTATCATAATGTTCACAATTCAGGTACCACCGTTAATTTAGTTGGATGGAAATTAGTTTCAGTTTTCATTTTGTTTCTATTTTTTGTAACTTGTATAAATCTAACACTTAATTTTCCGAAATATCTCATTTTATTATAAATTCAAAAATATATAATTATATCATATATATATATATGCATATAAGACACCCACACACACCCACACACACACACACACACACACACATATATATATATATATATATATATATATATATATATATATATATATATATATATATATAATATAGTGCATGTATACATGTTATTGCAAATAATATAAATTCTACACGATGTTTGTGCATAAGAAAAAATTATAAATACTTAACAGATATATTCTATTTACAAAAAATGAATACTTTTTTTAAAAAAAATGACAATTTTTTTACCGTTTTTTCATGAAAGTATTCAAATAGTGATGTGGACTCAAATAATTTTTGCTCGAATGTCATAAATCTAAAACTTTAGTTTCGTTTCATGAATACTTTTTTTCATAACAAATATAATTTTTTTCATGAATACTTTAGTTTCATTTTAGAGAAAGTGTAAAAAAAAATTATAATTTTTTTTATTTTAGAAAAAAATCAAAGGAAATCTAGTCAAATAATATGTTTTTTAAACTGATATACTTATTATGTATGTATATGTATGTGTTTTAATAGAAAGATTATAAATTGTAATGTTTCGAAAAGACAAGATTAAATTTATACAAGTTACGAAGAATATGAACAAAATGAAAAGTGAAACTAATTTTCATCCAACTAAATTAACGGCAGTATCTGAATTGTGAATATTATGATAGTTCAGTAGATCAATTGTTAATTTTGGTAGTCTGCTACCTAAATCGTTAAAAGTAGATAGTACAATACACTAAATGTTTTTTTCCCCATAAATAAATAAGAATCAACTTTTTATAATTCCTTGACTTTTAAATAAATTTATTATAAAAACCAGTTTATATAAATAAATTTATTATAAGATGACAATTTAGATAATATAGTGCGACATAGATTATGATTTATTCTACATTGCATGAGACACTTTTATGATAATATAGTGTTACATTTTTGCGATAATCGACCTAAATTTCATTCATTTTCCATTTCAACATTTAAAATTAAGAAATCTATTTTTGTTTTCACATATGTTAATATGGTGCTATAAGACATGCAATGACATTTTTATAACATTTGAATTTGAAGATTTCTTATTTTGATTTTATCATCTATGTGATCATTATAATTATAATTAATTTTTTTACCGAAACTTTTATCAGTTTGCAATTAAGACTTAATGTAATTTCAAAGTACTATTTTAAAAGCCAAAGAAATTATAAAAAGTTGGTTCTTATTTATTTATGGGTAGTGATATACAATGTTACAACAATTTCTTAAATTATTAAATGGTTCATGCCAAATCATCATGCCACGTCATTGCTGTGGTTGGGAGTGTTAGAATAGTGCATGTATCATTATCCAGAATGAACAAATGAGTTGAATTGGGGTGCACATCAAGATTTAGTTTTTGAAGATGGTCATTTTACTATCTAATTAAAAATATTTTAGGTGTTCATCTTAAAAAAGAAAGAGTTGATTTTGATTGAGATGTGATGAGTTTTTTGAAGATTAACTTTTCAAATTTTGAAGAAAATAGATTTTAAAGAGAGATGTAGATGCATATTATCAGTATGAGACCGGATTTTTCGACTACAAAAAATCTTTTTTCACGCAAAAACCGTAATTTTAAAGCACAAACTGTAATTCAGAATTACAGTTCACCTTTTTATTTTTTTATGAAAAAAATCATACAAAATGTAAAAATAGTTATACTAGTTAACAAATGAGTAAAAATATTTCAAAGTTAATTCTTTTTTTTTTTTACTAATTTTTATTATATTTTTGTCTTTTATTGCTACTTTTTATAAAAAAAAATACCATAAAATTGTAAAATTAATACAACATAGTTGTAAAATTAATATCTAACTTTTCTAACCATGTTCTGTTAATTTTACAATTTTTGTAGTATTTTTTTCTAAAAACTAGCAATAAAAGATAAAAAAATCAATAAAAATCATAAGAAAAAATTAATTTGAAAATATTTTTTACTCACTTTTTAAGTAGTATAACTATTTTTAGATTTTTTACGATTTTTTACGATTTTTTTCACAAAAAAAAATCAAAAATCAAAATCAAAATAAAATAAAAAGCTAAAACATAAATCATAATTATGGTTTGTAATTTGTATTTACGGTTTTGACGTGAAAAAATATCTTTATAAAAAGAACTGAATCTTGTTTAAAAAAAAAAAACTGAATCTGGAAACTAAATTATCGAGTTTCCAAATAAATTACAATACAGTCGCACAATATAGGAAAAATTAAGAATTGGTCTATCAAAACGAAACTATTTAAACATTGGTCTTGCTCCCAAATTTATTTAAGGATTAGTCTTTTTTACAAAAGTATTTAAGTGTTAGTCCAATTTTATTTCTATTTCTATTTCTATCTTTTCTTTCTCTCTCTAAAAAAATCTCCGTCTAGGGTTACTTTCGCCGCCATGGACCCGACCATCATGTTGGACCGTCGCAGCCGCCTCCATGGACCACCGCCCTACGTGGTCCCCATCGCTGCCTATCTATCTATATATACGTGTATATGTATATATATATATGTATATATATATATATATGTATATCTATATAATATTGAAGGGTGGTGGTGGTGGGCTCGGCGGTGGTGGGGCTGCGATGGTAGCGGGCGGCTCGTCTCTCTTCTCGCTCCCTCTTTCTCTAGTTAGTTTCAGATCTGAAGAAAGATGACACTACAAAATAATATTTGATTTAGTGAGAGTCAAAAGCTGTCACAAGTCTGTCGTTAATTTTAAAATTTGTCACAAATTTGTCGCAAATTGACTAAACTGTCACAAAACCGTCATAAAAACCGTCGCTAATAAGCCCGTAACAAAAAATACCGTCACTAATCCCGTCGGTATTTGGGTATTTTTTTGTAGTGTGAAGTGAACTGATTGTAATTTTGCATTAGTTTGGATAAATTATAAAAATGGTCCAATAATTTAGATATAAATATTTTCAGTCCTAAAGTTAACAAATGAATATACATAAATCGTTTAGTTTAATATTTGGTCATTTTTAATGAGTAATTTCACATCAAAGTGATACAAATGACATGTTAAACTATTATCGTTAAACTCTTTCCAAAAAAAGTCTATTCAAATGACCATAAATAATCTTTGAATGATCATGCATTGTTTTCAAATGACCATAAAACTATTAATGTTAATAGACTTTTTACAAAGACCATATACTATATTTAAAATGACCCGGATATTTTTAAAACAACCCAAACTGTTTTTAAACTACTCAAAATGACTTACACTATTTTTATACAAACTAAGACTATTTTACTTAAATTAACCGAAACTGCTTTTAAAATGACTTAAATTAACTGAGACTATTTTTTAAAATGATTTAAATTAACTGAAACAGTTTTTAAAATGACTACAATTAACTCAGACTGTTTTTTAAATTACTTAAATTAACTCAGACTGTTTTTAAAATTACTTATGTTAACTCAAATTGTTTTTTAAATTACTTATATTAATTCAAATTATTTTTTAAATGAACTCAAACTGTTTTTAGAATGACTTAAATCAACTCATATTGTTTTTAAAATTACTTAGACTCTTTTTAAAATGAATTGAAACGCCTCATACTGTTTTAAATATTACTCATACTGGTTTTTAAATAATTTAAAACGACTTAGACTATTTTTAAAATTACTCATATTGTTTTTTAAATAACTTAAAATGACTTAGTTTGTTTTTCAAATTACTCATACTATTTTTAAAATTATTTATATTAACTCAGACTATTTTGAAAATTACTTAAATTAACTCAAACTATTTTTAGAATGACTTAAATCAACTAAGAATGTTTTTAAAATTAATTAACACGAATCATACTGTTTTAAATTATTTATACTGTTTTTTAAATGACTTAAAATGCCTCAGACTATTTTAAAAATTACTCAGACTATTTTTCTAATGACTCAAACTATTTTTTAAATGACTTAAAATGATTAGAATGTTTTTAAAATTACTCATACTGTTTTTTAAAGATCTTAAAATGACGTAGTTTGTTTTTAAAATTACTCATACAATATTTAAAATGAGTTAAATTAACTCATACTATGTTTAAAATGATTTAAATTAACTCAGACTGTTTTTTAAATGATTTAAATTAACTCATACTGTTTTTTAAAGGACTTAAATTAACTCATACTGTTTTTAAAATGATTTAGACTATTTTTAAATGACTTAAATTAACTCAAACTGTTTTTAAAATGACTCGGACTATTTTTTAAATTACTTAAATTAACTCAGATTGATTTTAAAATGACTCAGACTGTTTTTAAAATGACCTAAAGTAACTCATACTGTGTTTAAAATGACTTAAATTAACTCAGACTATTTTTAAAATGATTTAAATTAACTCAGTCTGTTTTTAAAATTACTTAAATTACTCATACTGTTTTTAAAATGACTTAATTTGTTTTTATAATATTTCAGACTATTTATAAAATGACTTATACTGTTTTTAAATTGATCAAAATTGTATATTGAATGACTCAGACTATTTTAAAAATTACTCAAACAATTTTAAATGGCTCGGACTATTTTAAAAATGACTCGGAGTGTTTATTTTAAGTTCATTTGTCTAGTATATTTTTTGTAGACTATTTTAGAAATGGTCTAAATGTTTTCTTAGAGGTTTTTTGGACTTCCCCCCTGTTTTTAATCATTTTATAGTGTTTTTCGGATAGTTGAATTTTTTTGATATTAAAATTTAATAGGGGGTTAAAATTATAGCCGTTTGTTAAATTATGGGATTTAATGTATAAAATTTGCAAATCATATAGCATTTTCTGTTTAGATTTCAACTAAAGAGACTGAAATAATAATACTTGAAACTACAAGAGCAGTGATGTAATTCTAGGAAACAGGGGACGCGATCTGGTGCTCCGCGTACAGCACGTGATCCGTCACATGTCGTGCTCTGGTTGGCTTTCGTTAAAACGGATTGATTCTCAATTAATTTCAATTTTTGGAACCAATTTTTAATTAAGTTGTAAATAAGGTAATAATCTCAAATTTACCCCCACAATATATGTTTTGCTCATTATCCATGTTTGGCTAGCTAAATGTTGTTTTTTCTAAAAATAAAAACCTTCACGCACCAAACTAGGTCAAGCAATAGCGAAACTTAATATCACTAAATGAATATATATTTAAACATATGAAAGTAAAGCTAACTATAATAATTTTCATAGACATGTAGGCCCAATACACATCCAACTCATTGTATTTGTGGACCCAACAAATAATAAACAATCAAATATGAAAGAGATTATTTTAAATATAATGTTTGATGAGATATATCCGGTGATTGAGAGGCTAATATATTTTATAAGATTAAAGTGAGTAGTTAAAACTAATAAAATGCGATTTTTATATTAAATTTGGAGACGATTATAAATAGACTGATACGGATGTTCTTTGTCAATCGAGCATCAATTTTTTTTTTACTTTTATGCTATATATACTCTCGTGAATACATCTAGTTAACTAAAGAACGACTAAGATCATGTAAATAGTTATTTTTTACTTCAATAGTATATTTTGAGCGGAAAGTTATATTATCTCGTTAGGCTTGTAAATCATACCATCATAGAAATGTGCGAAGTTTCAAAAACGCATTAATATTAGGCTTATTTGAGTAAATCAGCATAATTTTTAATGTCTAAAAAATAGTTAAAAACTGAAAGATATACAGTACAATCCAGCATACGACCAAGAGCTAGCTGTAAAAGGAATTTAGTAAAAACTTCTGTACACCAAATTGTGTAAATCCAGTACAAAAACATAAAGCATATAAGGCTCTCTTTTCAGTATCAATTAATCGATCATTTTAATATGTTTACCCCCCTGGACAAGAAGAAAATAAAAAACTTAAAAGAGCATGATCCAATAACCAGCCTAAAAAGGTCACGTTGGATGTTGCAATTAACTGATTAGTTCGTGCAAGTGCAATTCAAAAGAATTAGAAGGTCAGATCAGAGGAGATATTTTATTGAAAATAAAGAACAAAAGGGGACAATAGTATTAGTTAGTACTAATAAATAATTTTTATTTAAACAATTACGATTTACGGTAGTACTTATCTCGCTGCCAATGGTGACCAATAAAAGAAAATGAGGTCCCACGGCATCATCAACCCCAATGCCATTGATCTGTTCCATTGTGGATTTTGCTTTTGAATTCTATTTTTTTCATATGTTTAACATCTTTTTATTATAATAGAATGTTGGTTTTGCTGTACGTAAAAGCAATAATTAAAAGTTCAATGACCGAAAATAAATAAATAATTTTATTTTTATAATGGAATATGACTCTATTACAAAATTCCGACACTTGCAGAATGTAAATGCAATTAATTAAACTTCCAGACATATTAATATAAATTATTAAACTGCTGGACTGATTTGTAATTAAACGAAACTGTCAGACAGAATATTATAATTACTAAATTGCTGGACTGTTTGTTAATTAAAAGAAGCTGCCAGACAGAATAGTATAATTACTAAACTGCTGGATTGTTTCTGCAAATAAATTACGGGACTGAAATGAAACTAATCTAATTACAGAATTAAATTACAGAATTGAAACAGTACTTTAAATAAATTACAGAAAGGTAAAACAGAATTTAAAAGTTACAGCTAAGGATAAGAAATTGAAATACTGAAATTAAATTACAGAAATGAAATAAAATAAAAAAGGACAGAAAAGAAATATACGAGACTACTGTTTAACAGTATGCCCTTAACCGATATTTGCTTAACCACGTTTGAGGTTTCTGGTTATGTTTGGTGCTTCGATCGCAAGGTACAACATCTCGGATGACTCGCCGGAAACTGTTGATGAGTCATGGTCGAGCTGTTGGTGGGTGTCTCACTCTGACTAAAATGTAATGCTCATACTTTAATACTGTCAGTTTTTGAAATTCGAAACTGCAGTATCAACTCTGTAATGAATTCATATTCATTGCAACAGTTACATCTTTGCTGGAAGCTTCCGTCAAGCAGACGATCTTCCGACAAGCAAGCGCGCCGACGAACAATCGCGTGTGTTACACAATACACACATGTGTATGTGGACACACAACTTAATATCCACATGGGATAACTTTATATATATATTGTAAAAATGACTCTTCATTTTCCAATGTGGGACAATTTTCAATAAGTTATTCTTATTAACCCATTTTTCAGCATTAAAAGTTTTACTATTTCTCAATCCCAATCTTTGACGCCAATTTCCATTCAGTCTCATTCTCCGAATAGGTCATGCGACATACCGTTACGAATCTTGTCATACCATCTACTCAACCGTCTTGAGTTTGGTGTCAAAAGACAACGGCTGTCACTTGGAATCTTGACTTAAAGATGGTCTCGTGACCATTCGGAAACTAGCATGTTAAACATAGTTTTTCTAACATAGAATATATAAACCATGTAAATATCGAGCCGGCCATCTTAATATTTTATTTTGACTTTTGGTAACAACAATACTCCATCCGTTCTAAAATATTGAGACTCTATGTATTTACGTGCAATTTTGATCGACAAATATTTCGTATTTAAATTGTTCAAATTTAAATTTTTAAAATTTGTTCATATAGTTTAACATTTGAACTATGTGATTAACTTTTGAAAAATTCGATTTCGACAAATTGGATATGAGTTATTTATCGGTCAAATTTGCACGTATCTAGATACATAAAGCCCCAATATTTTGGAACGGATGAGTAATACACAATATTATCTCAAGCTATTATCAATAATTAATTACATCAGGTGAGTGGTTTTGTGTGAGAAAAATATTACTATGATTATGTTGGTAGCATCGAGTATCGTAGAAATTTAATTATATTGAACAGATACGGATACGATTATCAATTTATCATACTCGATACCATACGAATATGACGGTACAGACCAATATTTTTTTGGATGCAGTACGGTTAGGGTGTGCTTGTCAGAATTAGATAAATTTCATATTTCTTAAATATAAGTTATGGTATATTTCTTTTCGTTTTATGTTCTGAGTGTATGCTTTAGAATTAAGATGGATTTTCATAATTAAAACGACTTGAACAGGTTCGTGTGATGTTGTAGAAGTACATTATTTGTTTTAAATAACTTTACTGTGAAGAATCTAAAGGTAGATAAGTAACATAATTAGACTTAAGTGGTGCTTAATGTTAGTCAAGCTTTCCAATTGAGAGGGAGAGAATAGGAATAAGGTAAAAGAGAAGAGATTGCTCTCAAAGGTATAAAAAGATATACAGCAAAAGTATTTGCCCCGTAGTAAACTGTGTAGCCGCACAGTCAAAACTCCTAATAAGTCAATAGTATCACAGCGAGTATAACAATCCGGGTATCGTACATATTGGGACTCCAATTTAATATTTCCAATTACTGTGCTACCTTGTAGAAACTTTGTTGATGCATAATTTTTATAAAAGGCCAAAATTTATTAGGTTCTGTAAACTTTTGAAGACCAGATTTACTACTTTACCATGACTTTTGAGACTATTACCGTTTCACTTCAAACTATGAGGACCAAATTAGTATTAAGCTCAAACTAGAAGGATTATTAGTCTAATTCGTCAAGGTTAACATATATATTTATTTTTTAAATTAAACCGACCAATATATTAAAAAGAGGCAAAACCTCCTCCAAAACGAGAAAGTAACATAGAAGCTATAACAATGTACAAATTTATATCGATTAGTCACCCACAAATTTGAGGCTTAATCGCCAAATACCAGCTAAGAATCTATCTCACCAATTAGAAAATTTTCCAAATTTGTTCATACAATTAAAAACATAAACTTCAATCAATTTAAAAACATTTCTGGGGCACAAGCAAGTCCTTTCGTACCCCCTTAGATTTCTCTCCCTGCAAATCCAATATACCGTTGAGGCGAGAAGCGTTCTTCCTAAACACGTGGATGCCGACTTCCCTTTAAATAGATCTGATGCCCACTTCACCCACTCCTTCCACGAATTGTAAGAGCCTATAAATTTCGAGCTTGCGCGACCCAAAAACCAAACACTCGTTGAGAACTCACACCCAATGGAAAAAAGAAATATAAGAAAACCCGAAATATCGTTACATAATTTCCACTTTCACACTTACTAAATTTTAGTTGGAGTTTGTAGAAATATTTTCCCTTTTACGAACTATACATCGAGACTATATTAGTTTGACTTTAAAACACAACTTTTTTTAAATTAAGCATGAATTAGCCCAAACGAGAGCCACGCCTAAAAGTACAAGGCACATAGGGATTCTATCATACTCTATAAGATCAATTCATCGTATAACATCAATTGCAGTTATATCAAATTTCATAAGACCTCTAATTTTGGAGCCTTGAATATAATGACATATACAATGAGATAGAAACAACAATATGAGAAAAATTCTGCACTTATAAAAAATCGAATGAATCAATGAGTATAATCAGCTATGTACACCGCACCAAGAGAGAGAGTGAGAGAGTGAGCCAAAGAATGTGATAAAATTTTCTTTGCCGTGTATAGATATTTCAGACTCACGCTACAGTGTTTTTGTATCAATAAAATTTACTGTACACTTATTAGCAATTTGGAGTAAATCTTATTTAAAATAAACATTGCATACATAAACAGATAAATGCCCTCATTTTATTATATAGCTATATCAGACTCACATTATACATAATATGGGCCTCGTAGCAAATCTATTACGAGTGCTCTTAGATCATTTATAAAACAAAACCATCACTTATTTGTTTAAATATTTTATTAATTATCTTTCTCATATGAAAAAATCAGTCACAAAAACGGAAAGGAAAACAGTTATTCTAGATAGGACCAAATACACTATCTTCATAGTAGTAAAATAAACCAATTTAACAAGCATCAACCAAACAGTTCCTTTATTTTGTAAGAATTTTTCCCGCTTAGTCCACCTCACAAGTCAATGACACCACATGACACCCAAAAAGGCAAAAAAAAGGCATTTAGAACTTAATTACTAGCTTTTTTCTTTTAGGTTATCCACTGTTACATTCTCACGCTCACAGGTAGACATAGACTGATCGACACTTGCTTCAATCACTACACTGTTTTTTCCACTATAAAGCCATAATATTTATATAAACCTTGTCTGTGGTACCCACAATCCTTTTGACCAAAACTCAATTATGCATACCACTTCAGTTTTTTTTTATCTTTAGTTCACCTTAGCTAGTCCTCTCCACCGTTTAGACATTCTCATATACTAGCTAGTTCATAAGTTTTCAATTGCAACGTTGCTAGTCTTCTGACAAAAAAAAAAGTGTTAGTATTTGTTATGGTAGTAACATGTAGACATGCTATTTACAAAGCGAAGAAGATATTAAAGAAAAAAAATATGAATCGTGGATTTGAAGAAAGAAAAACGACAGGAACGGGTACCAATGTACCATGAATATCTTACAAAGTTACAAGTAAATTTAGGGCTCTACTTGGAAGTTAATAGACTAAGGTAAATGCAAATCGGAAACGGTTCAAAATTACTTTTACCAACAGCATATATGGTAAAAATAGTATTAAAAATGAAGTTACTATAAACATGCTTTAGTCCATACAACTCTTGGTAGTAAATGAACTTCTCAAAAGCGGTCCCTGATACTATATATGACTAGCTATCAGTATCAACAAGTATTTTATATCGAAGACGAGTTCATTTAAAAAAAAAAGTATGTACAACAAAGTTTCATCCCGACTATGATCCTTTAATGAACATCTAAAAGACTAGTTCTAGATCTTAATGTGGGTTTTGTCATAGTTAATATTATTCTATACGAGAAGAAAACCGACCTGAAATTAGGAAAATGTTAATGAAATACATATTTGTTTTCTATTTCAAATAAAAGGGTTCAAATCCATCAAATTTGAGAACTTAACTTTTTCAGTTGAAACTATCAACTTTTAGAGTTGAAATATGGAACCAAATAAAATTTTGCTTTAAACTAGAGTACAGTTTAATTAACGCACTCAACTCACATTATCACTTGTAGTTATAGACTTATAGTCACTATGTCACACTAACCGAAAAGCTGTAGAAAAAAAGAGGCTAATTGAGTATCAACCCACCAAAGTCCCGTTTCATAATAATACTTTGCCAACACTCCCCTTCTCTTTAACAACACACTAAACTTCCTTTCCCACTCAGTCTCACTCTTTCATTCTTTTCTTCCAATGGAGACCAACACGTTACACTTTCATCTAGCTATAATCCTCATAATCTTCATCTCCTCTTCGGTAGCCGAACAAGGCAGGTTTTCATCGCTTAAAACCGACACCGAATCCCTTCTCATGTTCAGGAAAATGATAAAAACAGACCCAAATGGAGTGTTATCTGAGTGGCAACTACATAAAAATACTTGTTCATGGTTAGGTGTTAGTTGTAGTAATGAAAATAGAGTAACTAAGCTTGATCTTTCCCAAAGTAACCTTGTTGGAACTATCTCATTTTCTGCCTTTTCGTCTTTAGACATGTTGTATATGCTTAATTTATCCACCAACTCTTTCGTTTTAAACTCATCATCTTTGGTTCAACTCCCATATGGTGTTCAAGAACTAGAATTATCTTCCTCTGGAATTGCAGGTGTTATACCCGAAAACTTCCTCCCAAGGTACCCAAATCTTGTTTATCTTAATCTTGCCTTTAATAATTTAACCAGTTCTTTACCCGTGAATTTTCTTCAAGATTCTGGTAAACTTGAGTTTCTAGACCTTTCTTTCAACAATCTCACGGGATCTATCGCGGATTCGAATATCCAAACCTGTGGCCCTTTGTCACACGTTGATGTATCAGGGAATAATATAGTTGGTTCTATTCCTTTGTCCCTTTCGAATTGTACCAACTTGAAAGAGTTAGACATGTCATATAACTTGCTCAGTGGTGAGATTCCAAAATCTTTCAGTACTTTTAAAAGCTTAAAAAGGTTGGATATTTCTCATAATCATATCACCGGTTGGATTCCCTCGGAACTGAGTAATTCATGCGGATCACTCTCGGAATTGAGCCTTGCGTATAACAATATCACAGGCACGATTCCTGTTTCGTTTTCTTCGTGTTCGTTGTTACAAATCCTCGATTTATCTAATAACAATTTAACCGGTCCACTCCCTGGTTCAATTCTTGAAAATCATCTCGCTTTGGAGATCTTGCAGTTGAGCAATAATAGAATCTCCGGACCATTTCCTGGTTCAACTTCATCTTGCAAAAAACTAAAAATTGTTGATTTCAGCTCTAATCATTTTTCGGGTACCATTCCGTTAGACTTATGCCCAGGTGCTATGTCCTTAGAAGAATTAAGGCTCCCTGATAACTTAATTACGGGTCAAATCCCCGCTGAATTATCGCTTTGTAAAGAGCTAAAAACCATTGATTTCAGCTTAAATTATTTAAACGGTTCGATCCCAGGTGAACTTGGTAAGCTAGAGAAACTCGAGCAGCTAATTGCCTGGTACAATGGGTTAGAAGGGAGCATACCAAGAGAATTAGGAAATTGCAAAAAACTTAAAGATCTTATCTTGAATAATAATTTTCTCAGGGGAGAAATCCCGATGGAACTTTTTGACAGCGGTAATCTAGAGTGGCTATCTTTAACTAGCAACAAGCTACATGGCGAAATCCCGAAAGAATTTGGTCTCTTGTCTAGGCTAACCGTTCTTCAACTCGGGAGTAACAGTTTTAATGGGGAAATTCCAAGAGAGCTAGCAAATTGTAGCAGCTTGGTTTGGCTAGACTTGAGCAGTAATCGGCTTACAGGAGAGATGCCACCTAGACTAGGTCGGCAGCAAGGAGCACAAGCATTGACTGGAATTCTCTCAGGTTAAGGAAGAAATTTGTTTTTTTTCTTTTTCCATTTACCATTGAGATTCCGTGAACAACCGTTTTTTTTGGAGTAAAATTAAAGACATAGCGACATAAGAACATTGTGCGGATTTGACATTGGGGTCGGTTTAGTTGCAGCTTTTAAGCTACCAAGATAGATTTTTCTTTTTCGTTTCCTTTTACCATTGAAATTTAGTGGTAACATTTTTTAATTAAAATTATCATTAGCACGAGATAAAAGTATGCTTAGGATCTTGACAATGGTAGATTGTTTGGTTGCCAGTTGCAGACTGTTAAGCAAGAAGAGGTAGCTTTAATCAAACTAAGAAAAAAGAAAGATTTAGCTAGAAACTAGTTAATTTGCAGGTAATGGAAAAAATAGCTAGAAACTAGCGGCAAAAAAACAACCACCAAATGCTGTCAAGCTTAAAAAAGAAGCAACCGAGCTTAAAAGCTCTAACAAACAAACCACATAGAAAATCCAAACAAGCTACTTTTCCATTTTCTAACAAGTATAATCCAAGAATCTGCGAAAACAATAAAAATTAGATCTTCGATATATGAAGAAACACGCTACTTTTCCATTTTCTAATAAATAAATCCACGAATTTGCCAAAAGAATAGAAATTAGAATCATAGATATATGAAGAATCTTGGATCATGAATCTAATGTTATTGAGTACTAAATGAATTTATGGAGAAAAATGAAAAGCAGACAGAGATTTCTTTTCCCATTTTCCATAGAAAATTTGTGTTAAAAAAACCCATTATCAAGCACTTTAAAAGACACCACAACACAATACCAAGAATCCGGACATGAGCAGTTAGTTTGGTTGTAATAAAATGGAATAAAGATGGCCTTGTTGATTCTAACCAAAAAAGGTCTACATATTAAGAAGACAGACACTTTTCAATTTACTTACAACTAGAGTCCATGAAATCCGAAGAAAGTCGGTTCATGAATTTAAAAATTATGAGGTTATAGGCAGTTGGATCAACATTAGTAAACCTAGTTCATAAACTTCCTTGCAGATAAAGTCTTTCAATCATTAGCAAATATTCCAATAAATTTTCCCTTTTTTAAGAAAGTGTAGCGTTTCATTAAGAATAATATGACCCTTACAGGTAACACAATGGTGTTTGTACGAAACGTGGGAAACTCATGTAAAGGAGTAGGTGGGTTACTCGAATTCTCAGGTATTAGGCCAGAAAGGCTTTTGCAAATCCCATCTCTGAAGACTTGCGATTTCACCAGGCTTTACTCGGGTGCAGTTTTAAGTCTCTTCACAAAGTATCAAACACTGGAATACCTCGATCTATCTTATAACCAGCTACGAGGCAAAATCCCAGACGAATTCGGAGACATGTTAGCTATACAAGTTCTTGTATTAGCTCATAACCAGCTATCGGGAGAAATTCCCTTTTCGCTAGGTCAACTAAAGAATCTAGGCGTATTCGACGCTTCTCATAACAGGTTACAAGGACATATACCGGACTCGTTTTCGAATCTATCGTTTTTGGTACAAATCGATCTATCGAACAATGAATTAACAGGCGAAATTCCACCCAGAGGACAGCTCAGCACGTTACCTGCTACACAGTATGCTAATAATCCAGGACTATGTGGTGTACCGTTACCCGAGTGCCAAAGTATTAACAATCAACTGCCAAATAACCCAAGTGGTAACAATAATTCAAATTTTCACCGATCTAAAGCTGCATCATGGGCGAATAGTATCGTATTGGGGATCTTAATTTCGATAGCTTCTTTTTGTATATTAATCGTGTGGGCTATTGCAATGCGTGTGAGGCAAAAAGAAGCCGAGGGAGTTAAAATGCTTAGTAGCTTGCAAGCTTCTCATGCCGCTACAACATGGAAAATCGATAGAGAAAAAGAGCCTTTGAGCATCAATGTAGCCACTTTTCAGAGGCAATTACGGAAATTGAAATTTTCACAATTAATTCAGGCGACGAACGGATTTTCTGCAGCTAGTTTGATAGGCTATGGTGGATTTGGCGAAGTGTTTAAAGCGACGTTAAAAGACGGGTCGAGTGTAGCGATAAAAAAACTCATAAGGTTGAGTTTTCAAGGAGATCGTGAATTCATGGCGGAAATGGAAACATTAGGGAAAATAAATCACCGCAATCTTGTTCCTTTATTGGGTTATTGTAAAGTCGGAGAAGAACGGCTTTTAGTTTATGAGTTTATGGAATTCGGGAGCCTTGAAGAGATGTTACATGGAAAATCGAAAAGAGTACTTTCTTGGGACGAGAGGAAAAAAATCGCAAGAGGTGCCGCTAAAGGGCTATGCTTTTTGCACCATAATTGTATCCCTCATATTATACACCGTGATATGAAATCGAGCAACGTGTTATTAGATCGTGATATGGAAGCTAGGGTGTCGGATTTTGGAATGGCAAGGCTAATAAGTGCGCTCGATACTCATTTAAGTGTAAGTACACTTGCGGGTACACCAGGGTATGTTCCACCCGAATATTATCAAAGCTTTCGATGCACCGCTAAAGGAGATGTGTACTCGTTTGGGGTTATTTTATTAGAGATATTGACGGGTAAAAGGCCTACCGATAAGGAGGATTTTGGGGATACGAATTTGGTTGGGTGGGCGAAAATGAAAGTTAGGGAATGGAAAGGAATGGATGTTATTGATGCGGATTTGATTTCCGGGACTAAATTGAATGAAAAAACCGGGTCCGAAGAAGTGAAAGAGATGGTGAGGTATTTGGAGGTTTCGCTACAATGTGTCGATGACTTTGCATCGAAGAGGCCGAGTATGCTTCAAGTGGTTTCTATGTTGAGAGAACTTACACTAGAAACGAGTTCGAGTAGCAGTGGTTGAACCTTACCAGTGATTTTCGAATTTGGTTTATGTAACTAAAAACAAATGAAAAGCATGTTAAAAGTCTCAAGCTGTTTGCTCTTTATTTTGTTTTTGTGTTTTGGGTTTTCGCCCATTTGTTTGGCTTTGACTGTTTGTTTAGCTCTGGCGAAAACGAAGTTATTAAGAACTGCAAGATCGATTTTTCGAGATGTTAACTTGGAAATAGAACCGAAATGGTTTCCAGTATTGTTTAAAAGAATTTTTCTTTAACACATTCCACATATTGGATTTGTTTTGTTTGCAAGTTTTATATTCACTCAGGTCCCTGTCTAGTTTCTATTCTCATTATTTTACGTCACAACTCAAATGTATTGAAAAAGAAAACACTTAAAATAGTGATGGATGGAGTATAAGACATCATGCTAGTAATTATAAAGGAGTAATTTTTTGAAGAACTTCCTGAAGTAAGTTGAGAGTTTAAAATGTTTTTTTCCTTCTTATATATAGATATATTTTTTTTACCATCAAGATCATCGCTCATTGTTATTGATAATAGCGTACGCTAGTAAATAGTTCAATTTGCTTCGGGAATAAGTTCCGATGGGCTATCGACAAATAAGACAAGGCACAAATGTCTTCCAACTCAAAACTCCTAACTAAATCATCCCACTTTGGGATAGATAAAACTAAGGAAGCTCAAACAAGTAAATAAAGAGACTTGAATCAAATAAGTAAAATAAAAGATGAAATTTTGCTACACGAATTGCCCAGTCCGGTGAGACAAAAGGAGAAAAACCGATGGTGGTGGAACAACCATGTGTTAAAAACCTTGGTCATAATTTAATTATGACGATCAATAACATCCGGACTAACAATTGGCAGTGTACGATTCAATGGATATCACGGGAAAGTAACCAACCAATGTGCGGATGCTATAGCAAAAATGAATCCTGCGATGAATATGAAGCCGATTATTTTGGAACATACTTATATTAGCTTAAAATATAAGACAAGTTACCCATTGAAAAAGTTGTATAACTATTGAAGTATATGTGTCATCTGTAGAAGTGAATATACATTTACTCTCATAATCTCATAAGTAAATAAAAACTTTTTTTTTTCAAACCTCAAAGGAGTTGAGGCATATACCCCCTACTTATATATAAATAATCATGCAAGTACAGACTGTGAGTGGGACATAGAATTAAACCCTCCGATCATAAACAATAATACATCAAGTACGCGATAATGAAAAATACATGGCAAAAGAAAAACTAGTAAACGAGACAAAATTATACATCAGGTGCTAATACGGGGAGTTCCCGGCCTATCTAAAGTCAATATACCGCCAATGCCATATGGTAAATGTCGCATATGAGAGAATGTTTGTGAATCCCAATGTGCGCACGTCCAATTGGCCATAAAGTCTGCTGCCTGATTTGCCTCTCTAAAGACGTGCTGAACCAAGATATCGTGCAATGAGCACAACCCATGAATACGCGAGATAATGTAGCTATGCTTCCAAGGACCAAGAGTCGTCGAAGAAATCCAAGAAGATAATGTCGTCGAATCTGTCTCAACCTTTATATGCTGAAAGCCTAGAGAGAGTGCTAGGTGAATACCTAAAAGGACCGCCTGAAGCTCTCCGTAGATGATCAGTCTCTGGTCTAAGAACTTCCCAAAACCCCCCCAAAATAATGCACTCGTGATCTCGTAGAATGCTTCCTGCCACTGACATCCCCAGGTTTTCCCTTGAACACCAATCCACATTTAGCTTGAACCTCCCCAGAGTGGGTCGGATCTAAGAAACTAAACGAATGGGACGAGCTCTATGAGAAATGACCCGGAGGGTGGACACAAAACTAATGTATGTGTCTCTTCTCACCTATCGTGGACAGAAACCGACCGCGACGCCTAGAAGCTGAAGGTCTAAGATGATCCTCGAAACTACTGTCTCGTGTCGGTACTCATCTCGGGCCTCGTTGCCGAATCTGTGGGCATTACGCGCCTTCCAAACATGCCACAAATTGTTGCAGGCTATCAGAACATGCACATGACCTATGGAAGAGCCCTCACGATGCCACTAGCAAAATATCCCGATAATCGAATAGACTTGTTGGTATCGAATACCAAATAAAGATCTAAAATGATGCCAGACCCGTGCCGTCAAGGGACAATCGATGAAAAGATGTCTAAGTTCTCGTAAGCATACCGACAAGTGCAATGCGAGGCGAACTGGATGTGTACACGTATCATATAAAGCGCATCGTCTGTAGCCAAGAATCCTCTAAGCAAATGCCAAAGGACGAAAGAAACCTGTCGAGGAATCGGGCGCTACCATATATACGAATAAACCCTATTAGCCTCCCATTGCTGACAAAATATACCCCACACTGACCGCATCGAAAACTCCCCATCAACTAACGAACTCCATCGCTTCCTATCTGTGCCAACCCCATCAATGGGCACCTGAATGATCTGATCGACTATCCCTGCATGCAACATGAGGGACTCGAGATGACCCCGATCCCACTGTCGCCCGCTTCAAAAAGAAAAGACTGTCTCATTATTAGGCACCCCAAGATTGTGGACCGCAAGCGGACTATCACTCATCCAACGGTCAAACCAGAAGCCCACATTTCCCAAACAAATATGCCAACAAATAAACGGCTCGACATACTTCCTAATCCAACCCGTGCGAATCTAAAGGGGCGAAGCCAAGTATCTAAAAACAACTGATGTCGGATGAGAGGCTTTGCAGTACTTTTCCATCATATACTGAGCCCAAAGCAAATACTTCTCATGAAATCTCCACTATATCTTGGCCTCACAAGCTGAGACAAAATCAGATAGAGAACGGATACCCAATTCGCCTTCCTTAACAGGAAAGCAAACTGTAGCCCATCTCCCCCAATGAATCTTCTTGTGGGTGGCCGGATCACCCCACAAAAAATGGGTAAACATCTTTTCAATCTGGGCCAACACCGCCTTTGGCGGTCTATGAACGTGAAAAATATGGATAGGCATAGACCCGAGAACGTGCCTAATAAGGGTGAGCTTCCCACCAAAATTAATAATACGGTTAGCCTAGCCCAATATACTTAAAAATTATGAGTGTGCAATACTCATTATCTAAAAGTGCATAACTATGAGTGTTGTTATATATTGTACTAGTTATATTTTATACATAACTATTCAGAAGTGGATCTTAGGTAAGGTCGGCAATGAAACTCCGACGAGTTATTCCGAGATCTGATTTATCTCCAGTACATATTGTTGTGAGTCGGGGTATGTTAAGGTAGATTAGAGTGAGTTTAACATAAAGAGAAACAAAATGACATATTGACAATTGAAGCTTATGAGTATCGGTTTTCATTTTATTTTACATTACTTTTCCGGAATTCCTCCAAAAATATAATCTAAATTTAAATGATTTTATTGCTAAAAAAATTGATAAAAAAACAAGTGATGTCACCAACTAAGAGCATTCACATTGCATTTGATAAATTTAGCTAGCTAACTATTACCAAATAAGCAAAAAAACACGCACTAACTTACATTCATACAAGCTAACTTCAACTTGCATGTTTTGTGTACATTGGACTAACTAGTTTTGGCTAGCGAGAGTATATTTTATTAATATATTTGTACTAGTTAATGGAATAAGTGAGACCTATGATTATTAAAAAATTTAAAATAGAATAAAATGATAAAATGATTGTCATCTTACCCATTAGTGTGATTGCTAACTTTAGTACAAAACTTAACAAGCGATTGCCAAGATCTTGGACTAATGATAAAATGACATTTAATAAGTGTTTTATTATTAATATTATATGTTTGTTTCTTGGACTAATGTGTCGTATTTCAGGAGCTTATGTATCATATTGAAGTTCCAGATGAAATATTGTACTCAGAGTTTATTATGTTAAATTACTTCTGTCACTTTATAGAATCGGGGTATTAAATATGTAATTACATGAAACTATGTAACCGGACTATATAAGTCTTCAGCTCAGATATTTTGTAACTAATTTTTCATAATAATAATAATAAATATGTTTTTTCTCTCTCTCTCTCTATATATATATGTGGTTATATAATATTCTATGTCAAGATCGATCTTGTTATGTGCTTACGATCAAAATTCACCGGATTATGAACTTCACATGGTATCAGAGCAGAAATAGTGCTTATTTCGCTGCGATTTGTCGTGCTGAGCCTCTGGTTTGGTATTTTCTTTCTCTATCTTTGAATTTATGGTTTATTTTTTCTTGAGATTATATGATCCGATTGGTTTATAACTCGTTATATTCTTCGTAATTTGAGAATTTGGGATATTGCGATTTGGTATTTGATCGAATTTAGGATTTATAATTGGAAAATTGGTTCTTGATTTTTGTTCATGGTAATTCTTGAGATCGGAATGGTATTATATTTCTAGGTTTTTTTTGATTGATTGGGTAATAGATTTGGATTAATCTTGATAATATGGGAGATACTGATGTTAATCATGTTGATGGTATTAATAATAATTCTTTGCCATCTCATATGATGAATACTATGAATCATTATTATATTAGTGCTAATAAAAATATCAGTTCTCTCTTAATTACCCCTTTATTGACTGGTCCTAATTTTTAGAATCGGAGAAGGGCAATGGAAATTGCTATAGGAGCTAAGTCTAAATTAGGGTTTGGATGCAATGTAATTTGATTGTCATGAGTTGAATAATAAATTTTGTTAGTCAAGATATTTCTCAATCTATTTTATATGTGGATACTCCTGTTAAAATGTGAAAAGAGTTAATAGAAATACTTTCTCAAACGAATGAAGCAAGAATTTATGAGATAAATCAAGAAAATTCATACCACTATTCAAGGGGATTTATTTGTAGCTTTTTATTTTACTAAGTTAGAAACCCTTTGGACTTCTTTAAATGTGTTAAGTCCTCTCCCTAGATGTAGTTGTGGTGTTACAGGTGGGTGTACATGTAATTTCATGGTTACCATTGTTGCTAGAGAAAATAGGATGTTTAAAATGATTTTCTTGATGGGTTTGAGTGAGAAGTATGATATGGTAAGGGGACAAATTTTATTAATGAAACCTATACCTTCAATGAATGAGATGTACACTATGGTAACTCATGATGAGAAGCAAAAGAATGTGCATAATAGCAATATGGTTCATGCAATGGCTTTAGCTACTCAGGTTCAAGGTTTAAATTCACAAAAGGTTAATAGTCAAGGTGTGAATATCAATGCTGCTAGTTCTTAGAGTAATTATATGCCTGAATTTGGTATGGGTAATATGAAGTGCTCTAATTGTAGTTCTATCAAACACACCAAGGACATGTGTTCTAAACTTTATGGTTATCCACCTGCTTGGAATAATTCTGGTTAGAGACATAGGCCAAGGGCTCCTGGTGGTTTTGGTGGTTTTAATTAGAATAGAAGTGCACATGCACATCAGGCGTCATCTCGGAATATGGGTTTTAATCCGAATATGGGCTTTAATGGTCAGAATTTGGGTTTTTCTCAGTCACTAGGGTCTTCTCCTATGTACCAGTCTCCTTTCCCTGTTCAATTTATTAGTCAAGGTGGATATCAGACTTGTGGTAAGGGGGGAATTTGTCCGTAGCTGAGGGTAATGCTGTGAATAATGGGAACAAAATTGATAATTAGGTTTCTTCTCAATAAAATGCTGCTGCTACACTTTTTTCAAATCTTACATTTACTGGCATGTCAGGTATTTCTACTACTCTAACTTGTTTTACAAATATAGTAAATAATTTTAATACTGCAAATAAACAAGTTTCTTGGATAATTGCTAGTGGGGCAAGTGAGCATATGGTTAATTCAATGATTCGTTTTATTAACATTTGACAAAGTAACACTCCACATGTTAATTTACCTAATGGAAATCTTGCTTTGGATTCACATATGGGAGATATTATTTTTAGTACAGGTTTAATTCTTTATAATGTTTTATGTGTTCCAAATTTTGACTTTAATCTAATTTCTGTTAGTAAATTAACAAGAGATATACCTTGCTTGTTGTCTTTTGGGTTAAAAACTTATTTTATTCAGGATCTGGTCTCTTTGAAGATGATTGGTAGAGATGAGGAGAGAGTTGGTCTTTATGTGTTTCAGAATAATGTTGATTTTAATCCAGTTAATAATCCTTCTTTTAATAGTACTTTTCTTCAAATAAGTCAAATATTTGGCCTGCTAGGTTACGACATCCTTCTTCAGTTGTAACAAAACTCATTGCTGGTGATCTTCATGATTCTACCAGTGTAAATAATCGTGTTTCAGTTTGTGAAATTTATCATTTTGCAAACATAAAAGAAGTTCTTTTCCTGTTAGTATTACCTTTAGTACACATGCTTTTGAGCTTATTCATTGTGATTTATGGGGCCCTTATATTGTTGCTACTCATGAGGATTTTCATTATTTTTTGACTACGTAGATGATTATACTAGGTGTTATTGGATTTTTCTGATGAAATATAAGTATGAGACTGCTAATATTGTATATCATTTTAATTATATGGTTAATACTCAGTTTAACATGAAAATTAAAATTCTAAGGAGTGATAATGGTACAGAGTTTAATTTGCAAGATTTTTATTTTAAAAATGGGATAATTTATCAAACTAGTTGTGTTAGTACACCACAGCAAAATGGTATTGCTGAAAGGAAACATCAGCATCTTTTAAATGTTGCTAGGGCTCTTAGATTTTAAGGACATTTGCCTTTAAAATTTTAGGGGATTGTGTTTTAACAGTAGCTTATTTGATTAATAGAATGCCTACTCTTTTGCTTAATAATAAATCTCCTTTTGAGTTGTTATATAATAAAAAACCTGCATATAATCATTTAAAAGTTTTTGAGAGTTTGTGTTTTGCTAGTATTTTGACCAGAAATAGAAGTAAGTTTGATAAAAGGGGAAGAAAGTGTGTTTGTTGTGTCTGGTACTAGTACAAAGGGGTATAAACTATATGATTATGATAAACATGAAATTTTTCTTTCTAAATATGTAACTTTTTATGAGCATGTTTTTCCTTTTATTACTGATGTGGATGTTGCTAATAATGATATGTCAATGCCTGTTTGTGATAGTATTCCTTTTGAAAGATACTGTTCTTCTATTCCTGTTGTTGCTAAGAGTATTGAGATTGTTAATAAAGATTCTAATGTTATACAAAATATTAGAAAATCAAGTAGGAAACAAAATGCACCTTCTTACTTAAAGGACTTTCAATGTAATAATGTTGTTACTATTAAGCAAAATTCTACTTCTAAGTATTTTTTATCCAAATATATTACTTATGATAAAATTTCACCTCATTATAAATCTTTTTAACTTACTATTTCTTCACAAATAGAACCTAAGTCTTATAAGCAATCATGTACATAACAAGTTTGGCAAGAAGCCATAAAAACTGAGATAAAACCTTTAGAATAATACATGGATAATTACACATTTGCCTAAAGATAAACAATCAATAGGGTGTAAATGGGTTTACAAAATTAAGTATAAATCATATGGTAGTATTGAGAGGTATAATGCTACATTAGTAGCTCAAGTGTGTATACTCAGACTGAGTGAATTGATTATGATGCAACTTTTTCTCCAGTTGCAAAAATGATTACAATTAGGTGTTTTTTGGCTATTTTCTCTGTTAAAAATTGGTTTCTTTCTCAAATTGATGTTAATAATGTTTTTTTACATGATGATCTTACTGAAGATGTTTATATGGGTTGTTCCCCCATGTTTTCAGCAACATGATAATACGTTAGTGTGTAAATTATAAAAATCCTTGTATAGTTTTAAACAAGCTTCTAGACAGTGGTTTGCTAAGCTTAGTAATGCTCTAGTTGATTTTGGTTTTATTCAGTCTATTGCAGATCATTCTTTATTTACTTATAAAGCTGATAATGTTTTTATTGCCTTGTTGATTTATGTACGTAGATGATATTTTGATTGTAAGTTCTGATTCTAACATGATTTGTACAGTTAAAAATGTCTTAAATAAGAAGTTTCAATAAAAAGAATTAGGTCCTATTAAATATTTTATTGGTTTAGAGGTTACTAGAAATCAAACTGGTATTCATGTTTGTCAAAGAAATTTTGCTTTGGAATTGTTACTGATCATGGTTTTTTAGCTGCAAAGCCTAGTAAGTTTCCAATGGATTCTAAAATCAAGTTGATATAACAAGGCGATAATAAGTTTGAGGATATTACATGCTACATGAGATTAATTTGAGAATGTTGTTTCTAACCATCACTAGACCTGACATTAGCTTTGCATTCAATGTTTTAAGTCAATTTTTGTCATCTCCAACACAAGCTTATTATGATGCTGCTCTAAGAGTGCTCGGATATGTCAAAAATAATACTTCTCAAGGACTTTTCTTTCCTTCTTTCCTTCTCAAGGGCTGCTTGTGTAAATACAAAATAATCAGTTACAAGTTTTTGCATTTTCTTAGGAGATTCTCTTATTTCATGGAAATGTAAAAAACTAAATTCCATTTCTAGGAGTTCTGCTGAAGCAGAATATAGGGCTACTGCTAATACTAGTTGTGAAGTTGTGTAGTTAATGCAATTGTTAAAAGATTTTAACGTTTCTCATGATAAACCAGCTCTTATATATACTGACAATAAATCTGCTATAGCATTGGCTTATAATCCCATTAATTATGAAAGAACCAAACACATTGAGGTTGTTTGTCATTTTATATGGGGAAAACTTGCTAAAAAATGTCATTAAATTGTTGCATGTATATTCTGCTAATAATCTTGCTGATTTATTTACAAAACCATTAGGTGAAGCTTTGTTTACAAGTTTAGTATCTAAGTTGGGAGTGATTTCTTTGCACTCTCCAACTTGAGGGGGGTATATTGATATTATATGTTTCTATCTTGGACTAATGTGTCGTATTTCAGGAGCTTATAGATCATATTGAAGTTGCATATGAAATATTGTACTCAGAGTTTATTATGTTAAATTACTTTTGTCACTTTATAGAATCAGGGTATTAAATATGTAATTGCATGAAACTATATAACCGGACAATAAACGTCTTCAGCTCAGATATTTTGTAACTAATTTTTCATAATAATAATAATAAATATGTTTTTTCTCTCTATATATATGTGGTTATATAATATTCTATGTCGAGATCGATCTTGTAATGTGCTTATGATCAAAATTCACCGGATTATGAACTTCACAGTTATCAAGTCCACTGTGACCAAAATATCATCCACTAATTAACAAGTGACAAATATACATTGTAATTTTATTTGTTTGTTCACCACCTCTGAATTATGACTTCTCCAACATCAAGCAAGTACAAATAATGGGGTTGTTTATACATACTTAAAAAAAAAAAAAAAAAGGAAAACCTAAATTTCTTATCCACGAATACAAAAAATACAAAATAATCACTAACAAGTAAAAGTGAAAAAGTCAAAAGAAAAGAAAATAAGGGGAAAAAATATATTTTGTGTACTGTACTATCTGCTTTTAACGATTTAGGCAACAAACTACGAGAATTAATAATTGAAGTACCCCATCTATCAAAATTTTCACAATTAAGTTACCGCCGTTAATTGAAATGTATGGAAGTTAGTTTAAAGTTTTATTTTGGTCCTATTGTTTATAATATGCCTAAATTTAACCCCGAATTTTTTAAAATGTCTCATTTTAGTATAAATTCATAATATATATGTGTGTGTATATATGTATAAATACATATTATGTTATGCATATACATATATTATTGCAAATAATACATTACAGATTAACATTCTCTTCCTAATGTTTGTGTATACAAAGAAATTAAAATTAATTAAGAAATAATTTCTATATAAAAAGTGAATGCTTGTTTGGAAAAAATAACAATTTTATTGCCATTTTTTTCACAAAATTATACAAATAATTTTTTGTCCAAATGTCATACTTCTAAAACTCACGTTATCTTCGTTTTAAGGAAAGTGTTATATTTTTCATTAAAAAAATGGATTTTAAGAAGAAAAAAAAGTCAAATAATTTGTTTTTATTTTAAATGAGATACTTAATATGTACATATGAGACCAAATTAAGCTATAAATTGATTTGTTTTAGTCCGATAATATGATTTATTTTAGTATAAAGATTGTAAATTGTAACATTTCAAAAAAAACAGGATTAAACTTATATTAGTTACAAATAATAGGACCAAAATGAAAAATGAAAATAAGTTCCATCAAACTAAGTTAACGAAAGTACCCGAATTGTGAACATTTTGATAGTTCAATATGCAAATTGTTAAATTTCATAGTCTGGTACTCAAATCGTTAATAGCAGATAGTACAATACTTCGGTTGTTGCTTATTGGACTTACGTAGAGCATATTGCAATATTTGCATAATAAATTCTTTAAAAAACCTAGATTTTTCGACTGCATTTTATATTTTTTCACGTTCAAACTGTAAAAAAAAAATACGGACCGTAATTCTGACTTACGAACCGTAATTTTAACTTACGGTTATTGACTTAAGTCAAACCGTAAGTCAAACTTACGGTTCGTAAGTCAGAATTACGGTTTTATTGGAAAATTACCAAATTGCCCCTGCGTTGAAAATTAACAGATTTTCTAGTGTGATTGGTCGATCGATGGGATGCGTACTTTAACACATTTATAGTGTATTTCTCCGATCTATCGGTTGTATACAATTTTTTTTATGTTTATGTAAAACTTTGAAAGTTTATAACTTTTGACTCGGATGTCTGATGAATGTAAACAAATTTTGACTCGTTATTTTTTTGAGATGTATACATACGAATTTCCAAAAAAAACACATTTTAACATCTTAATTTGCAATTTTAAATTAAAAGTCAAGAAACCGCACAATAAAAACCAATCTTAATTAACCTTACGCATATCCGAATTCGGTTTTCACTATGTAGAAATATAGGTTATTATATGTTTTATTAAAGCTCTCTATCAATTTTTTAATATATGACATCGCTATGTTCTTAACAATTGTATATATATTTGTTAAGTTAGTTAATTTCTAAAAATGTTGTTGTGGTGTAATGGTTGTTGTCGTTAGGTCAAAATATTTGACAATTGAAAATGTTTTTGGTTCAATTTTTACTCTCAGCATTTTGTCATAAGTCAAACCGTAAATTTGACTTACGATTCGTAGAAAAAAATTACGGTCCGTCAAGTGCAGTCGAAAAATCTAGGGTGTTCTTTAAAATAATATTGCTAAAATAAAAAATAATCTTAGACTAAAAAAATACTATATTTAAAATACTACAGAGTTACCGTATTATTATAAATGGGAAAAGTGAGTAATGATAATAATAAAAAAGAGAAACAGTTTCGTGTGTTTCTGCATCTCTCTTCCTGTCTCTCTCTGGCTTCTCTCTCCTCCGTCTCTCTCTCTCTCTCTCTCTCTCTCTCCTCTCATCCCCCCTCTCTTTTACCAACAAAGTAAGTCCCTCTCTCTCTGTAAATTCTGTTTTTTTATTCCCATTTACTGTATTGTAAAATTACATCATTTTTTAATCTAAAAATGATATTAACATAATTCGATCTATGATCTAATGGGTACTTAGATTCTTATGCATATTTTTAACTTTTTCATTTTTGTAAATTCATTGATTCTATAAATGTAAATTCATTTTTTGTTTCCTCTTAATTTGCACATTTGATATTAATATAATCCAATCCATGAACATAAATTTTGTATATTTTCTTCCTTTATTGTGCATAATATATGTAATTGTATTGTGATTTTAATTGTGTTGTTAGATCCGTGACTAGAAACTGATTTTATTGATTTATTTACCTTTTTGAGTTCCTAATTAATTATCTTACTAATTATGGGTTATAATATTAATTTCGCTCGTTTTGTTGGATTTTGAATTTAATTTTTTAAATGTTCCGTATTGGTGAATTGTATCAACTGGTGTTTTCTTTTTTTGTATGAATGATGTAAGCTTAGTTTGCTTGTTGGGTCTTTTCTATTGATTTTTTTATTGTTTGATTGTGATTTTATAAATTATTCTTAGTTAACATTGGAGTATTATGCAATTTTGAATAAACTATGTTTTAGACAGTTCTTTGTGGTTTTCTCAGATAGATTATTTATTTTGATTGATTTGTTGTTTTGATCTTTTAGATAATGTCCAAATTTTGGTTTTGTATGAAAGATGTAAACTTTTTTTATGCTTTTGTTGTGTTTATGTGTTTTTCTCTTTAAGTACACTCTTTCTTATCTATATCCTAGAAATGAGATGAATCAAGCTAATTCTGAGTGCATTTTGTCGCAGCCTTGATAAGTTGGCTATAGAAATGATTTGATTTTCCTGAATCTTTCTGATACTCATCGCTTGTTAGGCTGCATCTTCTAAGCAAATAAGGTTTTTATTTTTAAGCCAAGCCGAATTTTGGATTCATTTACTTAAAAAATTTCATTTTTCAATGTGGAAAACAAAAGAATGTCTTATTTAAGATAACCAACCAAACACGAGAAAGAAGAATAAAATTTAAAGCTGCAATCAAATAGTAAGCCTTTGGATTGGATTTTATCATTTTTATGTTATTTTTTGCTTTATAATGCCTATTGTGGTAAGAAGTTTTTTCTCCAGCTTGGTATACAGAATTAAACTAAGCTCCGCGATTTTGACTTGTGGTGGCATAAAAGCAACCCACTTTATTTGATGAAGTTTGAGATGCAGAATGTATAAGGTTAGATATAAATAAGTATACAAAAAAGGACGATTTTAGCTTAATTGATAGTTCCAGTGGTGGTAGCACAAGTTGATGATTACTGAGGCGGTTTAAGTACATGTAGAGATGATCTTTAGAATAATGGCCCGTACTGTCTGGTGGCTGATGATAATATTTGTTGCAGACTGTTTGTAAAATGTGTTTATTTCTTATCTTGGTTTAATATTTAGTTAGCAGAAAAGTTGATGCCAAGTTGGTTTGTGAGATGATCAGGATTGTGATTAGGAAATTTTAAATTGTAAACTTGTCTTCGTTTTCTATTTTACTGGCATTTGCTTTTTTATTGTTTTGTATAAGGATGTCTGGTTCATATTGTGGGAAAAAATAAACTTATCAAACTTACAATTGTAACATTTAATTTGATATTTATAAAAGATAAGTTGAAGAAGGGTGTGCTTTTATTTGGTTTTGGCCAAAAGAACATGACCTTTTTTTCTGATAAGTTTGTATTTTTCTCATTCTCATATAAGTTATCTTTTCTGTTAATTTCCCCCCCCTTGCATAAAAGTTCCAGACAACTAAGCATTTGCTTTGTCTGTTTTTCACTTGATTTAATGGAGTATGAGAACTATGTTTTCATTTTTTCTTTACATGATTTTGTTCTTTATGTTCTTTTTTGCAACATGGAATGTAAATTTATGATATCTTTAGCTCTTCAATGCCTCTCATGCATGAATAGTTTTTGGTATATTTTCTCATTTGTGGTATTATAACAGTCGCCTTCATTTTTTGGTGCAAATTTGTGTTATCTTACCTTTTTTATCAGTAAATTCAAGTTTATAGGTGTTTTAGTACCTTATTACCTTCAATTAAAAAATCTGAGATTTTACCTTGACTTGACTCTACCTTGAGAATATTAGTTGAATCAACACTTGGAATTGTCTTATTTATATTCTTGTTTTGCATCTTCATCATTTTGAGGCTGAACACCATAAACTTCTGAAAGTTCATTATTTCCATGGTAAAGGTTTTAAATCATTTTGTTTCGCTGGAACAAGCAAAAACACTCTTTTACATGTGTGGTTTTGAACTATAGTATTCCAAGATAATCTTTGATTGGTGGAATTCAAGCATGAAACATGTTTAGTGCAGTGTGTGCTCCCTAGTTCAGAACTTCAGATACTTCTTCCTGTCGAAACCAGCACATTAATTATCAATATTAATATATATTTTATAAACCATTGTGCTCTCAGGAAAAAAAGAAGTGCTAAGACCGTTTCTATATTTTTCCCTATAACTGTTCAATTTTCCATAGTAGGAAATATTTCGAATAGAGTAGTATAATAGGGCGGCGTCATTTTTCATTCCACCTAACTTTTTTTTTTAAAATTCTGTATTCGTTTTTTGTGCTCCGTCTTTAGATCAATACTTATGGATGACGATGGGTTGAATATACGAAATTGGGGTTATTATGAGCCTTCCATGAAAGGTAACCTCGGTTTACAGCTCATGTCATCGTCTGTAGACCATCAAAGCACAAGATCTTTCCTCTCTGGACGTGATCACCCCGCCATGTTTTCTTCCAACGGAACTTTTCACCCTCGAGATTGTTCTCTCACCGATCCCCCGTTACACTTGGATTACATGAGGGACAGTTGGGTAACTCCGCGTGAAAAATTCTTTAATATTTTACCCGGAACTCCAACTTACGGATTTTCAGAACTACCCTCCACCAGCCAAATGCAAGTTTCACAGACACTGGTAAAAGAAGAAAAGAAAGAAAATGACGGGATCGTAAAGAAAAAGATGGGCGATAGTAACGGACCAAAACCGAAGCAATTGAAAAAATGTGGGTCGAAGGGTAAAGGGGAAAGGCCTGTGAAGAAGAACATTGACATGGTTATTAATGGGATTGATATGGATATATCGGATATTCCAATTCCGGTTTGCTCGTGTACAGGTGTATCCCAGCAATGCTACCGGTGGGGGTGCGGTGGTTGGCAATCCGCTTGTTGTACGACAACTGTATCTATGTATCCGTTGCCAATGAGCACCAAACGACGTGGGGCCCGCATAGCTGGTAGGAAGATGAGTTTAGGCGCTTTCAAGAAGGTTTTGGAGAAACTCGCAGGCGAAGGGTATGATTTTTCAGACCCGATTGATCTCAAGAGCTTTTGGGCCAAGCACGGGACGAATAAGTTTGTGACGATCAGATAAACATCTGTTTTGTCGCATTTGGCCTGTTCTTTACTTTTTGTATATATTATGTGGCCATTTCCCGGCTTTTGTCGGAAAATTGTAGCGAAGAGCTTCTTCTCTTTTTACATTTCTGATTCACACTATTGTTGTTTTTAGCTTTTTTTGTTTTTCTAGGTGTCATTAACTCTGGCCTTAACTTGTTAGTTTATGTATGCATTTGTTTATTTGTACCATTCTTGCCTTCTTGGATAATAAAATGTCATATCCTTGAATCATGATTGTAGTGCAATATGCCTACTTATGCTGTCCATATACTCCCTTGAATATGAGGTCTTATGTTTACGGCTTGTTTGGCTCCGTTTTTGCTCATTTTGTTCCTTTTTATGCTTATAAGCTTCAGTCCCTTTGATTGTAAGATTAAAACCTGAGTTCTCTTTTCTTTTTTCTGACATGAAAAATACACTTGAGCTGAAAGAAATCAGTATACTTCTCAGCCTCGTATAATATTTGCTTATGTGCTACTAACAATAGCTACAACAAATTTCTTGGGGAAAAAAAAAACTTTAACCAAAAGTAGCATTTTGCGACTTTGTGCTGTGTACTAGTCGGGGGGTTTTCTGGTGCGTGACTAACAAAGATGCAAAATGATTGCAATCGGTTTTGTAAATTATTTGTTGACAGCACTGATAAAATGATAAATTGATAAGCACGGACTTTGGAAAACTGCACTGGTTGATCACTGGACCTACAACAAATCAACTGTTGCATCAAAATTCAACTGATGGTAAAAAGAATAAAAATTACATTCATCTCCATCTGATCAGCCACTTCAATAACTCTTTAGGGCAGCAACTCTTTGCTTCTGAACCGGGGTTCCTTAATTTCTTTTTACCGGTTCTTGCATGAACTAAATTATGAATTATATTTGTGCTAAGTGTTTATTTTATATCACCTTTGGATTGATGGGAGATGTTAGAGCATCCTTATCGGGCGGCCTTCATGTGTGGCTGCAACCACAGCAGAAGGCTCCACCCGCGATTCCCCCAACCCGTTTTCGTGATTCTCTCCCGCTCCATTCGAAATACCTAGGCATATATTTTTGAAATAGTGAGCATAACTCTTATCTCTACTTGGTAGTAAGAGTGCAAATTTGTGAATAAGCGCTTCTTTAGAAAGTTTGAGTTGAAGTTTGAGTATGGTCAAAGGATTCTGATTGCTGGGCAAAGCCAACTGCTTGACAAGCCATGGAAGTTGATTGGGTCCGATGATATAATTTTTTTTATTGATAAAGCTAAACAAAAGGGTGAGTAATTTTGATCCGATAAAGCTATGTGGTTGAAAAAGGACAGACTAAGGTGTCGGAAATATTGGTGCACCGTCGTTAGTCGCAACATAAATGAGGGTGGACTAACTCAACTAATTCATAAAAACTTCTAAGTGGTCATGTTCAGTGTTTTAAAAAGCGTTAAGTTAATCAAATTGTTTTTACGAGAAATACGTTAAAGGGTTAAAATCGTAGCTTTGAAGCGTAAAACATAAACTTTTTATAGTATAAATATACATGTTAAAAATATCTAAAAAATATAGATGTTTAATATATATTTTGAAAACACCATTTAACGATTTTCTATATAAGAAAAAGGGAAATATTTCATAAATAGTAAAAAAAAATACGGATTTAGGTCTTTTAGTACTTAAATTTTCAAATGTTTTAGTTCGTCAAAATGAGCGATTAAGTATCACTAGCACGGTAGTACAATTTGTTAAGAATTATGTTTTTCGTGAAATTGTTAACCCTAAATCAGCGTCGTTTTCGTAGTTTTTTAGACAAATTATAAAAAAAATAAAAAATGCTACAGGTGCTGAAAAAGAGCAAAAATGATGATAAAAGCGCAAAAGGCGTGATAAAAGCGCACTAATAGCGTTTTAGCAGCCAAAAAACGAAAAAGCGTAGGCATTTTATTTTAGTAAAAAGTTTTATCGAGTTTTTAACGCTTTAAAGCGCGATTTTTAAAACACTGATCATGTTAGCTACTCCCTTCGTGGCAGGGCTCGGACGATAACATGAATGTGTTAAAATTGCGTATGGAGGAAAATTATCTTTTCGACACCTTCGATGTATAAATTGAAAAAAAAAAGTACTTGTGGGGGAGAAAAAATAATTCTCAACCTTCTGGCGAAAGTATGGAACACTGACAACTTGGTAAGGTTGAGGTTTGAGCCGCCCTCTTTGAATTCATCTAAACATGTGTAATATGACAACTTTGGTAATGCTCACAGGTTGTGCCAATATGACAGATGGTCCGGAAATAAAATAATTTACCCTGAAATTAAGTGATGAGCCGTATTCTATTCACCCCTATAAAACAGTTCCAAGTTACTTTAAAGGGCACCGTAAATTGTAAATTGTAAATTGTAAATTGTAAATTGTAAATTGTAAATTGTAAATTGTAAATTGACCCGTTATTCTATTCACCCCTATAGAACAGTTCCCAAATTACTTTAAAGGGCACCGTAAATTGTAAATTGTAAATTGACCCGTTATTCTATTCATCCCTATAGAACATTTCCCAAATTACTTTAAAGGGCACCGTAAATTGTAAACTGACTCGTTTGATTTACCCTGAAATTAAGTGATGAGCCGTATTCTATTAACCGAGTCCAAATCTTCTATCCCATTTCTCTATCCCCTTTCGTGCTCCTTTGCTTATTTTATCCAAAAATATTTTTAAAAAACTTGAAAAAAATTGTACAATTACTATAATACATGTATCAATACATTCCAATAATTATTTTTAAAAGAAAATTCACACAAAAAAATGGTGTGTTTTTTGCATGTTTTTTCCAAAAAAATGGTGTGTTTCATCAAATTAAATTAAATGAAGATGATTCCATCCTCTTCTCTTATTGATGCTCTTATGCATTAAATTAAAGTTTGTAATAAAAAAAAAAAACAAATGATAAAACATTAAAACTAGAACATTTTAGTTGACTTTCGCAAAACAAAAAAAAATGAAACGTAAGTTTTACTAAAAAGGAAAGAAAGAAAAATATATTGGAACAAAAGGGAGTATATAATATAGTAAACAAACTATAAGGATCAATGTGTTTCATGAAACTAATGTAGAAACCAAATATGAAGGCTTAATTCCGTAATTAAGATTAAATAAATGTTGTGGACGCGCTTTGGGTTGGTCAGTCATATAATTATTTTCCTCAAAAAAATAAAATCATATAATTATTAAGCAGAGGAAAAGATATACGTATATATATATATATAGAGAGAGAGAGAATATGGCTACTATAAGTGTTCCTGCAATGTTAACATCTGCTAGAGATGATGCCACTCAATTGTACCGTGCTTTCAAAGGTTAATTCTTTACACTTTTTCTCAATTTATGTTTCATGTACTTCTTTTTTTTACAATGTTACGTTCATTTTTGCAATACTCTCTCCGTTCTAATCGTTACATTTTAATTTTATCAAATTTTCAAATATACCCTTACTTTCGTGGACCCCGGTTGTAAAATAATACACCCATGTGGGTGAAAGTGCATAACAACTACTAAGAGTGGACTCATATAATATAAAAATATTTAAAGTACAAGGGTAACAAGATAAAAGTGCATAACAACTTTTGCTATTTTAATAAACCGGATAAGTAAAACGGAACAACCCAAAATGGAATGCCGAACAAGTAAATAGGAACAGAGGGAGTACTAAGTTTTGTAGGTTGTTTCATTGAATTTGTTTATTGTCTGTTTTAGAAAACATCATAATCATTTGTACTTTGATCACTTGACTAATTGGTTAGCAGGAACTTGGTGGTTACTAACCCCTCCATTTTGAATTTTTCTTTTGATCTTTTTACCATGTTTTTTACCGAGAATATGTGAGATGTAGCCTTTTTTCCATCATTGTTATCGAAAAAATTAAAATAGTCTAACTTGGCACTGATAAACTTATCATTTTAGCCTGAATAGCGCAATTGCGATTCGAACTTTGCACTTTGGTCCATGTATTTTAAACATTTACAGAAACGAAGAAGCGGGAATTCAACCAATGGCTAGTGTCTACCTCAGCAACGTATATTTTCCGAATAATAATCAACTAAATTTTACATCTATAGTAATCTTGTACTTCCACGGAAAAGTGCCACTTTATATGTGATTTTCATAACCTTGCCTAACAATGAAAGAATTCTTGGTTCTACTTTTTCCTGTAGAATGATTACAAGCTTCTTAGATAAGCATTTGCTAACAAGTGAAATTGATGGTGCTTATAGTTTGGAGAAAAGTTTGATATGGTTCTACACTTTAAGTCACTAGAATTGATGTTTATTAGTCTCTACCACTAAGTTGTGTGTTTATAAAACACGAACTAAAACTAAGGGAGCATATATTATTGAATACCATCGATATTTTGCAATCAGGTCCTCAGATTTAAATGTCCCTGATACCAGGTCTGACAATTTTGTTAGTGGCTATTTTGAAGATTTCCATCTTTTTGAAACTTGTTCAGTCTCCATTTGGCTGACACTTCGTTTTGATTTTCATTATTCATTATTCATTGTTGAGATTCTTTTTGTCAGGATTTGGTTGCGACACTGCTTCAGTTGTTAATATTCTTGCACATCGAAATTCGGCACAACGAGATCTTATTCAACAAGAGTATAAAAATATGTATCACGAGGAGCTTGAAAGCCGCTTATCTTCTGAGCTTAGTGGCCAGATTAAGGTAAAATTGGAGAATTTCTTTTGGTCTCCTCTAACCAACTAAATTTTCAGGAGGTAAAGATCTCGCTTCAACTTTTTGTGCACATTAGTAAAATACAGGTATCATTTTGGCAAGGTGTAAGGAAGTTTCCAAAATATGATTAACAGATGACAGTCTATTGTATAAATGTTTTTTAATAGACTGAAATTTTAAAATGGGCACAACGCGCCATACTTAGGCACTTGAGCGACATAAAAAATCAGAAATTATCATAGTTGCTAAATTGACTATTCTTGTAAATCAAAAAGAAATGTAGAATCATTATGTTACTGACCATTTAGTTAAAAACATGGCATCTTGAAGTTCTCATTTATAATACTTCCTAGCAACTTTTACAGACTCTTTAACATCACCATTAAATATTACATAAAATATTGAGACTATAGAATGAACCAACTATTTGTTTTGAATAATTTTAAAGAGAATGTCTTGTTGATTTTCACCAAATTCCTGGGGAAAACATGAATTGGCATTCTTGCGCGTTTTTCTCCTTTGAGATCCTCAGTGAACAATTGGCTTATCTGCCTTTCAATGTAAACGAATGAATAATTGTTCATTCAGTGTTTTTTGTTAATGTAAAAACGGAAAGGCTGGCAAACACTTGTGAGAATTCTGTATTGCAAAGTTGTTTTTTGGTTAAGCAAAAGAGGTGTTTTCTTGAAGTCTGAGAAAAAAACTCGTGTCCATTTAGCTTGTAATTCCAGCTTTCTTAATTAGAAAAGCGAAAAAAACCTCATTTAAACTGGACCAATTGCAGTGTAACTTATAAAGAAAAGGCAGAAAACTGAGAAGTTAAGATTCAAATAAAACAAGCTTAAACACAAACATGAAGAAGCTGGCAAAAAAAATTGTGTTGAAGAGATGGATTATGTTTACAAATAGACAGAGACAATGATGTAAAGTTTATATCATTGTGTATAGCTATTTGCAGAAACCAACTATTGTCCCTAATAATATAACCAAAAACAGTACAATTGTTAGCATTAGCTGAGTTTATAAGCTGGACCAAACTAGCACAATGTTTGCAATTCTTTGGTTTCTTCATAGTATTCGAAGTATTGTTATGTCTTGGGTTAGTTATAGTATTGACGTATCATCATAAGTCGGGAATTGTGCACCATCCAAAACTATGGCCATTAGTACTCCAACCTAAGTTTTTTCAACTGTGTATTCTACGCAAAAAAACTTATACTTAGAACTAAAACTGAATAAAAAAACGTAACAGAGTAGTGTATGAAATCTAATAAATGTGAAGGAATAAGGTGTTAAAATATATAGTTTTCTTAACTATTTAGTAACCCAACCTATCTTCTTTTGTTTGGTATACGAAATGTACTGAGAAATTTAAGGTTAGTGTACCAATTGCTAATTTTTGCCGGTTGGCATAAAAATAGAAAAGTATGATAGCTTAGAATCTAAAAACCATTAGCTAATCAGTCTGTAATAATCAACCCTTTTCGTAGCTTATTCATAGTATATTAGTAAATTAAAACTTTATGTTCTGTACCTGTTGAACTGTTACAGAAAGCAGTTTTACTATGGATGCCTGATCCGGCGACTCGTGATGCGGTAATACTTCAGCAGCTTATACATGAAAAATCTGATTATGTTCTGATGACGCCTGTAATTGAAGTAGTATGTTCGCGTACTCCATCACAAATACAACATTTCAAACATATTTATCACCAAATATGTGATGTGGGGTTCATCTTCAGCAAGACCTCGATCTCATCATTAGTAATTCTGATGAAGTAAAGGTAGTTGTTTTCTCCATTCTTACACATACTTACTGACACTATTCTATTTAGTTTATCTTTATAAAATAAAAGTGGATAATTAATCTCATCGATACATGAAACCATTAAATCAATTCTTTCATATACTAATAAGCGTGAGAAAAATAAATATTTAATCAACAGGATTAATAGTTTAGAACCTCGTTCTTGACACTATGACGTAGCCCAAAAGAAACTAATTTTTCTGAAGTTTAATTATATATTAATTATTACCTAGTCTATCTTGCATTATAATACACCCCCGAAAGATGAAAGTGTTATAAACTGATTTAAACTAACGAACGAAGAGTAAAAAGAGATTTATGGTGTCTATATAATGAAACGACGAGGAGACAATTTCTAGAAAGATGATTGAGGAGAAGTAATAGGAAAGAAAAGTACTGCCTTCTTTTTCTTGCTCGAATATTTTACTTGAGATGTTGCCGTGTGTTTTCTTTCAGAAATGACAAAAGAAAATAACTGTCATTTGCAGTACTCATCAAGAAGCAAATTCAGAAAGTTAACTGATAGTAATGGAATTAATAATTTGCTCTTAATAATGATTTATTTTTTTAGGCATTGCTCAGTTCAAAAATGAACTCTCGCTGAAGCAACTAGAGCAAGGCTTACTTATGGTTATGGATTGACACCTTTCGACAAAGCATTGCTATTTAGTGGATCTTCCTAAATTACAAGAAATTCTATCTTCTTTTCGTTTGATTCAGAAAGAAATACATAACTTTTGCTAGCTAGTATCTTGCAAGTTAATATAATTTTAGTAATGAAATTACTTTTCTGTAGTTGGTGAAAGCATATCTAAACACACCACGCTATGAAGGCATAGAGGTTGATAGAGCAAAGGTGGAGAAAGATGCCAAGGCTTTGTTTAAAGCTGGGGAGAAAAAGCTAGGAACAGATGAAGATGTTTTCATTCATATTTTTTCTGAAAGAAGCCGCGCGCATTTGGCTGCTGTTAGTTCTGTGTACCGTAACATGTATGGAAAATTAGAAAAGGTGTCTTCTTGGCTACATTTATTGTTCTTATTCTTATCATTATGTTATGTTTGGCATGCTTTTAACATGACATATGTTGGGCATTAACTTTTGACAGGCAATTAAGAAGGAAACATCAGGAGACTTTGCGTTTGCTCTCTTGACAATCTTGCGATGCGCTGAGAATCCAGGGACATATTTTGCCAAGGTATGATGTTAATTTTAAAAGTCAGTATATAATCATATACAGGTGACCAAATTATGAGGCAGCATATCCTAAATAGATAGAGTCTTATCCCCATGAAAAAATTAAGTTAATAATAACACACTTCCAGCATTCTTGGTAGTTATAAAGGAATAATTGTCCTTTTTGTACGTAGGTTTGCTTGGTTGCAGCTTGTAAGCTCTTTTTTTTTTTTTTGCTTCAAGGTCATGTGGCAATTGGTTGGTGAACCTATAAGTGACTTATAGGTTATCTGGCTGAAAAATCTAGAAGTTTATATGCAAGATGAACCATGTCCTATAGAAAACTTCAAATGACGTATAGATTACTTTACCGGCACGGAAAGGTTCAATGGAGCAGAGTATTAAGCAAGAAATTGGCTCGTTAGGGACTGGCAATAAATTTCTTCTTGACTATTACAGCCGCAAGAAGGCACAAAACTTTACTTATCCCACTTAGATGGGATTGTGCTGGTAACTTAAAAAAACTTATGAAACTTAAAGTACAAGTGAAAATGTAAGGAGTCAAATGATTTAAAATTAGTGAACTTGGTAACATGGAGGTGAAAGAAATGTGTTAAAAATCTTTTGCAGGAACTGTTCAAGGCTATGAAAGGCTTGGGAACAAGTGATTCCAAAATTACAAGGATCATAGTTACTAGGGCTGAGATTGATATGCAATATATCAAGGCTGAGTACCATAAGAAATACGGCAAATCACTCAATGACGCTGTTCATTCCGAAACTTCGGGCCATTATAGGACATTTCTTCTTGCTCTCTTGGGCCCAAGTCATTAGGAGAGGGTTCCAGAATGGTACATGTTACACGTGGGTTTTGATCATTTGCAATTAAGTTACGCCGTGTTTGTTTGCACAACTTTTCTCAATTGGTTCTTTTAAAACAAATGTTTGTTCCAAAATGTTAGTACTGGTTTTGTTATATTTGGAGCAGTGGTTTAAAAGATGAAATCATATTTGAAGCGCTCTTGTAAGAGATTCACGGAAGTGTAAGCATTAAAATGTAAAAATGTTGAAAGAGGGAAACCTTTCGAGCTTCTTATTAAAGAGTTTATTTTTCCTTCCATAGCTAATAGGAATTTGTTGAGTTTTCAAGGGCGCATTTGAAAAAATATATTGGAAGTATAAAGTTGCTAACATCTTCTCTGGGAGTAATTTTTGGGTGAACCCGGTGCACTAACATGGAGCGAAATGAGGTATTCTTGTCGCGTCCATCCTAAATTAAATAACAAATCGCCAAAATGTTACTGGTATGGTGTACGATTTATAAAGGTACACCAGGACCAAGTTCACCCAACATCTTGCTCGCCTTAAGCTTTGCAAAGCAATTCTACTAACTGGGCTTTCAGAAATTGGTACAGACTACAAACTTTCTTCTATCATCCGCATACTACATTGTTCTAACAAATTAGCGTGCAGAGTAGTAACAAATAACGAGAGTACCAAATTAATACTATTGTTTGTACAGTATTTGGATATTAATAATTCTGGCAGACCAGATCTAAATTTTGCAAGTTTTAAGTTCATAACACAGTTGTAGAGAATTTATTGGCGGTTTTAGAAAAGAAAACAAAAAAGAGGGGTCTCCACTGTCAATGAGACAACTATCAGCTCGGTTGTCAGGCTCTGGCGAATTAGTATTTTTATCATTCATCTTTCACCATCAATTTAGTATATGCATTGGCTCTATTAATGAGCAGGCAAACCACGCTCGGGTTGTCTCGAAATTATTTTCACCGTTATTGTTCTTGTCTCGAATTTATTTCCGCCGTTATTGTTCTATTGTGGCTCAATCAACGCCATGATGGTTGGTGATTACAGAAGAAAGTACCTCATAATCAATCTTAGGTACGAATGCTTCAGGAGAATTAAGAAGTAATGTTCATGGTGATTACCTCCGCAAATTTGTGACACTAAAGTAATTTGAGCGAATAGTCTACTTTCTTTTGCAAAGGCTAAGTTTTCAGAGCCTAGCCAGATCCAAATGCCAGATACTTATACAATTTAACTGAATATTCATGTACTATAAGTTAACATATCACACCAGTTTGTCAGGCTCGGTTTATGATCGCAATGAGAATCGAATATCAAGATCTCTGAATCCAAATTCAATAGGTTTCAACTTTCAAGTTTTACATTGCTAATTCATTGTACATCTTTTTGGGCAAAAAAATGTCTGGTTTTATTCTCATTCAGACTGCACTGAGAAGTTCCTAAACCTTTATTCTACACTTGTCCACAAAGAGAGATCGAGCTTCACACGTAGAACAATTTCAATTATTTATCTTTATTTAACGCTGGAAATGTGTTTTTTTTCCCAACAAGGTAACCCAAGATGAACAAGTATCCCCTACAAACTCTCATCAGATATATAGCATTACCAACCGTTGCTAAAAAGCACAATAAGAAAATCAGACAACTTAAGGCTGATAATTATCTTAAAATCTAGCAGTAGATTAGTTTCGATTCGCAGTACCTGGGATGTAGCTACGATATTATATATTGTATTATATAAATGGTTCGATGATAAAAAGGAACAGAAAACAAAAGGAAACAGTGATGATCGCTAAGCATTACTCCAAAAAACTCTTTACGAAAAGATCAATGCCGACTTTCAACTTTCGCCGCTTTTCAGTTTCTAATTTTCGCTCTATACTCACCAAGATGCAATCTAAGATCTCTCTGTCTCTCTCTCTCTCTCTCTCTGGATATATATAAATAGCCTTCTCTAGATATTTCCAGTTGCTTGATTGCCTGCTCGGGGTTCAACATCTTCTTGCTGTTCTGCCTTTGTCCCAAATGTTCTATCACCTGTAGTTCCAATTAAGCTCCCATTATACCGTTCATATGAACTTTTGTTGTTTAATTTGCTTTCATTTTGATTAGCCAAACCATTTTCCTTTTCCAACTCTGCAGAAGTGTTGGAACCTGGAGGGAGAAAAACACCGGTGCCAGGTAATGGTAGACGAGGTGGCAGAGCAACTGGTGCTTGAAAAGGCATTGCTGGCGAAACCGGTGGAGGGATAATGATTGGGTGTATCCCATTTGGAGGTCGCATCTGTGGACGAACAGGTGGCAGTACCCCATTGGTTACAATTGGCACGTAATGCTTAGGCATAGGATGACGAACATGACTAGGAGACGGACTAGGCGGTGGGACCCAGTGAGGTATTGGAGCTACTGCAAGTGGAGGGGGATGGTGAAAGTCACTAGGTGCTGGATTTCTCGGTTGTAATTTTGTTAAGGTAACAAGTATACGTTGTTTCTTGAAGGAGGACATTGCATACTTGGCAAGGTTTGCAGAATTTCCTTGCAAGACTAAAAGGGATCTGTAATTTCAATACGGAGAATACATTAGGGGAAAAAGATGCAGACTTCTAAACTGAAATTGACGTATTACATGCATTAGAAAACCTTGTTAACCACTTCTTTTTGTGGGGTGATGTTTCATTTTTCACTTGTACATCATAATGCATTTACACTCCCTTCCACTTAGTTTTCATGTTTCAATTTTCAAATTTTCATCAGTGTTAATTTCTCATGCGTAGGAGAAAATGAATAGGAAACCATGATAATTCGAGGACAAGGTGTTACATTTTTTCCATAAAACGTGGGGTTAACTTATGAAAAGTTATCCTGGCAATAATGCATAATACGTATAACAAATGCAAATAAAGCAGAAATAAAAAATTCAAGGGTGAGAATTAGATGCACACACAAAAGAGAAAGGTAAATCATGTTTTAATATCTTAGTTTGTCTCATCATTATATGCTTCATAATTAGTGAAGGGTAGGAAAACCCAACCGACAAACCACACATCATAATTAGCAGCAGGAGCAAAAAATAATGATGCTGGACGGTCCAAAGATCATTTCAAAATTCTCTTAATTAACCAGAAGAGATAGACCAGAAATATAGTTTTACATGCACGGACAGATAATTCTTTCCTATGAATTTTTCTACGATCTTACGAGGAAACAGCAAAAGAGTTTGTAGTTCAATTCATATAACTAAATAGTAAATACTACTCATGTATTTCTAATTTCTATGATTTTACAGCAGCCATTAAGGTTTTGCCCATGAAGATGCACATCATAATTCCTATGAGATTTATTTATCGGTTCATTCTAATGTTAGTGTCTCCAAGTTAACATAGTTCTGTGACCAAGTCTTATCAAATCAAATGCAAGCAGCACCAACAACTTCATCCGCAGCACATTAGTTTGCCAACTATGTTCACAAAAGATCAACATCATTAACTAACATAAACTTAAAAGAGATGAGAAGGATGGTAAATAAAAATTTAAGAAGGATGAAGAAAATTTGATTATTGTTTCAATTCGTACACTACACAGTTTTAAAAGGATGGATACAAAGAATAAAGAGAAGATTACCCAGGTTGAAGAAAAAGCTTAAGAGAGCCTTTATAACCACCAGTATATTCTGCACAGATTGAGTTCCCAAAAGTCATTTCACATTCTGTCAAGAACAGAACACATACAGGCCTCTCATACAATGATGGCCACATTTGCGGCTGTGAGTGATCACCCTGCATACAAGAGCTAAGACCGGTTAATAGTTGATCGAGTTAAGCTGACTGGACTACTTATTTGCAAATTCTGACTCATAAGCTGTGATTCACTCTACTCAATTATTTTGGGCCATAAAAGAAACGACCTTTGTTATTAATCTCTTTGCAGTATAACAAAAATAACTTACTTTTACAAAATTAGAAAATTCGTTTTTATATTGATATGCTCCTATAATATTTATTTATTTTTAAACAAAAATCGTACATCCATTTGAACTTTAAAGTCAAAATTCAACATGAGCTGTTACGCTTAAGAGGGTTCATCAGAAATGGGTTTAATACATTAAATCCAGAGTCTACATAGCTAAAAGACACAGGCTTATTAGCCTTTAAGCTGCAAAGAAGTGACCCCTAAGAGGCTAAGACATACTCCTCTTGTTCCAAGTTAAATATTCTTGACACCTTTTTTCAGATGCAAATTTTCTATATCTAAACGGGAAAAACCAACCATTTTAGAAGTTATTCATGTACTTATAAAATCTTACAATATGAATAAAATAGATATTATTTTTGTAATTTATGTATAAACAACAAAAAAAATCATGCAGAAAAGGTGCTATGGACAAATAATCTGGAACGGAAGGAGTTTTTATGATCTTTGTAAGTTATGAAACTGTCTGGTTTCATTTTTCTCTAGATATACATTACCTCATTGAAGACATCAATAACACACGAATCTGGCTTCACAGTAAGAACTTGAGTGCTGACTAAGCGATCAATGACGTGATGCAGTAATTGGGGGATGGGTAATATTTTCTTATCTGCAAATATGAACAAATATCATTCAAGTCAAGATAAGGAAATTTTACTCAAATTGTTTTTCCAAAGGCCCAGTATGATATCTACCTTTTGAACCTCTAGCACCATTTGCATCTTCTGCAAGTAGATCTGCAAGGCCCAACTGAATCGTCTCTCTTCCATGTCCCCTCATTGGTCTCTTTGACAAGACAAATGTATGTCCTGCATTTCGACAAGTAAGAGATCCAATTATTTCTATTTAGAAAATGTGTCATGATGTAGGAACACCTGAGTAGTACAGCTGATTGTCATCGACAATGGTCGGTGAAACATACCTTGTAACTCCCCCCTCTTCCCCGCAGCTCTCATATCATTCACCAAGGGAACTATTCTTTGAAGTTCAGAGATATCTAATAGCTTCTCATACAATTTCATTCCGTCAACCATATTGACCTACAAAAGAAACAGGATAACCTTAGAAATGAAGAGAAATATGAGTAGCTTTTATATCGTCATGATGTAATGCAAAATTTAACCAAAAAAATAATGAATCTTACAGCCTTTCCATCTAGTATCTCATTGGCAACAAACGTTTTGGGGATAATCATGCCATTCTGCTTCACAGAGGGATTTTGAGTAGAATGTGAACCATTTTCCAATGGCGCATCGCTATGCCCTACTGAGAGAGAGAGGGAGAGAGGAAGAGAGAAAGAAGAGAGGAATTAGAAATTTAGATAATAAATTGAAAAACACATGATATTTTCGTTCGGTAAGCATAAAATATGTTAAAACTAACAAACACTTAATGTGGTTTGCTAAAGACAACCAATTGTCCTGGCTAAAGTCATATACGACCACCTAGTGTAGTCGAAACATGCATCAGACAAAAAGGCATAGCATTGAAGTGAAGGAGAGAGGAAAAAACCTTCACAATCATCGTGAGATTTGGCAGCAGGTTCTGAACTGTGAGATATCACTCCTTGGGGACTGCCAGATATCTTCATACAGTTATTTTCTTTAAGGTTTTGAACCATATCTGCTAATACCCCCAAAAAAGGAGTCAATATTGTTCCAAAAAGTTCGTACGAAAAAGATAATCAGCTCAACCATGATAAAGGATTGCATAATTTATTAGCAAATGCTTCATCTTGCAAATAGGAAAATTGTGTTACCAATAGATAAGCTGGAAGACAAGAAGATGTGCTAAAGAAAAATTTAGTAGTTAAATATTAAGCAGAAAGAATAAATGTGGTGTTGTACCCCAATGATACACCCACATGAACTATATTAGAAACAAGTCAGCCAGGGAATTAAATCTTAGGTCCAAAAGTAAATAGTAAATAACTCAAAAGGACAAATTCTAAATATGACTATATTCTAACATCCCCACTCAAGCTGGAGCATACAAATCAAATATGCCCAGTTTGGAACACAGAGATCGAAAAAAAGGTCCAGATAGAGGTTTGGTTGAAATATCGCCTAACTGAGAACCGGAGCACACATATGGGGTGCAAATTTCCTTCCTGACGATCAACTCCCGGATAAAATGACAGTCAACTTCAATATGCTTCGTTCTCTCTTGAAAAACCGGATTATTAGCGAAAAATATAGCAGATTGGTTATCGCAAAACATAGGCATTGGATCATTGACAACCATACCAAAAACACGAAGAAGAGAGAGAACCCATATCATCTCTGAAGCAGTATGAGCCATAGCACGATACTCGGCTTCAGCACGAGCAACAACGTTTTGTTTTTTACTACGCCATTTAACAAGATTAAAACCAATAAAAGTACAATATCCAGATGTAGACCATCTATCAGAACAGTCTCCAGCCTAATCAACATCACTGAAGCCTGTAATCGATAAAGAAGATGGACGATATAATAAACCACGACCAGGAGCACCTTTTAGGTAACGCAAGATCCGATAAACAGCCTCAAAATGAGGATAACGAGGAGCATGCATGAAATTACTGACCACCCACACTGCGTAAATGATCGGAGCGAGTCACTGTAAGATAAATAAGATTCCCAACAAGGCGACGATAGCGAGCAACGTCAGAAAATCGCACCAGTTTCTATATCAAGTTTTACCGAAGAATCCATAAGCGTATCAGCAGGACGAGAACCCAATAAACCAGTTTCAGATAGAAGATCCAATACATTTTTTTTGAGAAAGAGTAAGTCCCTTAGTAGAGCGGGATACCTCAATACCAAGGAAATACCGAAGAGCACCTAAGTCTTTAGTATGAAACGTACGTCATAATACCATCAGCATCATCTCCGGAAATGATTATATCATCGACATAAACAATAAGAACAATAATACCCAAAGAAGTTTGTCGAGTGAAGACTGAATGGTCTGAGTGAGAACGAATAAAACCATAATCAACAACGACACTACTAAATCGATCAAACCAAGCACGAGGCGATTGTTTTAACCCATATATAGAACGACGAAGGCGACAAACAAGTTGCTCACTCCCAGATATAACGTAACCAAACGGCTGATCCATATACAGCTCTTCCTAAGTTCACCGTGTAAGAATGCATTTTTAATATCAAGTTGATACAAAGGCCAATTGCGACTTACCGTGACCGAAAGAAGTATCCGAACTGAATTTAGACGAGCAACAGGAGAGAAAGTCTCTTTATAGTCAACACCATAAGTCTGAGTATATCCTTTAGCCACAAGACGGGCTTTCAATCTCTCAATAGAACCATCGGACTGATATTTGACCGTATATACCCAACGACATCCAACTGTCTTTTTTTCAGGTGGTAAGGCTGTAAGCTCCCATGTGTGATTTTGATGAAGAGCACTCATTTCCTCATCCATAGCGAGCTTCCAACCAGAAATAGAGTTTGCCTCTCTAAATGATTTCGGAACACAAATAGAAGACAATGCACACGTAAAATAATGCATGCACGAAGAAGTACGATGATAAGAAACGAAATTGGCAATGGGATGAGTACAAACACGCTTAGCCTTTCGTAAAGCAATAGGTAAATCATCAGGGTTAGGAGGAGATGGTGAAATAACAGGTATCAGAGATGATATAGGATGCGAAGGTGCAGCAGGCAGGGAAGATGTCGAGGTCGGGTCAAGTGATAAAACTTTCCGATTTTTAGACCGCTTATAAACCTTTAAAACCGGAGGAGAAGAATTATCAATAAAAGTAGAAGGCACTGGAAAAGGAATGCGCTCAACCTCACAAGGACGAACAACCGACTCATTATCAGAGCTCGATATAATATCCGAAAAGAGTTGAGCACCATTAGAAGTAAAGAATGAAGTAGACTCAAAAAATGTAACATCGGCACTCACAATGTAGCGACGAGAGTCGGGATAATAACAACGATAACCTTTTTGAGTTCGAGAGTAGCCAACAAAGACACATTTCCTGGCACGGGGAAAAAGCTTATCCTGTCCTGGATCAAGAATATGAATAAACGCAACACATCAAAAAATGCGAGTAACGGAAAATGGATCAATATCAGGATATATGAGCGAAAAAGGAGATCGATTAGACAAAACCACATAAGGCATACGGTTTATAAGATGACACGCAGCCAAAACAGCATCTCCCCAAAAATGCTTAGGAACCTTCATATTAAAGAGCAAAGTATGAGCAATATCTAATAAATGTCTATGTTTGCGTTCAGCCGTTTTGTTACGATGTATGTGCACAACTAGTCTGATGAATGATCCCACGATCAACACAAAAAGATTCCATAACAGACTGAACATACTCTAATGCATTATCGGAATGAAATATCTTAAATCTTCTTATCGAATTGAGTGAGAATTTCATTATAAAAACGAGTCACAATAAACGGTAATTCAGTCTGATTTTTCACTAAAAACAACCAAGTCATACGAAAAAAATCATCAACAAAAATGACAAAATATCGGAAACCATTATGAGCAGAAGTACGAGGACCCCATATATCAGAGTGAACCAGATCAAATGGTTTAGCCTACCTACTTCCACCACGACTGGGAAATGAGCTACGATGATGTTTCCCGAGTTGGCAAGCCTCACGCTCTAGAATGGAAACACGGCTTAAGGCAGGAATGACTTGTTTAAGTTTAGCCAGGGACGGATGACCAAGACGAAAATGCGACTGGAGTGGTGAAACACTAGCGCTCAATGCTGATGAATATGAAGAAATAAAACTATTATGATCCAAATAATACAAACCATCCTCATATCCTGAGCAAATCGTCCGATTTGTTTTGAGATCCCGAAAAATACAAGACTTAGGAGTAAAAGTTACAGCACAATGTGGAGATTGAGCCATCTTACTAATTGAGAGCAAGTTGAACGGAAAATCAGGCACATAAAGACTGTCAGATGATGCTAAAGCAGGATGAGGGCAAAAGAACACCTATTCCAGAAACCGAACGAGAAGAACCATCAGCTAAAACGATATGATGACAAATAGATTTCAGATTAGAAAACGACGAGTTACCCGACATATGTGAACTGGCACCCGAGTCTAGGAGCCATGGAGTAGGCGAGGAGGCCACAAAGGCAACACTATCCGAGTTGGCTAATGTAACAATGGGATTAGAAAACGAGGAGGTTTGTAATGTCCGTAAAAGCTCACTAAGTTGAGTAATAAGTGCATCATAAGTAATATCACCCTTTTTACCGGATCCAGACATGATTTTGATCAAACAATCGCTAATAATGACTTAAAAAGTCTCAACATATACGTCAAATATAACCCAAATAACCAAAAAGAAGCCTCAAATAAAAAAAATATATAACCACCAAATAATCTGGACGGACCCAAACACGGTCCCAAATAGCATCCAACTTTCTATTTCATAACATAGACTAAATAAAGCATCTTAAAAGAAACTTATATACATGTAAACACGAGCCGAGAAACTTGCTCTTCACCCACAATCTTCAATTGAACATCGGATCAACAAATTAAATACAAAGCCAGCTTACATTGCTGTAGACGAGTAGATCTATATAAAAAAATTTGGCCAGAAAATATCCCACGCGCCAATAACAGCAACGGCAGTCGCCGGAGCTCAGCCACACGTGGCGGCGTATCCGGCGACCAACGGGTCTGTAACTTTCAGACCTAGGTCGACTGAGCAAGGGAAGAAGTAATATGGGGTTAGTTTACTATTTCGACGTTGGGACAGTGGTGGACCAGTAGTACCAGCGGCGGAATTAGGGTTTTGAAAGAGGTGACTTTGGAACCAAGTTAAATATTAAGCAGACAAAATAAATGTGGTGTTGTACCCCCAAATGATACACCCACATGAACTATATTAGAAACAACTCAAATTAGATAATTACATCTTAGGTCCAAAAGTAAATAGTAAATAAAAAGAACAAATTCTAAATATGACTATATTCTAAGAGCATCTACAATGGTCTTGTTATCTCTATTGTTAACTAAAATACTTAGTTAACAATGTTTTTTGTCTCCATTAGTTACGTTAAATCATGTGTTATCTTTATAAATGTTAAAAAAGTTGTTAAATATAACAATGTTATTAATGTTGTTAATGAATGACGTGGCAAAATACAATTAATTAAAACGTGAACTATATTTCAAATACTCCTATTTTAGTTCCTATATTAGTGGGGTTTACAAAATGACTAATTAATCAGATTTCAATTACTAATTAATTTTAATTAAAATTAGATAACTTTGTTAAGTTAATACACTAATGTGAAGGTTAAATTTAAGTTACATGTGTCATTTAACATGCAGTTAAATGATGATGTGTCAAACTTAATATTGTTAAAATTAACACAACTATTGTGGATGCTCTAACAGAAGTATATATATTTGTTTTAACTTTTAAGTGTAGAAGACACATGCTTACATTAAGTGTAGAAGTAAACTAAGCAACATCTTGAATTAAAAAAAAAAGAATGATAAAATCTTATCACTTGATAATAATCAAATAAGCAGAAACGTTTTTTTTGTTTGCTTGATAAAAATCAACGTTATTGAACTCAGACTAGAAACCCAAAGGAGCGGACTTTTGGGTGCAGATGAGTAAGCAATTAGTTGTTGACGTATATCTGCAATTGTTTCTATCGGCATCACCCCAAACTACGGTTATGCATATATTAGCCAAGATAACAAATATATCAGGATTCACATCCAAGCCAGATGTGAAGGCTTGGGTTCTGGCTTGGTTATGGGTTGTTGAAACAATAATCAAAGCCATTGGCATTAAGAACCAAAATATACATGCATACATTGTAGCCAGGTATTCAATTTAGAAAAAAAATTTAGCCAAAACAGCCTTGTGTTTCTCATAAGGGGAAAAAAGTTATAATAGACATTTTAAGATGGATATCTCAAGAATCCAATGTTAAAAAAAGACTAAAGGTAATAATTTAACTAGTTTACTTAGTACTAAAGAATCCAGAACTGCATTCATACATATGTGACCAAGATAATATAGACTTTACAACCCACCTTTATCAGATATCACTGGAAATTACGAGTAAAATTGACAAATGTAAATATTCAATTTATTTAACTTTACTCTAACAAAATGACACCCCTTCTCTCGAAAAAAAAGGAAGAAGTAAATATTCAGTTTAATTGGCAACAATGAAATCTACATTACTATCATAAATTGTTAGTCCATATAACATGTTCTTCCAAATTCGATCACATGATCAGGTGTCAATGCAAATTTCAATTTTCAAAGATAAATTTCACAAACTAACAAATCCCATTGACATCAAGGAACACCCAACAAACAAGCAAACTGCCGTTTCTTCAGTTGTCTTCCAAAACCACCACACCTTATCATCCAATGTTACATCCCATCAATCAACATATTTTCAATTATGGAAACTATAAATGATCTAATGTTAATATTTAAACCAGAGTCGTCTCCAGTATTTTTGTGACCCGAGACAAATTTGAATAATGAGGCCTTTCATATGTATTTTATTTTTTATCACAAACAAGACAATACATTGAAATAGTGAAAAACAAATTGTACTACAAAACGGTATCACAAATGTACTTACATGATGGTTATTGTTTCTTCATTATTACCATAAAATTGTCAAGTGTTAGGATCATAATGTTATACTTGATGTTTTGGGACCAATTAAGATATTTATCAAAATACAAGTACCACTAGCCATAAGTAGGGGTATATGATCAGTACACATTTCCTTTTCTATTTTCTTTGCCAATAGTTCTTCAACGTAGCATATCTTCTAGGTGGCCACGTAGATTAGAAGTAAAATGGTTGATAAATTTATGCATAATAATATTAAAAAAAAATTATGAGGCCTCATTTATTTAAGAGTCCCTAGTATCTTGCCTAGGTTGACTGTGCCTGAAACCGGCACTGATTTAAACACTCCAAATGGCATCAACGAACTCGGAATAATAGAATAAACTCTGCCATTACCTGTTTTTTCCTCAACAACCGTCAAACCCTGTTCATCCAAAGGTACAACCCTGTTTTCAAAAATCTTTTCTCCCTTCTTATCATTATTTACCTTCACAAACTCACCCCTCTGCCCCTGCCTAAACCCACCACCATTCCTCCTGAACTCCTTCCCCATTCCCCGCTGTTGCTGCCTCCTCCAAGCAACCTGTGAAATCAAGGTAAATGAGAAATTAGATCTTTAATAATTTCCATAATAGCATCAAAGAGGCGTACTTATAAGCCAATATTCATCAAAGAAAAGAAAATAAATTGTAAAATAAACCTTCAAGAAAATAAACTGTACGCTTTAAAAAAAACTGACTTATTAGAGCCTAAAAAAGGAGCTGTTTCAATTTAAAATTTTATCATTTCAGGCAAACAAAAGGAAATAAAATAAACATGAACAACAAAAAATGTAAAGGCAGCTTAATACACAAAAGTAGAACACAAATCCAGAGCTTCAAAGCTACAGCCAGACGAAACCTTAACCTAGACATATTTCTACAGATGGATTACTTTACTGCAGATTTTAAGTAAGGTTAAGCTTGCTTATTTAAGGCTGAGAAAGAACACTACTCGTAGAGCTTAAATCTTTTAGCTATTAATTGTCAAAGAATAAAAAAAAAAATACCCTACAGATGACGAAAAACAAAATATGAAATGCCCTTAAACACCGCAGCCAAAGAAGCACGAAATCACAAGGGATATGGTAAAAATTCTAACACAACCTGTAGCAACACGTTAGAAAATACAAAACTATGTTCTTTGGTCATATAGCTTGTGAACGAGTATACTGGCTTATGTCAGCCAAAGAGAACAGTTGGGTTCAGCTAACTTAAAATCTTAGCTTTTCCAATCCATAAAACCAACAACAACAACTCAATTTTGACTATTCTAACCTTATCAACCATGTGCAAATGCAGCTAATAAGAGAAACAGGAAAAAAGAGCTCGAAAGCTACATCGAAACAATTCCTCAACCTACAACCTTTTTCTTTTGTAGAGAGCTTGTTCTACTGCTGCTTTTAAGCAAATAAGCTTGCCTATATGAAGCCAAGATATCAGGGTTTATCCAATTAAACTAGCCTTTTCAGGGTACAAACCCAAGAAAACTCAGATAGAGCTGAGCAACCAAATAAACCATCGGCTTATAAGAAAAGAATACACTTTTAAACTGTAACCAAACAGAGCATGAAAGTACAAAAAAATATCTCCAATCCTAACACATCCTATTCTGTAAAGAAACAACTTAAAACAAAAACCAAACAAACCCTTATTAACAGAAGTAAAATACAAATATAACTTCAAAACCTACAATCAAACAAGCCGTTAATACTTGACCTACACATACTTGTACAGAAGTGGATAACAGTACTGCAGCTTTTGAACAAAATAACTCACCTCTTTGAAGGCCAAGAAAAAACAAGGTTTATCCAGCTTAATACTTATAGCTATTCATTGCCAATTTTTTTAAAACAAAACCAAAACAAAAACCTCAGCTCTTAATCTGCCAACTACATGCGACCAGTTCGCAATTCACAAAAATAGCTACTCCTAAAGAATAGTGATACTTTCAGTCCTTTTACACTTCAATATGAGATTTCTAACCATCTGTTTTCTTTCCTTTTATTTTGGGGTTGCCAAATACGAATTCCTGTATTTTCTTATGGGGTTTCAGAACACAATTTATTTAAGACCCCTTATGAGGCCTCGAAACAATTATTTACAAAACAACCCTACCAAAAACAATATTTACAAAATAAAAGGAAAGAAAACACACGGTTAGAAAAGAAAAAACTGATCTCCCCTTAACTGTCAAACATCCCACTTTCAAACCCAATTCGGCCATTTCCTGCCTCACTTTCTGTTCCTCTCTCTCACTTTCTCCCTTTATTTAATTGATTAGGATTCAGTCTATTTCTTCACTCATGGATGCATTGATTTGTTGTTGGTAAAATAATACAGGAATTCGTATTAGGCAACCCCAAAATAAAAAATTTGTCTTTGTGCTGCACAAAACCTACAAAACGGCAAAAAGAAAAAAAAGGATAAATCTGGTGCACAAATCTCCCGCTATGCACAGACCCTACAATTGATGGAAAACCTGAGCTTTAACACCACAGCTAAACAAACACAAAAATCACAAACCATACTCATTGCAATGCTTTGAGCACCTCCCATATGGAAAAGAAACAACTTAAAAGAAGAACCAAACAAGCCCTTATAAAAAAAAGTAAAACACACATAAGTTGAGCTTGAAAGTTACAACCAAATAAACCGTTAAGCCATAACCTACACATACTTCTCCAGATAATTATTTATTGCCAAAAAGACCTCAGTTTTTTTACTAGCCAACCAAAATTAATAAGAAACAAAATACTACAAATTAGCTAAAAAACTGCAACAAACAAACATGAAACCCCAGATATTGTTGCAACCCATTAAGCACCTCCAATATCGAAAAGAAACAACTCAAAACAAGAACCAAACTATCCCTTATAAACAAAAGTAAAACACAAGCTATAACCAAACAAACCCTTAACCCTTAACCTAAACATATTTCAACAAATAGTTAATTATTTCCAAAAAGACCTCACTTTATAGCTAGCTAAAAAAAGTACAAACTAGCTAAAAAAGCACGAAAATCACAGAAAGTACCTGTTGCAACGTGTTAAGCACCTTGGAAATGGAAAAGAAACAACTCAGAACAAGAACCAGACAAGCCCTTATAAAAAAAAGTAAAACACATTCTAAGGTACAAACAAAACAAACCCTTTAAGCCTAAACAAACACATATTTTAACAGATTTATTTTATTTCCAAAAAGACCTCACCTATTAGCTAGCTAAAAAAAATAGTACAAACTAGCTAAAATCGCAACAACAAAAAACACGAAAACCACAGAAACTACCTGTTGCAAGGCATTAAGAACCTCGCAAATGGAACCAAACAATCCTTTATAAACAAAAGAAGTGAAACACAATTTAAGCTACAACCAAACAAAACCTTAAACCTTAACCTACACACATTTCAACAAATAGTTATTTTATTTCCAAAAATACCTCATCTTTGAGCTAGCTAAAAAACTACAAACTAGTTTTAAAAAAAACGCAACCCAAGAAAGCACGAAAACAGCAGAAACTACCTGTTGCAACGCGTTAAGCACCTCGGAAATGGAAAAGAAACAACTTAAAACAAGCACCAAACAAACCCTTATAAACAAGCCCTTATAAACAAAAGTAAAACACAATCTAACTTACAACCAAACAAACTCTCAAGCCTTAACCTACACATATTTCAACAGATTGCTGTTTTATTTCCAAAAAAGACCTCACCTTTAGCTAGTGAAGAAATTACAACTTAGCTTAAAACCACCCCCGCAGAAACTACCTGTTGCAACCCATTAAGAACCTCGGAAACGGAAAAGAAACAACTTAAAAGAAGAACCAAAGGATCCCTTATAAACAAAAGTAAACACAATCTAAGCTACAAGCAAACAAACAAACCCTAAAGCCTTAACCTACATATTTCAACAAATAGTTTGTTTATTTCCAAAAAGACCTCACCTTTTAGCTAGCTAAAAAGATCCAAACTAGCTAAAAAAATATACAAACTAGCTTAAAAAAAACACAACCCAAGAAGGCAAAAAAAGCACAGAAACTACCTGCTGCAAGGCGTTAATAACCTCGGAAATGGAAAAGAACTGCTGCATATGCAAGACAGGGTTCCAGTTACACCTCCTCTCCTGAATACTCGAAACGACACGATCGTACTCACCGGAATCACCAACCACAGCCAGGTGGTGGCACAGCGAATCGATCATCGCGTTCGCAGCTGTAAACTCCCCTCTTAGCCACATTATAAAACTGTCCCTCTCGTCTGGAATCCACGCAACATTCTCACCATTTCTACCCATAATTCTTGTACAAAACTATTAATAACAATATATTCAAGTAACAAGATTTTAAAGCAAGAGTCTTTGTGCTAGAATTAATATAGTATATTAGTATATATCTCTGTGTTAAACTTAGATCATGTGAACAATTATATATCTAAATATAAATATATCCCAGGATTATAATACTACCAGAGTGTGTGTATATATATATATATATATTAGATGGAGAATATTAGTACTAATGATGGTACAGAATGGTGTGATTTAGCTAGCAAGTGGGGAAATATGAATCTAAGAGGAGTATATTATATTATTACAGTAGTATTTAGTATTAATATTAATATAATAAAGAAATATAAAAGTGTGATGAGTGATTAAGAAATACTCCTACTAATAAGGTGTATGAATAGAGACAAGATTAGGAGAATTGTGTGAAGAGTGTGTGAAGATCTGGGAAGTTGGGATATTTTAGGAAATAGAGAGAGAGAGAGAGAAACAAAGCAAGTGAAGTGAGATTAAATTTCTGGCACTAGTATAATGATTTATTTTTATTTTTATTTTTAGTATGGTGTTGTAAGTAAATTAAAATGAAATTGGTCAGTGTCTAAATTTGCTTATGTATGCATAACATAAAATATTCAGTCTAATATGGCGGCTAGTAGCTTGGCTCTCTCTCTCTCAATTAGTCACTCCATGCATTGAACATTTGAAACAAATCTGTTTTCTTTCGTAATGTATAAAATCTTTCAATAATTTTTTTAGATACATATTAGAAAATCCGTTTCTTAATCAATAGGGGGGCATCCCTATAATTCTTACACGTTTTTTTTCAATTTTTGACCATATATTTTCATTAAAAAAATTATAAAAACAATGATTTGACACTCATTATTTTTTTATTTCACTTAACTTTGTAGTTTATGTAAATTTTGGCACCCATTATAGACCATTTCTAACTTAGCTCTAATTCCTCCCCTCTATTTATGTGTAAATACACTTTGGCACACAGGTAGAGACTGTATTGACATAAGTCGAATGACTTCAGATAGCGTAGACGTCGATTCCTAAATAAACGTAAAAACGTTTTTTTTTTGGCAAACCGAGGTCATTTTATCCCGATACCATATAAGTTTCTATTTTATTTCATAGTTAATTATGGGTAATGCACTACAAAAAAATACTCAAATAGCGACGGGATTAGTGACGGTATTTTTTGTTACGAGCTTATTAACGACGGTTTTTGTGACGGATTTGTGACAGTTTAGTCAATTTGTGACGGTTTTGTGACGGTTTAGTCAATTTGCGACAGGCTTGTGACAGCTTTTGACTCTCACTAAATCAAATATTATTTTGTAGTGATGATAAATACAATACTTTGTTTTACTATGTCTATGACATCGTTTGATTTTTTAAATTTTCTTAGATTTCTGCTTTAAGCATGATATGATTTTTTTGGATAAGTGTGTAAAAGAAGCCTAAAGAATTATACGTGTAAAAAGGGACAATGAACATGACTTGGTTGGTTCCTTCCTATATGGGATGTGACTGTGACCGTGAGTGAACCGGACATTAGAGAGAATATTCATCATTGTAGTGGGTATTTAAGTCATTATATATTTAGCTATATTCTACTTTTACAGTATTTAACTATTATTGGTACGATCTGAAATAGTGAAATTATGTTAGATTAAATGGAAAACGTACTTCCCACGACATGGAATTAATATAGACAATAGTTGATGGTGGGGTAATTAGATTAATAATAACTCGCAATACTTTCTTTGCTAACCTAGTTGATCACCATATTTCCAATTTCTACAGTAAATGCCCCGCCCGAGTTATATATAACTTGATAATAAAGGAAGCGGAAGCTCTACAAGACGAATTTAAACGTAGGAGCAGACTCGAAAATCAAGATCTCCAATCACATAGAGCACTCTCAAAAGCATTTACTTTACTAGAAGGCTATATTATACATACGTATATATGTTGATCAGGAAAAAGAAGAAAAAAACTCAAGTCTTTATAAGCTTTTGAAGTTAATACATAACATTGACACCAAATATTGACAACGGGAGATGATGTAGAATAGTGCAAGTGTTCTCTTGAAAAAAAACACAAAACTAATTTTTTTAAAAAACTAATATATTATATTCACAGTTGTATATACACTAAGCTAGACTTTTGGGTGTCGAGCCAACTAGTAAAGCAAGACATACATGCATGCATGTATGCTTATACAATGTTAAGCTAAACTGTTGAATGTTGATACTGAAATATCTCTTAAAATAGCGGAAGCCGGAGTTCGAACTTCGAAGTAAGAGGGAGTTGAAAGTGGCCTTTTTTTTTTGAATGAGCTCATGGTTTGTCGCCAATCACATATAGAATAGTTTTACATTTTAAGTAATCAACTATTCGTCGTGTTATATATATACACATTACGTGACTATCATGCAAACGCATTTCAAGGTGAATGTGCATCTTAAAAGAGCAAACATATGCTTCATAGCTTGAAAATTGTTATCAACACACTTATATAACCTTGTTTTCTTTATCACACCATCACGCTTACGTCACTTATATAATCTTTATGTGAAAAATGAAGATCCAGTAGTAAAGAGCAATTTAAACATAAACCTTTTTCATCTTGAAGCATTGACATGCAAATGCTTCAAATATATGTCAAAAAAAATAAGAAGTTAAATTACGGTACACATTTATATTATGCATGATGTGATAAATTGGGCAGCTTATTTATAAAATCAACTTTTTCTTAATCCAGTTATATCTTAGTTATTCGGAAATCAAACTCGTAATTCTGAAAACAGATTCGTACTTTCCAAGTATAAGGTTTGACTTTTTTGAATTTGTTAACTTTTTAAAAATTTGTATGTTATTTATTTTAAAGGGTCACGGTTCACAAAAGAACCAATACATTTTTGGGCATTTTTTTAATAATTAATTCATGAATATTGTATATTACACTCTTGTAAAATGAAATTTTACTGTAAATACTTAGCAACGTCATAATAAAAGTCTCATTTTCTTTAGTATTGAGGTGATAGTTATTTTTGTTCATAATTTGTTCTGTGTGACACTTAATAAAAGTTTTTTTTCATAAAAAAAGTTATTATTTCTGTCAAATGTATTGGAGAATACTGAAATAGACTATAGGGCCAATTTACAAAAATATGAATACTTTTTTTGGATAAAGAATAGAAAAATTCAAAAAAGTCAACAAATTTGAAAAGGTCAAGTCTGGTACTTGAAAAATACGAGTCTGTTTTCAGAATTACGACTTTAATTTCCGAAAAAAACTCACAGTATAGTGTAAAATTAAGCATCTTTATAATTATTAAAGTTGACATATAGACCGATAGAAGTATATATAGTGTCAAACGTAAGGCAACTCCTCGATCCTCCCAAATCATTTGCAAAGATTTCAGATTTTCACGGTGCCCACTTTTCTCTCGTCATAGAAATAAAATGCATATATTTAGAGATGTTTTTGACCAACTCTTAATTAAAAGCAACAATATTATGCAATTTTTAAGTGCAAGACAATGTTTCTTTTGACTGCGCCATATTTTTTTTGTTTTAATTTTTTTTATCATAAAGAGTAAGTTTCTGCATCAAGACCCTGTTATTACTTGAGCGAGGATGATGTTTATGAACCACGTTACTATTTATTGAGAATAATGTTTCATTATCGACGAAACATTAGAATAGCAGCTTCTTCAAGAGAAGAATTCAAGAGCGACCCAAATGTAATTAGATTAACCGAACAAAGGAAAATGTTCTAAAATTGCAAAAAGCTTTCAAATTAAGAAAACTATAAATAAATTATCACGTTTAGCTTATTCTTTGGACATATTAGCCAACCTGCAGCCTAACTGCGCTCATAACCTTGATCAAATATTACATATATTCTAGTACATGATAATTAAGTCAAGGCAACTGCCCACCCAATCTAGTTACATCTACGTACGAGCCTTAATGAAACTAGAGTTAGGCAATCAATAATGTCAACCTTTTAAATGCCAACATTTTTTGTTGTAATTTGACATTACTATTTAAGTAAACTGTCGGTATAAGAATTTTATATACTTCTCCTATCAAGTTTTTTTTACCGATAAATATTTATTAAAATCTAATTAAACTGTGCAATTATTCCTTGGACAATAATTTTTATGTACGTCGGAAAGAAAATGCTCACAACCTACATAAAAACATCAAGTCATGAATTTTTGGCATCCTGTGGTTAGCATTTGTATACATTTTTACCAATTGCAATTTACATACCCTTAAAAAGCAATGTATATTTCAAATAGACGCGTAAGTATCATCTTTATTAAAAAAACTCCTACTCGTGCACTTGTTTTTAAATAAGTATGTATGTTAAAAAATTCCAAAAAATAAGCGAAAAATATAAAAATTAAAATAAAGAATAAGAGATCCAAAATAAAATTAAAAAAAATCTGGAAAAATTAGAAAATTTCATTAAAATCGGAAAAATATAAATAAAAGTTCAAGAAAATTAAAAAATAATCAAAAAGTAATAAATGAGCACACAACATCAAGATTAGGGGATACATGATCAGACATGATCACACAGAAAAATTCAAAATAAATAAAAATTACAAATACAATAAAAAAACCATAAATACAAATTACACAGGATTTGAAAACTCATGACCAGACGCTAAAAAGCAGGCTTACTGAAATTTTGCATTATTCTTCGACTAGCCCAAAAAAACTAAAAAAAAATTGCAAGTTACCTTTTTGAGTGTCTTCTGGAATTTTGTCAAAGCTTAAAAATGCAATAAACTCGTGAGTTATCTCGAAGATGTTTAACTGTAGACTCATTGGTACGCAAGTACCAATTCACTTCAGAATTCAGATAGTGCATGCATACCAATATGTAATGCATTTCAGAAGATGAATCCTTTTTTAATTAAATGCGTGCCAGTTTAATTTAAAATGAGTACCATTTTTTAATCTTCAAATGCAAGTGTGCATTTCATAAATTGCACACTCATTCTCATTAACAAAAATGACATTTTTGAAGTGTATTGTCGTATTTTTGAGTTGCATACCTACATAAATGCATGTAATGCATACCTATATGCATATATATTTTGAAGTGCATACCGGTTATGTGCTTTTCAAAATGTATCCTTCGTTTAATTAAATGAATACCATCACTTTCTTTAAAACGGATACCCATTTTTTTTTAACTCCAACCACAAGTATGCCTTTTACAAGTTACACACACATTCTTATTAAAGTACGTAATATTTATTTTAAATTTATTTTCATATTTTTGAACATCATACCGACATGTATGCACTATTCGAAGTTGCATATGTTCATATCTAGTACATGCTGGTATGAACGGAACAATATGTACACTACAAAAAAATACTCAAATAGCGACGGTATTAGTGACGGTATTTTTTGTTACGAGCTTATTAACGACGGTTTTTGTGACGGTTTTGTGACAATTTAGTCAATTTGTGACGGATTTGTGACAGTTTACTCAATTTGTGACAGACTTGTGACAACTTTTGTCTTTCACTAAATCAAACATTATTTTGTAATGGTATATCAATAGGTATAAGCTTAAATATCCCATATTGTCAAGTAAAGACTTCACTTAGTTTTCAAGTCTGAAAGGTTATAGGAGTATCAAGGACTGTGGGTGTAAAAAATATTCAAAACCTGAAAATCGTGATTTACGCACAAATCCTAAAAATCGACCCGTCACGGAACCGTTTTTGGGTCTTCCCAATCCGACCGCTAGTTCTTGGGACGGGAATGGTCATCAACTATATACCGTGGACCCGACCCGCATACCCGAATTATAGAACCGCAATATATACTCTTATTTTAAAAATATATATACAGATTATGTATGTGCAACGAAAATTGGATAAATACACGAGAAACGATACAAGAAGAACTCGTACAATGGCGAGTGAAGAAAGATGAAACGTTTTTTAATATGTGCGAAGACACGGTTGAAAATTCAACATTGAACAATTAGTTTTTATGATGTTTTTATACTTATTTTGTTTTTCATTAGTTGACGGTTCTTTACTTTTTTTCTTTTATGTCTTGTGGGGTTTGTTCCCCATATTTTTATATTTTTATCATTAATAATATAAAAATATGAGTTCTTCCTACCATTTAATAAAAAAATAGTTGTTAATCTTTGTTGTGATTACAAGTTTTACGATTTATTTTTAATTCAGTCTATATTTCTTAATAATTTAGGGAAATCATTAATAATAAAATGAGTAATTAAGAAAATGAAAAATAGAATCATCAGTCTGTAATGTTAAAGTGATTAGTTTACGTGATTCAGTAATCAACCAAACACATTGTTGGCCAATATGAAGCAAAAATATTGATAGTACTCCATTACTTTATTTATTTTTAACAAGTAATTTAAGAAATATCTTGGAAAAATATATTATTATCAATATGCAAAAATACCATTTAGAAAAGAACATTTAGAAAAGTAGAATAAGTTTTACGAATTTTGGTTATTTTGGGTAAATACCCGTACCGAGAACCGTTATACCCATTACAAATACGGGTATGTGTCACGCCCTAAAATCCGTAAAACGGACATCACGGCGTGACCTTTTTAAAACAAAAGGAAATAGAACCTGTTGGTACGAAATTTAAAATTTTTAAAAGAAAAACACTTGCGAGCTAAAGGAACAATTAAACAATAAATAAAATGCTTGTCAAACGCGGCTACAAGACCAAAAGGTTTTAACAAAATTATATATGAAGAACTAAACAAATGCAATTTGCCCGTAGATTACAACCTCAAACTGTTCTAAAATAAAAAGAAAGTGAAAGCCCCGAACCCATGTGATGGATTCCAATGGCTCCTATCCAAACGCCTCAACCTATAATGTACCTGAAATACAAAACTGTAACGGTGAGTCCCACGCATATAACTAGACGGGACGGCACCACTAAATACCGTCACTCCATCCCATAGATGCAAAAACTCACAAATTCTACAACTACTATAATCGACGTATAAAAAGAAATATAATGACATTCTACAACGAGATAAATTAAATAACATCAACACACATCTATAGCATACATGGACATCTCACGCCACCTACCCCAGTCCGTAAGATAGGTCATTCCCTATCCCTTCGGCCGTCTTATGTCCCCGGAATTAGGGAGAGACATAGACCATTGCAACATAAAAGTAGATTTATAGTGCGCACTTGGACCTCTCACGCCACTCGTTCCAGTCCGTAAGACGAGTCATTCCCTATCCCTTCGGCCGTCTTATGTCCCCGGAATTAGGGAGAGACATAGACCATTGCTAACATAAAAGTAAATATATTGCACACTGGGACCTCTCACGCCACTCGCGCCTAGTCCGTAAGACGAGTCATTCCCTGTCCCCTCGGCCGTCTTCTGTCCCCGGAATTAGGGAAAGACAGAGACCATTGCCACTACAGCTAAATCACAACGCCTCGGCCAATAATATAAAATCATCCAATTAACACAATCTCATACGTATAAATATTAAGGCCTCGGCCAATAATATTATACTATTCAAATAACGTCATCTCATACGTCACTTAACGTAATACAACATAACACATAACCACATGTACTAAATTCACAACTAGCCAAATGCTATAACAACATAAAATCACTTTCAGGCATTTTAACAAACACCTTGTATGCATAAACTACAATTCACCATTATTCAACATAAATTTATCCAATTTCATCAATAATTACATAATCACATAATCAACGCATAAAACATGCAAACTCATCCAAAATCTCATTAATCCGAAATTAATAAAACTAACTCATCAATTTCTCCCATTCAAATAAGTGAATAAATCATACAACAAATAAACCCAATTAACAAATTGAGAACATAATTAAGATAAAAGGCAAAAACCCCCAATTTAAAATAACCGTAAGACCTAATCCTAACATACACCCTCGTCTAGTCGCAATGGATAACCCCCGTTAACTTAGAGCGTAGAGGAGATGCTTTCAGTATGAACCCGCTAATGGTGGTTTCCTCTTCTTCTTCTTCTTCTTTTTCTCTCTTTTCTCTCTTTTCTCTCTTGTTTTTACTGTTTTTCTCTTTTGAATGTGGCTGAAAAGGGTTTAGAAAAACTGTTTTTAGATAGTTTGTGAAAGCGAACTATTTGGTCCCCAAAGTTTTAAAAGCTAACTCATGATCCACAAATATTACTTTACTACTCAATAATAACAAATCTTTATAAACAAATCTATTGGGTCCTTTTTGTTTATAAAATTAGTAACAGGTTTTTAAAATAAAGTTTTTCGGAAGAGTTTCGGTTTTTGGCTAAAAATTAGTCGAGTGACCGGTTTTTAGTAAAATTTTGAATAAAACGTTTTTGGATAAATTAAATCATAAATAAACCATTTATAAAAATACGGGATGTTACAACTAACCCTCCTTAAAAGAATTTCGTCCCGAAATTTCCTATCTAAACAACTATACCTAGAAATGATAAACTTTTATAAATAAGACCATAAAATTTTAAACGTCCAATTCGTGTCATAATCTAAGAAATATAATATACGCAGGGTTCACAACTCGTAACAATTCCATAACTCAAGTAAACGAAAGGTACGTAAATAACTCGATAATGTAAAACAATGACTAATAAAATAAAAGACAATAATGCAACAAAGGTAACATGTTTCTAGCTCAACAACTAAGATGACATGCTTCTACCTCAACAACTCTACAACATCTACAAAACTCAAAATACATGAGCTACACGTAAGAATCTCAAATAAGGTAAACACCTATATGCAATATCAAACATAGTAAAAGACAACAACTCAACAACATCAAAATGTCCCAAGACTCAATGTATGGGTCTTTCTAGTAAACATAAACACCAAACTCTAGGCGTTACAACTAAAATAAACTCCAAACTCTAGGCGTTACAACCCTTCCCCGATAAAGAAATTTCGTCCCGAAATTAGAAAACATCTAAACGAACGTACCTAAAGAAAAGTCGAGATTAGGATATTTCCTCTTCATCTCATCCTCGCGTTCCCAAGTTGCCTCCTCGGCCCCATGGTGTTTCCAAACCACATTTACCAATCTAATCGTATTTCCTCGAAGTTCCTTCTCTTGCACATCGATAATCCTCATAGGTCCCACTTCATAGGTCACATCCGCACTAACCTCAATGTCCTCAAAGTCCACCACGTGTGAAGGGTCGTGATGATACTTTTTCAACATTGACACATGGAAAACCGGGTGAACCCTCGCCAACTTTGGTGGCAAGTCCAACCGGTATGCAACTTCTCCAACTCGGTCCACGATCTCAAATGGTCCGATAAATCTCGGGCTCAACTTCCCTTTAGAGCCAAACCTCATAATCCCCTTCCTTGGCGAAACTCGCAAAAATACTTGATCCCCCTTTTCGAACTCCAAAGGTGATGTGCCTGGGATGTTAAGATGTCGGTAAGTCGCTGAATTTTAGGAGAACTCAATAGAGAAGCCAACTCTTCCTGTTTGATAAGCCGAAGGCGCCACAAACAAGATGGGTTGGGGTTCTAATGAAACAAGCTTGATAAGCCCAAAGGCGCCACAAACAAGTTCCGTTAGGATGATTCACCATACTCCGGAGAGATAAGAAGGGGAGTGATAAGAATCGGGGTTTAACTCGCCACTAACAATCTGAATTCCACAAATTGCAAGATAAGAGAAAAGGATAAACAAGCAAAAAGCTTAATTATTTATATCATTCAAGTGTGTTTATAACTTGATACATATAGCTTTATATAGAGCCAAAAACATCATATATAAGATAGGATAAGATCAACAACTTAGATTACATGAATCTAGTTAGATACATGCATAGAAACCCTTTACACTTATCTATAATATTAATTAATGACTTTGACCACTTAGAATCAATGAATGTGTAGATTCATGAATCGGATTATTGCGCTTCTCGAAATAGCCAAGATTCGACGTATTGGTAAAGCTGCTGTTCAAAGCTATTAAATGAGCTATTTCCTTTGTCATTAGCAGTTCATTACCTACTTCGAGCTTCTTAGATTTTGAACGAGTTACCGGACCCATATGAGGAATATTTAGCTTAGCATCTGAATCTAACACAACATGATGCATATCATCTCCTCCGGGTTGATTAGGATTTGCCCTCAAATCCATATTTTCATTGTCTTCAATGTATGGAGTCAAATCCCGAACGTTGAAAGTGTTTGATCCTTGGTATCCTTCAGGTAGTTCAATCTTATATGCGTTATCGTTGACTTTAGTCAATACCCGAAAAGGACCATCGGCCCTTGGCATAAGCTTTGATTTCCGCAGGTTTGGAAATCGCTCTTTCTTCAAATGCACCCAAACTAGATCGCTTGGTTCGAAAACAACCCGTTTTCGACTTTTATTCGTCATTCGCTCATTGATTTCATTTTGTTTCTCAATCCGTTCTTTCACCTTCTTATGTATCTCTTTAACCAACTCGGCTTTCTTTTCTCCATCCGTACTAACCCTCTCGCTGATAGGTAACGGGGATAAATCCAAAGGTGTAATAGGATTAAAACCATAAACAATCTCAAAAGGGCTGAGTTTCGTAACCCTATGCACACTACGATTATAAGCAAACTCGGCCATTGCTAGAGCCCCATCCCATGATTTCAAATTTTTACCAATAAGACTTCGAAGTAAAGTAGACAAAGTTCGGTTTACTACCTCGGTCTGTCCATCGGTTTGCGGATGACATGCTGTACTAAATAGAAGTTTAGTACCCAATTTCTTCCACAACATCTTCCAAAAGTAACTCAAGAACTTGACATCTCGGTCCGACACGATTGTTTTCGGAATACCATGTAGTTTCACAACTTCTCGAAAGAACAAGTCCGCAATATGTGATGCATCGTCCGTCTTGTGACACGGGATGAAATGAGCCATTTTTGAAAAACGATCGACTACCACAAAGATCGAATGCATACCCTGCTGTGTTTTTGGTAATCCCAATACGAAATCCATACTCACATCAACCCAAGGTTGATTCGGTACGGGTAATGGCATGTATAACCCTTGATTTGCTTCTTTGCTCTTGGACTTTTTACAAACTACACATTTCTCAACAACCCGATGTACGTCTTTAATCATAGCAGGCCAATAAAAATGTTCTTTTACCATTTCCAAAGTCTTCTTTTCCCCAAAGTGTGCTGCCAGACCACCACTATGAGCCTCTCGAACTAACAATTGCCGAACCGAACATTTCGGAATTACAAGCTTTCCCATCCGAAAGAGATATCCCTCGTGGCGATAGAACCCATTCACGGCCTCTTTCTCACATGCCGAATAGATAGAGGACAATTTTGGATCTTCTGAGTACTGATCCTTGATGAGTTCGAATCCAAGCAAGTTCGCACTCATGATCGATATAAGAGCATGTCTTCGAGAAAGAGCATCGGCAACAACATTCGAATTTCCTTTCTTGAATTTGATAACATATGGGAATACTTCCATAAACTCGACCCATTTCGCATGTCTTCGGTTCAGTTTGGCTTGTCCTTTCAAATACTTTAAAGACTCGTGATCGGTGTGTATTACAAATTCCTTTGGAAGTAAATAATGCTGCCACACTTCCAAGGCTCGTATCAAAGAATAGAACTCCTTGTCATAGGTGGAATAGTTGAGTCGAGAGCCACCCAACTTTTCACTGAAATAAGCAATTGGTCGCTTGTCTTGTATAAGGACAGCCCCTATGCCTACCCCGGATGCATCACACTCGATTTCGAAAGTTTTTGAAAAGTCGGACAGAGCCAAAATTGGAGCCGAGCACAATTTCTCCTTTACTATCTCAAAACTCTTACGAGCAGCCTTATCAAATTTAAAAACACCATTAACTTTAGTACACTCAGTTAGAGGGGCTAACAAAGTGCTAAAGTTTTTCACAAAACGTCTATAAAATGATGCTAATCCATGAAAACTTCGAACCTCTGAAACACTAGTCGGTTCAAGCCATTCCTTGATTGCTTTTACTTTCTCCTCATCAACTTCAACACCCCTTTCTGAAACCACAAAACCGAGAAAGACGACTCGGTCTTGGCAAAAGTCAGATTTCTTCAAATTCCCAAAAAGCTTTTCTCGACGTAGAACGTCGAGGACCAGTCATAGATGCTCCAAATGTTCGGCAAAGGACTTGCTATAGATAAGTATGTCGTCGAAATAAACAACAACAAACTGCCCAATAAACTTTCGTAAGGCATGATTCATCAAACGCATAAAGGTGCTCGGTGCATTTGACAAACCAAATGGCATAACCAGCCATTCAAACAACCCTTGCTTCGTTTTGAAAGCGGTCTTCCACTCGTCACCTTCTTTCATACGGATTTGATGGTATCCACTTTTAAGATCAACTTTTGAAAAATATATTGAACCATGCAATTCGTCGAGCATATCATCAAGGCGTGGTATTGGATAGCGATACTTTATAGTAATTTTGTTGATAGCCCGACTATCAACACACATACGCATGCTACCATCCTTCTTCGGTACGAGTAATGCCGAAACCGAACAAGGACTCATCGATTCCCGAACGTACCCACGCTCTATCAACTCTGACACTTGGCGATGCAGTTCTTTGGCTTCCTCGGGATTACAACGATAGGCTGGTCGGTTAGGTAAAACAGCACCGGGAATGAGATCGATTTGATGTTCGATTCCCCGAATCGGTGGTAATTCCTCGGGAAACACATCCTCGAATTCCTCCAAAAGTTTTACAACTTGCGGTGGGAGTGAGGACTTGTCGGTAAGCATAATTTCCCGCATGAGCAACACAAAAATCTGATCCTTGGTACTCAAGACTCGCTCGACTTCTCTGCGACTAACAACCAGATTTTCCCACTTCGTCTTGCCTAAAATATCATTTCGAATTTGCACCGGTGTGAGTGGTGCAAGAGTATGCTTCCTCCCATCCTTTTCAAATGAATAAGTATTCTTGAATCCGTCATGAACCACCCTCCGGTCATACAGCCATGGTCGGCCTAAGAGTAAATGACTAGCACTCATAGGTACAACGTCGCAAAGAACTTCGTTGGTGTACTGGCCAATAGTGAAAGGAACCTTTACTTGCTCGGAGACCCGAATATCACCCACCTCGTTAAGCCAACGCAGTTTGTACGGGCTAGGATGCTTCATCTTGGCCAATCCCAATTTCTCCACCAGCGTAGCGGATGCTACGTTTGTACAACTTCCTCCATCGATGATAACCTCGCACACCTTTTCACTCACTTTGCATCGAGTGTGAAATATGTTCTCTCGTTGTTCATCGGTAGTGACGGGCTGTACGTTAAGAACGCGCCGAACAACTAGGACCTCTCCATTTTCAGCCACATCTAAAGAATCCTCATCGGACTTTTGAACTTCCTCCTCGACTTCTTCTTCGCTCTCAATTTCAGATTCTCGGATAATCATAACTTTTCGATTTGGACATTCCGAAGCGATATGACCATGTCCTTGACAACGAAAGCATTTCAAGTCCCGATGCCTCGGGTTAGGCTTTGGAACCTCATCTTTTTTTGGTGTAGCCATTGGTGCTTTCCCCATCTCACCCCGTCCGACCCGGTTGGTGGTCGAGACAGTCTTCCCTTCAGTCATAGCGTTGTTTGTGTATTTCCCCCCACTTGGCCGAGCGGAGTATGGCCGGGTGGTGACCTTTCGTTTTCTTTGACGCTCCACTTTCAACGCCAATTTAATTACGTCCTCCAAGAAAACAAATGGTTGCAATTCCACGGTATCCGCAATGTCATCATTGAGACCCCGTAAGAACCGAGCGATGGTTTGCTCTTGCGGCTCTTGAAGGTTACATCTCATCTTCGCAGTTTCGAAATTCTTAACATACTCCTCTACGCTCATAGCTTCTTGCCGAAGAGATTGTAAATGTAGGTACAACTCTTGGCGGTAGTACTCTAGTACGAAACGACGTTGCATAAGCCGTTTCATGATCCTCCAACCTCGGACTTCCTCCTCTCCATCCTGACGCCTCTGCCCTTTCAAATTCTCCCACCACAAATGAGCATATTCGGTAAACTCAAGTGCAGCCAAGCGAACTTTCCTCTCCTCGGGTACGTCGTGGTACTCAAAGAGCTTTTCAACACGCTGCTCCCACTCGAGGTAATCTTCGGGCGAGCTATTACCTTTGAATGGAGGCATCTTGATGTTCATGTTACGTCCGGGATTGTCATAATGCCTTTGGCGATGTCGCGGTGCCCCTTCATATTCTTCGTCGGCATAATCACTCAAGTCACTACGGTGACCTTGATTGTCTTGCTCAGATGGTGGTTGGTTTTGTTGGTTTTGTTGGTTTTGGAGACGCATCTCCGCCATCTCCGCTTGCATGGCCTCGATTTGGCGCTCAAGCCGATAGATTTTGGCTTGGTCGAGCGTCAGGCCTCTTGGAATTCGACTTTCGTTTTCGTTGGACTGGTGTGACCTGGTCAACATATTTAGCTCTGATACCAATATGATGTGCCCGGGATGTTAAGATGTCGGTAAGTCGCTGAATTTTAGGAGAACTCAATAGAGAAACCAACTCTTCCTGTTTGATAAGCCGAAGGCGCCACAAACAAGATGGGTTGGGGTTCTAATGAAACAAGCTTGATAAGCCCAAAGGCGCCACAAACAAGTTCCGTTAGGATGATTCACCACACTCCGGAGAGATAAGAAGGGGAGTGATAAGAATCGGGGTTTAACTCGCCACTAACAATCTGAATTCCACAAATTGCAAGATAAGAGAAAAGGATAAACAAGCAAAAAGCTTAATTATTTATATCATTCAAGTGTGTTTATAACTTGATACATATGGCTTTATATAGAGCCAAAAACGTCATACATAAGATAGGATAAGATCAACAACTTAGATTACATGAATCTAGTTAGATACATGCATAGAAACCCTTTACACTTATCTATAATATTAATTAATGACTTTGACCACTTAGAATCAATAAATGTGTAGATTCATGAATCGGATTATTGCGCTTCTCGAAATAGCCAAGATTCGACGTATTGGTAAAGCTGTTGTTCAAAGCTATTAAATGAGCTATTTCCTTTGTCATTAGCAGCTCATTACCTACTTCGAGCTTCTTAGATTTTGAACGAGTTACCGGACCCATATGAGGAATATTTAGCTTAGCATCTGAATCTAACACAACATGATGCACATCAAAAGGTCTCCTCCTCTTATCCGCATAACTCTTTTGCCTACTTCGGGCCGTCTCAAGCCTTTGTCGAATTAACTTAATCTTTTCTGTTGTTTCTTGAACCAATTGCGGTCCTAACATTTCCGCTTCTCCCACCTCGGTCCAACACACCGGAGACCTACACGGCCGCCCGTATAAAGCCTCGAAATGTGTCATGCCAATACTAGCTTGAAAGCTATTATTATACGCAAACTCCACTAAGGGTAGATGGCTCTCCCAGCCTCCCTTGAAGTCATTCACGCATGCGCGCAACATATTCTCTAGCACTTGGATAGTCCGCTCCGATTGTCCATCCGTTTGGGGATGAAACGCCGTACTCATTGTCAACTTGGTCCCTAAGGCATTTTGCAATGCGCCCCAGAACCTCGACACAAACCTCGCGTCTCGATCCGATACTATCGAAATCGGTACTCCGTGAAGTCTAACAATTTCCTTAATATACTTTCGTCCCAAGATTTCCACCGAATTCGTCATCTTGATTGCAATGAAGTGTGCAGATTTGGTTAAACGATCGATCACAACCCACACAGCGTCATTCCCACCTACCGACTTAGGTAAGTTGGTCACAAAATCTATTGCTATCCTTTTCCACTTCCATTTCGCCACCGGTAAAGGTTGGAGCATACCCGCCGATCTTTGGTGTTCCGCTTTCAATTGCTGGCAAGTTAGACACTTGCTAACATATGAAGCTACATCTCGTTTCATTCCGGGCCACCAAAATTCTCTCTTCGCATCGTGATACATTTTCGTTCCACCGGGATGAACGGCTAATCGGGAGTGGTGAAACTCATTTAATACCTCGTTCCTCATGTTTTCTGTCACATAAGTCCTTTCCTTAAATTGTAGTCCTCCATTGGTTCCTTTCGTCCAGCCATCTAATCCTTCGCTCGAACGCATCTGTTTCTCATAGTTCTCCACTTTCTCGTCCCCTTCTTGCGCTTCCAAAACCCTACTCACAAGTTCCGGTTGTACCACTATCGAGTACAAAGTCCCCACATTAACATGTCCCAACTCCAGGTCGAACTCGTTCACTTTTCCCATCATCCTCCATTCGTCGATCGCCACATGCGCTAAGGTCGCATGAGACTTTCGACTCAAAGCATCCGCCACTACATTGGCCTTTCCCGGGTGGTAGTGCAAGTCGTAGTCGTACTGTTCCAGATATTCCATCCATCGTCGTTGTCGCATATTTAAATCCCGTTGGGTAAAAATATGCCCTAAGCTCTTGTGATCCGAGAACACTTTGAACTTTTCCCCGAACAGATAATGCCTCCATATATTCAACGCATGAACTATTGCCGCTAGCTCTAGGTCATCAGTCGGATAGTTCTTTTCGTGAATCTTTAGTTGTCGCGAAGCATATGCGATAACCTTTCCGTCTTGCATCAAGACGCAACCCAAACCTTTCTTCGAAGCGTCGCAATACACTTGGTAACCCTTCCCTTGCTCGGGAATAACTAGTATGGGAGAACTAGTCAACCGCTTTTTGAGCTATAGGAAAGCTTTCTCGCAAGCCTCACTCCACATGAACTTCACCCCCTTCTTGGTAAGGTAAGTCATTGGAATCGCCAACTTCGAGAAATCCTTGACAAATCGTCGATAGTATCCCGCTAAACCTAAGAAACTTCGAATCTCGAACACATTTTTCGGTTGTGCCCAATTCGAAACCGCCTCAATTTTCGTCGCGTCTACCTTTACCCCTTCTTCCGAGATCACATGTCCAAGAAATTTCACCTCATTTAGCCAAAACTCACATTTGCTAAACTTTCCGTAAATCTGGTGCTCTCTCAACATGAGCAACGCTAAACGGAGATGCTCCTCGTGTTCCTCTCTTGAACTCGAGTAAATCAAGATATCGTCGACGAAGACCACCACGAACTTGTCGAGATACTCCTTAAAAATCCGATTCATTAATTCCATAATGTCGCCGGCGCATTAGTTAACCCGAATGGCATGACCACAAACTCATAGTGACCATACCGAGTCCTAAAGGCCGTTTTCGAAATATCCTCATCTTTCACCCTCAATTGGTGATAGCCTAATCGTAAGTCGATTTTTGAAAAGAACGTTGCTCCCTTCAGTTGGTCAAACAAATCGTCAATTCGAGGTAGTTGGTACTTATTCTCAATAGTCACCCTATTTAGTTTTCGATAGTCGATGCACATCCTCATCGATCCATCATTCTTTTGCACAAATAAGGCCGGTGCCGCCCACGGTGACGTACTCCGCCTAATAAACCCCTTCTCTAGCAGTTCTTCTAACTGCTTACTTAACTCTTTTAACTCAGCCGGTGCCAATCGGTATGGGGAAATGGCTATGGGTGTCGTTCCCGGTACCAAGTCGATAGAAAAGTCTAACCCTCTCTTCGGTGGTAACCCCGGTAGATCCTTCGGAAACACATCTCTAAAATCGTCCACTACGCGTGGCCACATTTCCACTTCCTCATCGTTATCCACTATCGAGAGACTAGCCAAAAGACAAGACAAGTTGCCCACAACCCGCTTGGAACAATAAGGAATAAAAGAAAGGGTAGCGTCCCTTTCTCCACAAAAGAACACCTCATCTCCGGATGAAGTCGTAAGGAAAATTTTTCGTCGAACACAATCGATGAAAGAGTTGAAATGAACCAACCAGTCCATTCCAAGTATCACGTCGAATCCCGACATCTCTATAACAACTAAATCATATATAAACACGTGGTCCGCGACCACCATCTCACAAGACCGACACACTCGATCCAACACTACTCGACCCCCAACAGGAGTCTCTACAACGATCGGGTTCTCTAGAACCCCAATTTCTAACGATAAAGACTCAGCTAGACTTCTAGATATAAAAGAACCCAAAGCTCCCGTATCGAAAAGAACATGTGCCCAAGATGAGAACACAAGAACCATACCTTGTACATTTTCCGGATCTCCTTGGTTTGGCAACTATGGCAAGGCATAAAGACGAGCTTGAATTGGTGGGTTTCCTTGCGGTCCTCGATTTCCCCCATGATTTCCTCGGTTTCCCGGGCCCTGGTAGACTCCTCGGTAGTTCCCACGGTTTCCCCCTCCTTGGTGGTTACCTCGAAACCCTCCCCCTTGGTTCCTAAGTAATTGGTGTGGTGGTACGAATCCTGGTCCTCTTGGTGGTGGTGGTGGCAACCTAGGTTGGTTAAAGGGCCGGTTGGTGTCGATTCTTCCTTGTCCCCCGGGACAAACCCTTGCCGTATGTCCCATTCGGTTGCATGTCCTACATTGGACCCTAGGGCACTCGAATTGTCGATGGCTCGCATCCCCACAGTGGAAACACGCTCCCCTTATCATGACGTTTGTCGGCGATGGATTAAAACTCCTCTCTCCTCTTCCTGGTTGTTGAAATCGCGAATTATTTGTCATATCCCAAGTCCACTTTTTATCTTCCCTCGGAGCATTTCCGGTTTTCGACTTCTCCGAGATTCGCTTGTTATGGAGTAGAGCTCCTTCCACAACTTGGGCTGATTTTACCAATTCATTATAGTTGACATATCGAGCCGATGCCAATTGTAACGAGATGGTCGGATTCAACCCCTTCATGAATCTCCTACATCTTTCTGCACCCCCTATAACCGATTCTGGGGCATACCTCGAGAGTGAGGTAAACTTCAGTTAGTATGCTTGAACGGTCATACCCCCTTGATACAGCTCCTCGAAACGTCTTCTCATTTCGTCCTTATAAGAATCTGGAAGAAATTGTCGATTAAACAATTCGATGAACTCGTTCCATTCGAAGTTGCTTACGTCATAAGTATCTACGATCCCCAACCACCACTTCTGTGCTTCACCCTTTAGGTGAAACTGAGCCATATTCATCCGTTGCTCTCCATTTACTATCCCCGCAGCCGATAAGTATTTCTCCATTTCGTCCACCCATCCCTCAGCTATGGATGGTTCACCTACCCCATCGAAGGTCGGAGCCCCCAATCGGGTGAAGTTAAGCAATCCATTGTTGCTTGAACTCCCAGCTTGTGCATTCTGCACCATCATTTGCACCACCTTTTGAAAGTTGGTCATCACTTGATTAGCATTGATCGTTTCCGGTTCAGGTGCAAAAGTCTCTTCTTCTTCCATATTCACTTCCTCATACACATTCTCAGCCTCGGGTTGCTCAGGTGGTGGGGCATTAGTCTTACCTCTCCCCCCACGACCTCTAGCAGCCCTTCCCCCTCTAGTTGCTCGCCGCCCCCTTGGAGCTCTTCTTATTCTTCCACTTGCCCCACCTCGGGTAGCCTCACCGCTTGATGGTGGTGCGCCCCCGCATGTAGCTGGTCCCCTTCCACTAGTCCTTGTGGTAATAGCCATTACTACAAACATTTATAATCGACACTTTAGTTGTCTCACTCAACACTACTACTCATAAATGAATACTCATAGAAACTGTAAATTCCGAAACATAAAAAAGATAGTGTATTTAAAAAAAACGAAGCCAACGGTTCAAGCGGAACCGGAATCGGAGTTAAAACGAATGAGTTACGAGCGTTTGAAGTATAACGAGAAAAATAGCAAAATTGCCAGAACACGACCGATCGTTTTGGACAAACTGACTGATCGTTTTAGTAAGAATCCTTCCAGTGAGGTCAGAAAAAATTCGACCGATTGTTTTGGGTAAACGACTGATCGTTTTTGGTACAAATTCTTCCAGTGAGGTCAGAAAAAATTCGACCGATCGTTTCTACAGACGACCGATCGTTAAACAGCAGAACATAAAGATTCAAAAACGCAAAATTTCTCAACACTCGTAATATCCTACATGGCATATATCACACAATTAACCCATTTAAGTCCACAAACTTATTACGATCAACATCCATTCGCATAAAACGTACTTCAACACACAATTTAATAATATGAAAATGCACTACGTAAAATCATCAACTTCACAATTCTCGCACTCTAATAGTTCGCTACTACCAGACATGCAAACTTATACCTCATACACATCATATAAATCTACACACGCATACAATCAACACAAAAATACGAGGGATAACCCATCACGATACGTTATCCTAAAGCACCCGAGCTTCCTCGCATACTCTAGAGTTCCACATCGCTAAGGTATTCCTTCACACATACCGACGAGAGGTTCACCCACTAGTTTGGCGAGCCGGGATCAACAAGCGTCCTCATTGTCCCCAACTTGCCTCACATGTGGACTTTCCTTTCATCAACTACTACTAAATTATAGCTACATGTCTTAACCTAAATGCAGTCCCCCGTTTTAGAAAAAGTTTGTGTTTTTTTTTGTTTTTTTTGGAAAATTTTTTGTGAAAATGATACGATGGATATTGGTCCAATTGTTACCCATCTTTCCATCGTCCCAAAGTATACAAGAACCTAGTTAGCACTGATACCAACTTGTTACAACCCAAAATCCATAAAACGGACATCACGGCGTGACCTTTTTAAAACAAAAGGAAATAGAACCTGTTGGTACGAAATTTAAAACTTTTAAAAGAAAAACACTTGCGAGCTAAAGGAACAATTAAACAATAAATAAAATGCTTGTCAAACGCGGCTACAAGACCAAAAGGTTTTAACAAAATTATATATGAAGAACTAAACAAATGCAATTTGCCCGTAGGCTACAATCTCAAAATGTTCTAAAATAAAAAGAAAGCGAAAGCCCCGAACCCATGTGATGCATTCCAATGGCTCCTATCCAAACGCCTCAACCTATAATGTACCTGAAATACAAAACTGTAACGGTGAGTCCCACACACATAACTAGACGGGACGGCACCACTAAATACCGTCACTCCATCCCATAGATGCAAGAGCTCACAAATTCTACAACTACTATAATCGACGTATAAAAAGAAATATAATGACATTCTACAACGGGATAAATTAAATAACATCAACACACATCTATAGCATACATGGATATCTCACGCCACCTACCCCAGTCCGTAAGATAGGTCATTCCCTATCCCTTCAGCCGTCTTATGTCCCCGGAATTAGGGAGAGACATAGACCATTGCAACATAAAAGTAGATTTATAGTGCGCACTTGGACCTCTCACGCCACTCGTTCCAGTCCGTAAGACGAGTCATTCCCTATCCCTTCGATCGTCTTATGTCCCCGGAATTAGGGAAAGACATAGACCATTGCTAACATAAAAGTAAATATAGTGCACACTAGGACCTCTCACGCCACTCGTCCCAGTCCGTAAGACGAGTCATTCCCTCTCCCCTCGGCCGTCTTCTGTCCCCGGAATTAGAGAGAGACAGAGACCATTGCCACTACAGCTAAATCACAACGCCTCGGCCAATAATATAAAATCATCTCATTAACACAATCTCATACGTATAAATATTAAGGCCTCAGCCAATAATATTATACTATTCAAATAACGCCATCTCATACGTCACTTAACGTAATACAACATAACACATAACCACATGTACTAAATTCACAACTAGCCAAACGCTATAACAACATAAAATTACTTTCAGGCATTTTAACAAACACCTTGTATGCATAAAATACAATTCACCATTATTCAACATAAATTTATCCAATTTCATCAATAATTACATAATCACATAATCAACGCATAAAACATGCAAACCCATCCAAAATATCATTAATCCGAAATTAATATAGCTAACTCATCAATTTCTCCCATTCAAATAAGTGAATAAATCATACAACAAATAAACCTAATTAACAAATTAAGAACATAATTAAGATAAAAGGCAAAAACTCCCAATTTAAAATAACCGTAAGACCTAATCCTAACATACACCCTCGTCTAGTCGCAATGGATAACCCCCGTTACCTTAGAGCGTAGAGGAGATGCTTTCAGTATGAACCCGCTAATGGTGGTTTCCTCTTCTTCTTCTTCTTCTTTTTCTCTCTTTTCTCTCTTTTCTCTCTTGTTTTTACTGTTTTTCTCTTTTGAATGTGGCTGAAAAGGGTTTAGAAAAACTGTTTTTAGATAGTTTGTGGAAGCGAACTATTTGGTTCCCAAAGTTTTAAAAGCTAACTCATGATCCACAAATATTACTTTACTACTCAATAATAACAAATCTTTATAAAAAAATCTATTGGGTCCTTTTTGTTTATAAAATTAGTAACAGGTTTTTAAAATAAAGTTTTTCGGAAGAGTTTCGGTTTTTGGCTAAAAATTAGTCGAGTGACCGGTTTTTGGTAAAATTTTGAATAAAACGTTTTTGGATAAATTAAATCATAAATAAACCATTTATAAAAATAAGGGATGTTACAGTATGAGTCGGGTAAAATAAGTAAAAAAAGTTATATAAACCCGACCCGATTCGTATATGATAAGAGAACCGCTAAAACCGTTACCTGAATACCCAAAAAACCGTTGGGTCGGTCGGAGCGGAGAGGATAAAACTGACACCCCAAATCAAGGTATTTTAATTTTGTAAACTTTTTATATCTAAAACAACTTGAAAATTATTCTATTGATGACCAAATATCTCATGTTTGTTCTAATCAAATCTTGTCATACCTTATATTCATCAAAACAAGATGATGATAATGACATGTCAGGGATTTATACCAAAAAAACTTTTAACATGTTTTGATGTTCAAAATATGACCATACTCGATGTCTGCTTATAATTATGTATGGCATTCCAATTTCACGTATTTCTTTATTCAGTAGTATACTCTAGTGTATAGATCATGGTTTTCGTTGCGGTCATTGAAAAGTACTCTTCTTTTATATATAAGTTCGGTGTGCACATGTTAGATAGAAATGAGTATCATCTTTTAGGTTGTACCATAAAATATAGGAGTTCATGCATAATCTTCAGGCAACTTAAAACCCCGACCCTCGTAAGTTTATCTTCAAATTTTATATAAAATCAAAACTTTTATAGGTTTTAACCCATGGGCGTATTTTACATGGGAAAATGGGGTGGCATATAGCCCCCATTATCTTTAGTGGAAAATGACTAATATACCCTTATATAATTAATTCTATTAGAAGTGCTCATTTAGATTTGATAAAGTTGGTGAGGGTTTTGTGAATTCTTATTTCAAATTGAAGGCTTCGGGTTAGTTGAATTATTTTCTAGATTTAGAAGTTGCTCAAAACATATGCCTTTATCAAAGAAAGTATGTCAATAGTTATTATGAGAGACATGCCATCTTGCTTGTTTGACCTTTCCTATAGTCATTAATCATAAACTGAAACATAATGATTCTTACGAGGGGCGTTATTTTAGTCATTAGTAATTGTTTTTTATCTAGTTATTTTGTTATTTAGTTACTTCTGTATGTTATTTGATGTCCAACATTGATCATGAGTCTAACCCATGAGCTTGTCATTGTTATTTAAATATATAGACTTCATCCCCATTATTTATTATAATGGAATAAGAAGTGGTTTAATAACTTTTTGTATGATTATATCACTAGTCTAATTTTTTTATGTTTCTTAGTTAATGTCTTCTCAAGAAAAGCGTAACGACCCTATCAAGTACAAAGTACAAGACATGACTCACGGCCCTTCCATCCAATTCTCCTCTCTTGTTTAACTCAATCATAATATACAGATCTAAACATTAACCCAGTCATTATTTACATATTTCATTGTCGTTTTATTTTCAAAAGTCCGAGCATAATCCCTTTGTTCACATACCAAAACTATATAAAGTTTTCTTAATCCCTTCTCTTCATGTTTACTAAAGTACAAGCACAAACTTTATACCAAACCCAAAATATCAAGCAATCACAAAGAGAATAATTCATAATGCTTTTGTATTTCCTTAATCCTCTGCAAAGGCTTATAAAAGACTAGAAGCTTCCCTTTCAAAAAAAAGATTAGAAGCTTCAATAAAGCTAGCAAAACAATAAACAAACTCTATAATATTTGGCCATGGACTCAACTGTAAGAGTTGGTTATCAAAGGCCAGCCTCTGGTTTTACCCTGTTAGCGCATTTTTTCGGTGTTATTGCGATCATATTATTGCTTGTTTGGTTGTTGCATTATCGCGGTGGCCTCAACTATGATTCTGACAAGCCTTATCGCGTTTTCAATGTAAAGTACTCATTTACTAACCGAGATCGGTTTCTACTTATTTACTCAACATTTCTAGATTTTTTTTCTTAAATTGTTGTGACAATCCCGTTTTAAATTGAACGTTAGTATGACTGGTTACATTGCAGCTTTCAGCCGTTCACACACTAAAATAAATAATAGTAACTGGCTCTTCTGAGTTCGAGAACAAAACTGGGTTGATCGAGCTTAAATTTTTATGCTTTCCAGCATCCAGGACATAAAACAAAAGAAAAAATAACAATTACAAAGTCCTAAGCTAAAATATACTGTCGTTTATGTTGGGAATTTGTTTAAGATGAAATGGTTATGTCTAACTTTACGGACCGATTTAAACGTTTCAAACAAAACTGTATGAAGTACTACTTGAAGTCTTCGAACCGGTAAAACTTTGTCAAAAAACGATAAATGGAGTGAAACATATTGGCCTCCGAAATGGGGTCAAAAGCAAAATCCAGAAATGGAAAAGCTCCATCCTACATCGATTAGCAATCAAAACTTTGTATGGTTTTTATACCATAAAGTTGAATGAAGGGTTTGAACCTTTCAATTTTTAATGTTTTTGCACGCGTTGGGGGTGGTACTTTGACAAATCTTGTCTCGCTCGTCTCTTTCACAAACCCTGCCGCCCGCGATGTGGTGTGCGTGAGTTCGAAACATGACACCCTCTTTTGGACACGCTGCGGATATTAGTCAAGTTTTAGAAATAGAAACTACTTAATATCAAATTGTTGCTCACAAACACTTAATAATATCTTTACTTTATACTTTTATTGCAGGTTCACTCGTTCCTTATGTTCTTTGGGTTTATCTTCTTTGCTGGTGAAGGTATACATGTTCAATGACTATGGTCTAATTATTCCATACAATCTCTTACTTGAAATAATCTAAACAAAATTTTGGCTTAAAAAGAAACTTACGGTTACCCTTTAAATCTTCAAGTTTTTCCAATTCATTTACTCGCTAACCAGTGAATTGTGCCATTACTGAAGTTAGGGTATGTTGGTTTCAAATCTGAAGATTTGCTTATTAGAAGATTGAAAAACAATTAGGGTTCATACAGTATCAACTCATTAACATTTTAGTTTAGAAAACCGGAAAAAAAATCTCAGGTTTCAAGTTGTCCAAACAAATGGACTGAAACAAGGCAAAATCCAAAAAAGTGGATCAAGACCTCAAATACTTTCAGCTCTTGTTATGCTGCAACTTTGCTATATCCCACATTTTATTGGGTTGATAAGCTTAAAAGTTAAAACTAAGATTCTTTTTGTTCGGAGATTTAGTGAAAGCTTAGTTACTCTACTTTGTGCCTACCTTTTGCACAGTTTCAAATAATCTCATGCTGTCAAATCTCATAGCTTAGCTTTCTTCTGTTTAAATGGTCAGCGGCTATGGCATACAAAACAGTAGCTGCAAATAGGGGAGTTAAAAAGATTTCACACATGTTTATGAACTTGATAGCTTTTGTTCTCGGGGTTGTGGGTATATGTGCTGCATTCAAGTATCACAATATGCTACATATGAAGCATATGACTACTTTGCACTCTTGGATCGGAATGGGAGCATTCTGCTTGTTCGGTTTGCAGGTAACTTCCGCAAAAAAATTGAAAAAACTCTAGTTTGTCTTATCTTGAGAAAAAAAGCTGAGTCCGTACTTGCATGAAATAAACCATCAAGGTTATGCAATGCCCGCTAGGGCAATCAATTAAATTGTGCTCACCTTTTGCTGAAATCAAAGTTTGGTTCATTCAGGCTTCAGCTTGAGAACTTTCAGTTTTCGCTAGCCATGTAATAAAAAAACCTTAATTTTTAAACCGACCAACCAAAATACAAAAATGCACTATAACTTATGAGCAAAAGCTCGAGTCTGGAAGCTGCAACGAGACAAACAATGCATCTGCTTAGTCAGACCTTAATTTGCTTCTCTATTTAATTGATAGCCTTCAACGTCTCAAAACAGTTTTGCTTTGTTATCAAATACAGAGACGGTAACTATTCTCGAAAGGAACTTCCGAAGTAAAAGCATTGACTTGAAACAATCATGTTAATTTTTGCATAAATATGTCTCATTATTCATTTGTATATATATAATTTTTACTTAATTTGAATACAACAATCAAACTTACAAGAAAACTGTAAACTTGTTTCCTGCCACAATCGGCTAGAGATGCAGAACATAGAACATATCCCTGCTAGTTTTCAAGCTTCTCAAATCCTTCATAAGCTAATCCTGCAACTCTTGAAATCAGGCCTTGCAAAATTGTCCAATTTCAAGTAATGGTATTAACAAAATTTGGATAATAAATTCCATTTAGGTACAAGATGCGAAAATTAATTAGCAACATGTGTTCTTAATCTTTCTTTTACTTTAGGTCAAATCATGTCAAATTGTGTCCAAATTTTTGTGTGAAATTATATTTTGACATTATATACCAACTTAAAACTGTGTACTAATTATTAGCATTTAGGCCGTATATATCCAGAAGAAAACAACTATGTAATTTTTTAGCTAAAAAAATTGTCAGTATCTTGATATATTAGTGAAGAAAATTGATATTTTTTTTCGCGATATTTTGCAAATTTTAACTCTTACGCTATTTTTCCTTCAAAATTTTTACTTCATTCATCTCATTTCGATTTTTGTTACAGTGGCTAGTTGGTTTCACCCTTTTTTTGTTTCCAAAAGCTTCACTTTCTACAAGAGTAAGAGCACTCCCATGGCACATATGTGGGGGTAGAACACTGGTATACATGGCTATTTGCGCAGCCGAGACCGGTTTGATGCAAAGCGAAACCTTACTTCAACTCGGACACAACAATGAATCTCGTGTGCTCAACTTCACCGGATTATTCATCCTTCTCTTTGGCATCACAGTTGATCTCACAGTTTCGCTTGCTCGTTATACATGATCGCGGATTGCCGATCGGTCATTACTAAAATTTTCTTAATCAATGGCCGGCGTATAATTTGTGGTACTAGTATTATTAATATTTTTTCATAATTGGCCCGTGACAGCTTATTATTATCGATTCTTATAGCATATATTAATATTGTTTTAACAAGCAAGATTGGGAACATTTTAAAATATTTACTAGCTGAGAGTAATGCATGGTGTGTTGCGGTTACATGATCCTTTATGCTTGTATGTAATATACGTTTATTTTATTCGTTTTTTGGGTGTATAATATGTGTGCATTCCTATTATACGCATAGATTTTCCAAAATTATATTTTCCCAACAAAAGATTCAGCGATTTTGTATTTTCCACCAAGTTATAAGTACACTAACGGCTGAATTCTCTACAGAATATTACGAACAAACTTCAACTTTCCTTGAGGTGGTCAACTTTAAGCTTATAAATTACAATACTTTAGCAAATGGCCGTCCCATACTGTGTCACTGTCCCTTGTGTTGAAATGTACGTACAAAAATGAATGTTACGACAAATAACAAACCGGCGTAAATAAAATGTGCATGCTATAATTTGTATTATCTGTAGGATTTTTTTAGCCGACCAAAAATTTAGTTGTTCAATTGATTGTGTTTTATTAAATAACTTCGTGTGTTAGCAAACGAGTATGTAAATGTGATTTGTTTTTGTCGGTTGAGCTTCTTATTTCTCTACCCGGACTACAACTTATCAAGTATTTGAAGGAATAAATTTAAAAGTCACAAATCACGAATTCACGATGTATACCAATCCACGTAATTATCAGGAATGCACAATTTGTTGAGAAAGTCTTGCATTTTACCGTGTTATAATTTTAACAAGAAGCTGATATATCGAAAAGAAAAACATTCTCAAAAGAAATAATACATATAATGTTGATTTTAATACATCGGTTCTGAACAATCATTATAACAAAATACGTACGTAACATAAATGTGCATGTAGTATAAATATTCCCTAAAAATACAAACACTTTATTCGACATGAAAATTTGGAAAAGACATGACATATATGCAAGGTCACAAGCACTTCAAATTATAAGGCCCGACGTCCATTCATATTTAATCATTATCAACACAATGATATATTGATATGAGATTCTCATTGCATCATCAAGTTTTAAAATTATACCACGACTAAAATGAGACCAAGGAATCAACGATTTAAATCTCATAAGACGCAAACTACAACCTAAAATCCTGGCTAGAATCAAGGAATAATAAAGGAGACGAATCACTTTTAATTAGAAAGAACAGAAGAAGTCCCTTTCTCTGGGAGAAGCCGAATTTTCCTTGTAAAAAAGTTTTAACATCAAGAATAAATAAAAGAAACAAACATAAGACCATTCTCACAAATTCTAAGAATACAACAAGATTTAAGAAATGATTTTCTCCATTTACATTATAATTTTAACATCTAGTGGCCGGCATAAGAACTTTGTAATGTACCAAAACTTTGTTGATATCCTTCTTAAGAGAACTTCACAATAATGAAAATCGCATTACCATAAACTTACACAATTCGGGTATTGCTTAGTCGCCTTAGTTTCATCGCTACATCTAGTCATTCTTTCTATATATTGCCATATTACAAGACCTTGTAAGTACTTGTCTCACTTTATTTTCTATTGTAAATTACGAAAATGGCCACTAAGAGTCGTTCGTTTCTAATTGCAGCAACTCCAGCTACCATGTTTGCTCATTTGGTAGCTGCGGCAATTATCGCCCTTGTCCTTGTTTGGCTACTACAGTTCCGTGAAGGCCTTTCTTTCACATCAGAAAATAAACAGAAGATTTTCAATGTAAGCTTATGCGACTCTCCTCAAATAGCACTAAATAAGCCAATCTGAGTTCGTGAAAATATTTGGTCCAATTCAGATTTGAAATATTAATTTCTCAGATAAACAGCTTTTAAGCTGTTTCAACCAAATAAAATATGATTTTCCAAACAAAAAACAACCAAATACAACTTATAGTACTTCCATTTTAAAATACCACATTTTAAACTTTAGAGTTTAGACACGGTGTATATCTAAAAAAAAATTAAAAACTTTAGTGCAGTGGATAAAATTATACATATATATAATATTGGATAAGGTTTTGAAGGAAGAATAATGAGGCTATATGTTCTGGGAAGGGCATATAGTCATGTTTATAAGATCATGTTTTGGTCATTTTATCGTTTTTTTCATATGTATTCGTAATTTTTTTTTGCTTTTTTTTTCTCCTGAAATCAACGTTTTATTTTAGTGTTTGTTAAAAAAAAATATGTAAATTTTGACTTTTTATATTTTTTGGGTATTTATTGTTTGTTTTGACAATTTATAAGGTAGTAATATTAATAAATACCAAAAAAAATATTAAAAGTCAAATTTTTACATATTTTTTTAAACAAACACGTTAGAAATAAAATAAAACGTTGATTTAAGAAAAAAGAATAAAAAAAATCACGAATATATATAAAAAAAAAACGATAACATGATTTTACGAACATAAACAAGTATGCACCGGAACATTGTTTGAAAATTTGTTCCTTTATCACCAATGTACGCTTTTTACTTTTGTCATACATTAGTTCTTCATCTATAATAGTGAACTGACTCATCAGAGCATTCACATCAAACTCATTATAAATTTAGTTATATGATGAGTGAAAATATTATTATTTTATATTTAAGGAGTCATTTATAATTTGGATGATTTTCTAGTCTCACCAAAACATACTCTTTATAAATATTTAATTGTTATTACTATTATTTTTTTAATAATAATTTTTTTTTTATAGTTAGAAGAAACATAAGTGGTACGGTGGGGTTCAAACAATATTGATTTTTAATATTTGATGAGATCAATTTCATCTCTAATTATGAAGAGAGATAGTGAACTATTCACAAATAAAAAGTCAATTATGAAGCTGATATGATAAGTTTTTCAAGTTAAACTCATCAAATATAGAGAAAATGAATTTTGATAAGACAAACGTTCAATTCCTTTGCAGCAATAGTTGCGGCAATAGTAATCTGGTCCGTTCAATTTTATTTAAAGGCCTAATATTAATGAGCATATTAAATGACCTAATGTACATTCCATATAGTATAGTTTATATTTTTACTTTTTCCCACGTTTCCCTCGATTCGAGTGTCTGTTTGGAACAGTCAGATTATTTGACTGTTTTTGATACAGTCGGCTTATTTAATATACTAATTACTTTGGTGAATCCAATTTTTGCTATTTAATTCTGACGAGATTTATGGTGATATTTTTCTTTTCTTTTTTGGAAGGCAAGATTAACCATGTATATGGCGATTTAAGCCTATAAAAATTATCAATATACATAAATAATTAAATACAGAGAGAAAACTGGTGGTATTATGAAAATATGGTGGTATTTATGCTTCCATGGAAAACTGGTTTTTTATGAAAATTCTCCCAAAATTGCTCTAAATAAAGATGACATAAATCATAATCAACTCCTTTAGTCTCAAATTTAATTAATTTCACTAGTGTCTGGAAAATGATTTTACGTTGCACAATAGTTTCCCCCCTAATTCTAGGGCGATCTGTTTGATTGATTGTTTAAAGATGTGGTTTTTTCTGAGTTTTAGACGAGAGAGATGGAGAGAGAGAAAAAATGAATTCATGGAGAGAAATAATGGGGGGTTATCTAATGCTATGCGGATTTTCCAATTAATTAAATATTATTTAATCTCATCCATTAGATACAAATGAACAGATGGGATTTAAATATTGCCGGTGCAGCAATCCATTAGGCCTCGTTTGGACACGGGACTTGTAGTTCCGTGACTATTAATACCGGCGGTTATACAAATGATGATAGTATTTATAGTTCGGATGACTAATCTGAAAGTGTTTGTTTACATTGATATTGCAATACTTCATACATAAATAACTATTTAAAAAAAATCTCATGTAATAAAAAATAAAAACTTACTAATTCAAAAAAAAAAAGTTATGAATTGGAGATAATAGGTAAACCCAGTAAAAAAAACCCAAAAAATATATAGATATCGAGCAATTCGAAATCAAACCCATATCCATTGAACATACGTTAATTTCAACAAAAAAAACATTGGAATGTTAACTATTCATTTATTTAATAAAAATATTCTCTTCAATGGATGTGAATCGAATGTGTGTTTTTGTATTTGTTATGTGTAAATATCTCTATAAATAGATTGTGTATATAGTTACAAAAAAAAAAAAATTGTGTACATATACGTATTGTTGGGATGTTGATACGATGAGAATGATGGATACAGCTGTAAAGTAAGATTCTTTTGGTAATAAACAAAGTGAAATTCAACAAGTATTTATAATATCACCTTCATGGCGACTTTCCATATACTCATAAAAAGAGCATTTGTTGTCCGGCCAGTATTTTTAATCCCATGTTAAACAAGTTTGACAAATATAGAATTAGTGGGCCCAATAGTATATAGAATCCTATGCCATTCTCAATAACCCTTAACAAAGGAGGCCTTAGGACCATAAAAGCAGGGCTGTAAATGCGATGAGCTGTTCGTGAAATCGTTCGTGTTCGGCTCGGCTAATGCTCGGTTCGTGTTCGTTCATTTATAAATGAGCACGATAATGAACAAGAATATAGTGTTCGTCTATTAAGTGAACTGAACATGAACAACCCTCTGTTCGGTTCGTCTAAACTCGTGTTCGTGTAACTATATATAAAGTTTGATAAAATAAAATAAATAAATCTATTAATGATGTAACAAAAATTAATATGATTACACAATTAATAAACTTATTTATGTTATAATAATATAAATGATATGATTGTATTATTTTGAACTTATTATGTTAATTTATATCATCATACTATAAAAACAGTCATCGATTTTATTATTAAGTGTTCAACTCGTTAAAGTAATCATACGTATGTAAACGAATTTATACAATATATAAACTTAAAGTTATATGTGAATTAGTTTATCCTAGTTAACAATATAGTAATATATAATAAAATTATAATATATTTTAAAAAGAAATAAAAATATATTTTTTTTTCAATTATTAAATGTTTTGGAAGAAATTAGATGTTCACGAACAACTCGTGTTCGGCTCGTCAAATGTTCGGTTCATGTTCGTCAAATGTTCGTTCGTATTTAAATGAACATGAACCGAACATGAACAAGAGTTTTAGTTCATGAACTGAACATGAACAGAAGGTTGTTCGGCTCGTTTCGTTTCATTTACAGCCCTACATAAAAGTGCCTTTGGAATTAACTACAAATAAAACTTTCATTTCGAGTTTTTGTCAAGTTGGAGGAAAGAAAAACTTTGTTTAGAAGTTAGAAAAGTTAGAAGCAAAAAATGCTAAAATTTAGATTCTTTGAGTTACTAAAGATCTAAATATAAAAAAAATTAAAGAGCAAAAAAATCGTAAAGGGATGAATAAAAGTCTCTTTTGTTTATATTGGTGAAAATTTTATCTTAGAAAACTTTTTATAAATGTGCTTCAATACTATACAGAATGATTGAATGAATCATTACATATTTATAACCAAATTATCAGCGGAGTAATTTTACTGCATTATTTCAGTTTTTGCTTTTTGGTTTCTCATGGTTCATTTTAATATGTTTGCAGCTTCACCCTCTATTCATGGTTATTGGCTTTATCATATTTTTTGGCGAAGGTAAGAAAGTGGTTATTTTGTTCATAATATTTCTCCAATACAATTTAGAAATAGATTATCAATTAGCTATTTGTCCTCCAATTTTTCACTTTAGATTTATATTTGCATAATTAAGAAATCATACTTAGGTGTACTATCAGGAACATGTATTCAAAGTTTCAAACATAACATTGTTTATAGCACAGATCAAAACTTTTGTTTCCTTGTCTGAACGAAATTGATTTATGATTTGGTTTAAATATTGTATCTGCAGCTATCATGGTGTACAAGACAATTCCAGGAACAAGATATACACAAAAGGCCTTCCACTTTGTATTTCATTTCGTTGCTCTTCTATCTGCAATTGTGGGGCTTTACGCAGTTTTCCAGTTTCACCATGACCTCGGAATCCCAGATATTTACACTTTACACTCGTGGATCGGAATTAGTTCTGTGTCCTTATTTGCACTTCAGGTAATCAATCGTAGCTTGGTCCATTGCCTACAAGTTTGACCCGTGAGATTTTTTTGTCATATTTTTATATTTCTTGTCAATTGTATTGTACCCTGGTTTGCCAGCTTAAAAGCAAGCCTGCATTTTTATTTTTATTTATCTTTTGGTATGAAAAATCTATAAACACTGATGTTGAATGACCAGTTTTTTTTTGCCAGCGAATTTATTTGCCTAAAAGCTCATTGAAATCTAAAAAATATAATACTTTTCATTTCAAAGAATGCAGCCAATTTCTCTGACTATCTTAAACAAAACTTGCATTGTTTCAAAGATTGGGGTCTGTTCAGGTATCAAATGCGTATGCTGAAGATAAGGAGATTTCATTTCAAAAAACGGGGCCAAACTGGCCAGTTTTTGTAACTATGCTACTAACAGGATTTCCAAAAACAATCAAGAGCTTTTAACAATGACGAATATATAGCTGCTTGATTTATATATTTTGCCTACATCGCAGTTTGTTTTCGGCTACTTTTCCTTTTGGTGGCCCGGTGCCGAGTTTGGAGCAAGGGCTAGACTAGCACCATGGCACGTATTCATTGGCATGGTCATCTTTTTCATGTCGATCATTAGTGCAATAACTGGTTTACTCGAAAAATTCACTTTCTTAGGCCTTGTTCGTAGCCAAGAAGCTCTCATCATCAATTTTACTGGACTCTTGGTACTTATATTTGGAATTTCAGTTGGCCTCACAGTTCTTCTACCACGAACGTATTAGAAATGTTACGCAAAGTTAGGTAATTCAAGCAAGCAAGTCTAAAAACATGTGGGAAATCAGATGGGTTATTTGTTATTATTTTGTTTTCGGTAAATAAAGACGTCATGTTATAATTCCCTTTTTTTTACAATTAACATCCCAGCCGGTTATGAGATTCGCCATTATTTTATGTTTCTCATTTTGTCTTCTATTCTTCTAGGTGATCTTTGTTTCAATGTCATGAAAGAGAACTTGACCAGACTGCAAAAATAATAAGTTCCTAAAAAACATATAAGAAGTTCAATACCCAAATTTGGAAAGATGTTTTTTATGTTTCCATTGTTATATTTGGAGTATTTAACATCTAATGTTTTCTTTTTAATGTTCTAGTGTGTCCGTGTCCTCGACTCCTCGTCTTTCATTTCGTTATAGGACTCGCCATCGTTACTACTCCCTCCGTTATACTAAATGTGGCTACTATCAAACTAACTAGGTGCTTTTTGAGATTCAAAATAGTTGTATAACTGCCCGAATGACAAATTTGATAAATAAATCAATAAAATTGAGTATATATATCAGTCCATATTGTCATTTCAATAATATAATTACAAAAAAATTGCATTTCAAAATACTTGTATTTCATAAGAAAAGTAATTAATGTCAAGACTAGAATAACAAGTCTTTTACATATTTTTTTGCAAAAATATTAAATAAAATACATATTTTACAAACTTATGAATCATTGTGAAATCTTTCACTAAGTCGAATTATTATAATTTTACTCTTTTGAAATTGAAATTTGTATGTTTAATGATTTAGAGGTTATATTATTAAGTTTGAAACTGAGACTGCATTGTAATTTATAAGTTTTTTACATTCAAAAAAGTTGAGAAGAGATCAAAAAATCAATTAAGATGATAAGTTGAGCTCACTAAACCGGATTTTAGAAAGCTGAATCCACTAAATCAAAGTTGCCCAGAAACAGTTTACTTAATGAAATTAACCACTTATTTAAAAAAAACAAAATTTCCAATCTTAATTGCAATTTGGGCACTACGCCGTCTAGCTATGCTCCCCACCATATATCTCCCTATCGTTATTCCTATATGCTCGCAGACGTGTCTCATAATAAGGACTCACCACACCATCGCCACCATTGTCGCCCCACCCCCATGTAACCGTCAGAGATTTCACGTACCGATCTTCTCGTTCTTCCGTTACTTATGTTGTCAATGGAATCTAGCGGCTACCATACTCCACTGTATTTCAATTTGGCGGAGAACCATCTCCACCCCGGCCGTTACGTTGACTTACTCTCCCTTAGGACAATGCTTTAAATTTGATAGCATTTTAGAATTAATTTGACGATGTGTTTGTTGTTTGGATTGAGATTAATACCAGGTACATTATGAATATATGTATTTAAAAAAAAAAATAAGAATATACTCCGTATATATGTATAACTTGTTGGTTTCCGTGTACGAAATAACAATTAACAATAATTAAAGGACTAAACAAGAATAAACAAAAAACCAGTGTAATCTTTATTAATTTCGAAACTGATACAGAAATTAATGATTACAACATGTAGGTACTGAAACGTAAATAAAGCAAACGTTATCAGATTATTATTAATTAATAATCTGATGTATTGAATTGCAATAAATAGAAACTGCCGGACTGGAAAGTATAAACTTAACAGCCGGACTGTTCTGATTTAAATTGAAATAACAGGACTGAATTGAAACTATTCTAATTACTGAATTTAATTACAGAATTGAAATTAGAGCAAAAAACAGAACTTTAAAGAAATTACAGAATAGTACAAACAGAATTAAAAGCTACAGCTAAGGACAGCAATTGAAATACTGAAATAAAAAAGGACAGAATTGAATACGTAAATTAAATGGACAGAATTAAAAGACGTAAATGAAATGGACAGAATAGAAATAAAATAAGACGAGGCTACTGTTAACAGTATGCCCTTAACCGATATTCGCCCAACCACCTTAAGGTTTCTGGTTGCGTTGACGCTTCGATCCCAAGGTACAACGTCTCGGATGACTCGCCGGAAACTGGCGACGAGTCAAGGTCGAGCTGTTGGTGGGTGGTTCTCTCTGTTTCTAAAATGTAATGCTACTGTTTGGAGAGATGATATATGCTTGCTGAGTATCTCAGCCATTAAGGTCACTTTACTACACTACTGTCAGTTTTTGAAATTCGAAACTGCAGTATTAACTTTGCAATGAAATCACATTTATTGCAACAGTTACAGCTTTGCTGGAAGCTTTTCCCGAACATGCACACTTTTCCGAACAGACACGCTTTTCCCGAACAGGCACGCTTTTCCCGAACAGGCACGCTTTTCCCGAACAGGCGCGCTTTTCCCGAACAGAAACAGGCGCACTTTTTCCCGACGAGCAAGCCCGCCCGACGAGCAAGCCCGCCCGACGAGCAAGCCCGCCCGACGAGCAAGCCCGCCCGACGAGCAAGCCCGCCCATCTGTGGTACACAATACACACATGTGTATGTGGACACATTACTTAATATCCACATGGGATACCTTAGTATATATATTGTAAAAATCACTCATGATTTTCCAATGTGGGATAACCCTCATGTGTTAAATCACATTTCTTTTCTCATTTTCCAGCATTGGCTTTATTGTCTCTTTCGAGTACCAACATTCGAGTCCAATTATCATTCACACCCTTCCTACGAATGGGTCATGCGATATACCGTTGCGAAGCTCGTCACACGAGCTACTCAAACGCATAGAGTATGGCCTCAGAAAAACTGAGGAGTCGCATTAAAAATTGACTCAAAGATGGTCCCTGACCACTTAGAGCAAATATGTTTAAATTTACATATTTTCCAATTTTTTCCAACATAACTATGTACACTTATATTTATGTATGTATTTATCAAAGTTTGTCAAATTGACCAAATAATGTCAAAATAACTCAGTAATATTAGAAACTAATCCATTTGAGGTGCGATTCAACTGAATGAAGATTGAAATTACAGTATTTGCTTTTAATAAATAATTTGATGAGGAAAAAAAACGATAAACAGAAACAGATATGTGAAACGTGGAAAAAAAATGAAAAATATCTAAAATTTAGACGTGAAATAATTAAAAGCGGAAAACGATAAACGTAAAGCTAGATTTTTTAAAGTAGAAATGTGTTATTTAAATATGGATAAATCATAAAAGTAACAAATTTTCTTTAATCAATAAATTAGGACAAACGTGGAACTTTACGTCAACAAACATAAATGCTTTTTATGAACTCAAAAATCTACCCTTCATCTTGGGATATGGATTTGTCTTGTAACATAATATATGGATTAGGGGTGAACACGGAGCGGATTGGGGCGGATTGGTCGCAATCCTAACCCGTCCCGTAAAATAAATAGCGGGACGGATTGGGGCGGATTAGTGAAATTCAAATCCCAACCCAACCCAACCCATTATAATTAAAACCCCAACCCAACCCAACCCAACCCATTATCAAGCGGGACGGATTGGGTGCGGGTTGTTTCTTGAATTTTCATTTTAGTCATTAATTTTTTATTATTTCGCATAATTTACCTAAATATTTTAAAAAAAAATCTTTCAAATAGAAATATAAACTAAAAGTCAACCAAAATACATTTAGAATGTTCGCAACAAGTAACAAAGCTAAAACAAAACAAAACAAAACAAATTATTCTTCATCAACATAATCAAAATAAAGTTCAATAGCTAATTGAATCCACAAGTTCAATAGCTACAGATTTCGTAATAACTTTATATAACTTCGTATTTGGCTATACTTCAATTACAAATAAAGTTTTTAAAAATAAATTAAGCACCCATACTACCTAGACCCAGATTAAAAATTCCTTTTTTTTGTAAGTACGAGATAATACATTGAATTTATAAGACAATATATCAATCGAATCATTAACCTTAAGTTTGGACAATCCAAAGATTTTTTGTCTATATATATAATTTTTCTTAAATCAATACTATTATAATATAGAAGCTCTTATTAAAAAAGATCTTGAGAAAATTTATATTTATATTTATATATATATATATATATATATATGCGGATTGAAACGGGTTGGGGTGGATTAACCCGCGGTTTGGAAACCCCAACCCTAACCCAACCCACGAATTTTTTTACGGATTGGGACGGGGCGGATTTAACTTTTTTTGACACCCAACCCGTCCCAATCCGTACGGATTGGATTACGGAACGGGTTTCCGGATTTTTTGGCCATCCCTACTATGGACCCTGCATATGATTTCATAGCAAATCACCTTTCTTGTCGTTAAATACTTAAATCCTTTTTTTAATTTTCTCTGTCTGTCTCCAAAATCCCCAAATCCTCTTTTGCTCTCTATCTCCGCCGCTTCTTAGGCAAAATTAACTCTTCCATTTTTCATCCTTTTTTATAAAAATAAAAGTATAAGATGGATACTTGTTTTTCTGGTTCCCATTTCAATTTCATTTTTGACTAACAGTCAAATACCAAAAGTTGCACATTCTCTAAAACTACACAAAACACTAATATCTTTCGGATTTGGTACAAACTATTTCTCGCTTCGTACGTTTACAGATGAAACGACCAAGATAGAAATTAATGATTCATTATATGGTTCTTGAGTTTCAGACACTAACATATTTCATCCACTCTAAGTTTTTCATGAGACCATCAACAAATCACTTTTGTCTTGGTTTACTTTCTAGGTCTTCTTTCGTTTTCATTTAATTGTGCATTACGAAACTATGTGTAATTTTGAACGGCAGTGGCTGACCCAGTACATTATGTTTGAGTTTGCAAAAAAAAAAACGGACCAAGAGTTATGTTATAGTTAGAGTGAAAATTTTCAGCATTACAATTTTTCTTTTTACCTTTTTTATTTGGATTTTATTAAAAAATAATAATTATAGACCATGCACATGTTGTTTTGGTTAGCTGAAGGTCCAACTTTGCAAAACATATATGCTGTTTTTTTGTTGATAAACTAGATAAAAAAGCACATAAAAAATTATGTAATAAATAGAACAGAAATAGCAAAATTTATAGTATTGAGTATTTAAGTTTGTGAGAGAATATGGAGGAAATAAAAGTTACAAAATCATTTTTTATTTTCCTAAATTGTAAAGATTTTGAATAAATTATTAAGAAAATTTTAAAAAAATCTTGACAACAACTTTAATGTTTTCTTGAAATTGAAATAAATTGAAATTAATAGATGCATAAACGGTGAATAAAAGTGTATAAAATGTGCATAAAAAGTGTATACAAATCGATAAAAATCAATAAAAAGTGCATACATGTTAGGTAAAGTGCATAATAAGTGCATAAAATGCGTATAAAAATTGCATGAAATGTGCATAAAATGCATAAAAATTAATAAAAGTGCATAAAAAGTGTATAAAAATGTGCATAAATTGCATAATAAAATGCTAATGTTCATTAAAGTCATCAAATTGCATAATAAAGTGCATAATATAGTGCATAAAATTAACTAAATTGCATAATTAACTCAAAAAATCAAAAACAATTATAAAAAAAACTATAAAAAAATTGAAAAAATATAAACACAAAAGTGCATAATAAATGGCATAAAATTCACTAAAATACATGATAAAATCGAAAAAAACTCAAAAATAATTTAAAAAAAACTCAAAATAAAAAAATCAAATGTATATCCAGTTCTCGGTGTATCCAGGTCATACAAACTAAAAGCTCTTAATCCACAGATCACCAGATAAGGAAAAAAATCAAATGTGTTTCATACACTAATGAAAACCACCCAAAATAAAAATAAAAATAGTCCTTCGTCCCAATTAAAGTATCTTTTTTACTCATCCGTTCTATGACACCCTAAAATACGGCTCATCCGAAAGCTCCTTCGCCGATGACATGGGGAGTGTTGTTGTTTCGAAGGGTGGAGTGACAGAGATGGAGATGATATCTCCGTCGTCGCAAGTGAGTCATATGAGAAAAATATCTATAAAGAAGGTGAGATTGCATGATTAGAGAGATATACTTGTTTCGCACGGAATGATAGATTAGTTTACATAAAGAGATTGTAAAATTAGATTTTTAGGGCTATTTATATTTTTTGAAAAGTATGACTAAATAGTGAAAGTGATCTTATGCGTGACTTTTTAGTGATTAAGTTAGAAAAATGTGACTTATTGAGTATTTTTTTTAACAAAAATACAATTTTAATTTGTAATATTTTCTTTCTCACTCATATCACCAAAAATAGTGTGGAGGAGTAGGTAATATGTCAATATCATCACCCGTAAATTATTGTACACACACATAAATGCCCAAAAAAATGGAAAAAAAAAGGAGCAAATTTGGAACAACTGTGATCATTTTTATTAATACGCGTCAAATGCCTCAAAAGTTAAAAACCAGCACAAATTTGGCAATAGTAGTGTTTCAGACTCAAACGAAAACACCGAACTTCACCTTAAAACGACTATTCACTAATAAAAGAGCAACACAAGTTACACAGTACTACCACTTGGATTAAATATAATTTTCCGTAAGTACAAAAAAAAGAAGTTACTAATAATAAAACCACCATTATTAATAGTTAAAAACAAAACAAATTTATAAACGCAAACCAAAGTTAAAAATTAGTACCATATTGGGATGCATTTTAATGTTTCAGACGTAAACCATAGCACCAAACATTCAACTTAATTAAAACGATCACTCACTAATAAAAGAGTAACACAAGTCACACAATAGCACTAGTCGAATTAAATATAGTTTCCCAAGAGTTAAAAAAGAACGGTTGCTAAAATCGATGCCATCAGTTAAAATGATAAAAAAAACAGTTCTCAGCCAAAAATGCTGGAAAACATGAGTTTTCGTGTGTGTTCCAAAAAGTGATCAATGACCGACTTTTAAGTAAAAATAATAAGTATTTAGTATTAGGTTTTGTACTGTTCTTACCGGTGAACCTATAACAAAAAATTGATGCCAAACCGCTCTTAGTTAATAAATTTCAATGTAAAATGTAAATATCACCAAACAACCCATAAACCGGGTTCAAATTTGATCAAGTTAAATATGTAAAGTTTTGGTCATGTTATTGCTTTTTTCATATGTATTTACGATTTTTTTTAGTTTCTTTTTTAAATCAATGTTTTATTTTATTTATAAATTGTTTGTTCAAAAAAATCTATAAAATTTGACATTTTATATTTTTTTTATGCTTAATTGTTTGCTTAACAATTTATAAAGTAATAATATTAATAAATACCCAAAAAAAATATAAAAAGTCAAATTTTACAGATTTTTTTGAACAAACATATTATAAATAAAATAAAACGTTGATTTAAGAAAAAAAATTGATTTTTTTTACGAATAAATATGAAAAAAACGATAACATGACTAAAACTTAACATATCTAATTTGGGCAAATTTGAAAACGAATAGAGAGAACAATTTACAGAAATAACAAATTTCAATAGTAAATATTTTTACGAGTAAAGATTTTCTGCTCAACGAAAAAGAGCCTATACCCTTTGTCGCATTCGAGTTTTTGGTTGTCCCAAATTATGGTATGATTTCGATTTTAGTAAAGTTCTAATCTATTAATTATTCAAACTAATTTTTGTTACTAATATTTATAAAAATCCAATGATACAATATTTCTGAGACAGATGTAATAACACAAATAGTAACACAAGTACACAACATACACATTAACACTGCTAGGATTATGTTTGGTAACAATTTTTTTTTTTAAAATCAGATTTTAAAATATGTTTTAAAAATCTATTTAAAATATAGATTTTAAAAATCTGATTGTTTTTAGCTTTTTCAGTCTAAAAATATGATTTTTAAAAATTAAATAATCTGATTTGACAAATACGGATTTTCAAAATATAAAATATTAAAACCATTAAAAAAATTATTGTCAAACGACCCTAAATACCAATTTACTAAAAGTGAAAAAAAAAAAAGAAAAAAGAAAAAGAAAAGCAGTTACTACTACTACTAGTGCTGCTTAAACAAAAACAAAATAAAAACGCATCATCTCCGTAACCCCTCGCCTCCCTCCCTCCCACCTCACTCTCTCTCCCTCTCCCTCTCTACACAAAATGCGGCATCATCCAATGGCCATCATCATCCTCATCCTCCTAAACCCAATCTCCACCCTCCATTCCATCCCCACAGACGACGCAACAATAATGCATGAATTAAAAAAGTCCCTCTCATTGGGCCCAAAAAGCCCACTAAACTGGGCCGACCCAGACCCTTGTAAATGGACCGGAGTGGGATGTACGAATTCAAACAGGGTGAACCGGATCCAGATCATGAAGATGAATTTGACCGGTACGTTGCCCGGTACGGTTGGGAAGCTGAGTGAGTTGCAGCGGTTTGAGGTTGGGAGTAATCAGATTAATGGGCCGGTTCCGAGTTTAGCTAGTTTAAGCTCGCTTCAGTTTTTGTTTCTTAATAATAATAATTTTTCACAACTTCCTGCTCATTTTTTTCTCGGCATGACTTCGCTACAAGAGGTCAGTTTTCACTCAGTTTAGATTGTTTGTATGTATGTGTGTGTATTATTAAGTGTTTGAATAAATTGTGTGATTATTTTATTGGTGTGTTGTAATAGTATTTCATTTAGTTGGCTAAATACGTACTCAAATATATGTACTCCTTTGTAAGACTATTGGATATATGAGACGACGATAATAATATTGCACCCGTTTGGCTTGATCTTTTTTTTTTTGTTTGTTAAAAACAATGTTTTTAAAAAACCACAGAGAAAAAAGATGGCTTAAAAAAAGTTACATGTAGTGTTTGGCACCACTATGATTTTTTGCTTACAAGTGGCTTATAATTTATTTTTATTTATAAGTCATTGGTCACCTATTTTAACTTATAATAACTTATAAGTGATTTGTAAATATACAATTACATTCTATTATAAAGTTTTTATTTTTTGTACATTTAAATATGAAAAAAGTAAAAAATCCACAAATTCACAGCTTCTCTGCTTTTGAGCTTTTTTGACCTAAAAACTAGATTTTTAAAAACTAAAAAGCTAACATACGAAACACCCGTGGATTTTTTTAATCAAAAATCTAAGAAAAAAGTTGTTGCCAAACACAATAATACTTTACTATGGGGCCATTATGAGTAAATGAGAATGCATGTGATTGTGAGAGCCAAATTGTAAAAATGAAAATTTTCAATAGTTTACGTAATTATACAGCATAACGATGTGATTATGATTCTGAAATTTTTATTCTAGCAGTTTAAATTCAATAATTTCACGCACCGTTTTTTATTTATTAGTTATACTAGTCTTTTACTTGGATATACTTTTTCATTGGTGAGAAGAAAGATTCTTAGGGGTATTACTTGTTATTTTGTAACGGCAAGAGTATTTGGGACGAGTTGAGCTGAATTATTTTTAGGTCGAGGAAAATATTGTTTTGCATTCAGAGGCGGAACCACTATTGAATGGACTAGGTGGAGACAGTTGTAGCCCCTCCGAATTACGATAAAAAATAAAGAAAACTAATTTTGTAAGAAATTTAATTAAAATCTCTAAGAATTAACGTATCGGCTCTTTTCATACTGGAAAGAAAATTATATAGAATATTAAGCTCTTCTATTTGGGTTTCTTGTTTTAGTCCTTGATGGTGTGAAGGACTAAAACATATTATATGGTGTTAAAAGTGTCGTAATATTTTAACAACAATTCATGGTAAAAAATGTGAAATATCCTAGATTTTTTACGCTCTATTTTCTTCCGTGGTTCCATCGAGCCCCTTAGTTTCTAAGTTGACCAATCAAATGGCATACATCTTATAGTTTAAATGAAAAAACGAGTTCATGAAATTTGGTTGAGTGTGTGGTTAGTCTCGCTTGTGTCACTAGCTAGTTTCTTCACTGCAAGAAATTGATGCTGCAGACTTTATTCTTTGTGATGAAGAAAAGCGAACTTTTGTTTAATGTTTCACTTAATCACTATTCTAAAAAGCTAATACCAAAGCAGCCCTATTTGGCTCGTGTAAATGAGCAGCGGGTTATCCGATCCAACTGCAGATGTTAGAAGTTCACTTGTAGTGTTTAAGATGAGTTTTACTCTGTTGGTCATTACAAAGTCTGGTCGGGTTCAACTTGCTGCAAAATCTTTTGTCAAATAATATTCTCTCCGTTCTATTTTGTAAGTCAGTATCCGTTTTCATAAAGTTTTGTTTTCGTTAAGACTCTTTTCACAAAATAATAAAACATGTTAGACATCAGTTCACTTTTGTCTATTCAACTTTTTACATCTATGGATTGTGAATTCAAGTAGATGAAATGTGAAATTTGCTCAAAAGAAGAAAGAGAGAGAAAAATGGTTGACTACTTTTTCCTTGAAAATTTACGTTAACTAAAGGAAGTCTAGTTTCGCCTCAATCCATGCTTATTTCCTGGGGTTGATCATAGGTGTGATTATGTTGTCTTGTTTTTGTTCCTGGTTTTATTGGTTTATTGATTGGTGTGCATATTTTATTGGTGGATATGATTAATAGTAATGAATATATTGGAGTATGATTCTGCGGATGTGACAGGTTGTCTGATGTGTCCTTTTTTTTTTTTAGAAATGAAAATGTGGGACTACATATATACTTTAATAATTTGTTGTTTTGGCTTTTGCTTGGGTCTCTACTCTAGTTAAAAAAATTGAGGATGAATTGTAGTCTCTTATTCCATAGTTTGTCACCGTTAAACAAAAATCGAGACCATGGTTGGAAGGTTTGTATTATTGTATATATATAATCAAGTAGCAGTTTATATATATATATATATATATATGTAAATATATCATGACTTGTTTCTGATATTGGTGGTTCCCCAACTTTTTTTATTTGACTTGGCCTTTAAATTTATTGAATAAGCTATTTATGTGTCTGAACATAACACAAGGCCTGGTCGGTATGTGTTTGAACTACAACCGGCATGTGTTATTGTTATCAGCATGAATTAAGCTTAAACGTAATTGGATTCAGATATTATGCTTTCGTTGTTGTCTTGCATCAAAACCGCGCCCCCTAAAAAGCCTTTGCTTGTTTAACCCTTTCTTTATAGATTTAATCTGGTCAAGTTTACTATTTCTGCAAACGAGAACCAGTTGAGGCATTCAAAGTAGCGCTTTACAAACTTACTGGCCTTCAACTATATCCCATTATTGTTCGGCAATTTGTCTAGTTTACTTGAATGAATTGCTTGTCAGAACATCCTCTGCCTCATTTTTTCTCAAACATTTCTGAAGAACTTCCAGAACTATGTGATTTACTGTCTGTCTGAACAACCAATGTTCATTAAGTGCTATTAACCCTTTAAGAGGTGTATTATCGGAATGAAATAAAGTCAGTTAGTGTTAGATGTCTTTGTCTTCAGTTTGCTGTATTTTTCCTGTTGTAAGTGCTATGTATCGTAAAAGTAGTATGTTTATGGGTGTGTGAAAACTGAGAGGAGTGTGGTTCCTTATATGCGCTAATCTGCAGAAAGAGTGTAACTAATATCTTACAATAGAACTGATAATATTTGTGTGCGCTTATATATATATATATATATAATTTTATTTTTATATGTATGTTAGAAGTTCTTTGCATTACAAATTCTTTAAGAAAATTTACTAATTTAGACTACTGCATAACAGGTATCTCTGGACAACAACCCCTTCTCAACGTGGATGATACCAGATTTTTTGCAAAACGCCTCATCTCTTCAAATGTTTTCAGCAAATTCTGCCAATATAGTCGGCCCTATACCTGATTTTTTTGGAACTTTTCCAGGGTTAACAACTCTTCACTTGTCATACAACAGTCTCATGGGGGCTTTGCCGCTGACCTTCTCAGGTTCTTCAATTCAATCTCTGTGGTTAAATGGGCAAAATAGTAATTCTAAGCTCAACGGCTCAATTAGTGTCATACAGAACATGACTCAGTTGGCCCATGCTTGGCTACAGAGCAATTCCTTTTCCGGTCCTTTGCCTGACTTTTCGGGGCTTAGTGAGTTGCAAAACTTCAGTGTGCGGGATAATGATATTACGGGTCTGGTTCCACCATCTCTTATGAATCTTAAATCCTTAAAGATTTTAAATATTACGAATAATTTGCTACAAGGACCGACGCCTAAGTTTGATTCTTCAGTGTCTGTTGATATGATAAACGAGACAAATAGGTTTTGCTTACCTGATCCGGGTGTAGATTGTGATCCCCGGGTTAATACATTACTTTCAATCTCACAATCTTTTGGTTACCCGGCATTTTTTGCTGAAAATTGGAAAGGCAATGATCCTTGCAGTTCGTGGTCAGGTGTGGCTTGTCGCAATGGAAACATTACCGTTCTTACTTTTCAGAGACTGGGTTTAACAGGAACTATCTCACCTGTGTTCGCAACAATTACTTCACTGGAGAAGCTAATTCTGGCTAACAATAACTTGACAGGTGTTATTCCCATTGAGCTTGCAACTCTGCCTAAACTGAGAGAATTCGATGTTTCAAACAATAATATTTATGGACAAATACCATCATTCAACAGTAATGTGATAACTAATTTCGATGGAAATGTGGATATTGGCAAAGCTAGAGTTGGCCCATCAGGTAATGGAACAGAAACTTCATCTAGCAAGAGCAAAACATCAGTTGCTATTGTTTCCGGTGCAGTAATTGGTAGTATCTGTGCTGCTCTTTTTCTTGGTTTTGGGCTTTTTTGCGTTTGCTCTGCTAAAAAAAGGCATAGTAATAAAGTGCAGAGCCCTAATGCAGTGGAGGGTCCTCATTTTTCAGGGTCCGACCAAAATGCTTTGAAGGTTAATATTCCTAGTTCGGGTTTGAACAGTGGGTCCACGAGTGATATGCATAGCATCTGTCTTAGTAATATGAATGTTATCGAAAGCAATAATACAGTGTTCTCCATTAGTGCCTTGAAAGACGCGACGGAGAATTTCAGAGAAGATAATGTTTTAGGACGAGGTGGATTCGGAATCGTTTACGAAGGTGAGCTAGATGGGACTAAAGTAGCAGTTAAAAGAATGGTGTCTGGAGTTTTAACTGAGAAGGGGTTAAATGAGATCAAATCTGAAATTACTGTTCTGACTAGGGTTCGGCATCGAAATTTAGTTGCTTTGTTAGGTTACTGTTTGGATACGGATGAAAGACTTCTCGTTTTTGAGTTTATGCCTGAGGGCCCCTTAAATAGATACCTATTTGATTGGAAAGAGAAAGATTTGAAACCTCTTGTGTGGTCGACTAGGCTTTTAATTGCTCTTGATGTTGCAAGAGGTGTTGAGTATTTACACAGTTTGGCCCATCAGAGTTTTATCCACAGGGATCTCAAACCATCTAACATTCTTCTTGGGGATGATTTGCGTGCTAAGGTTGCCGATTTTGGACTTGTTCGTCTTGCACCAGATGGAAAAGCATCGATTGTCACAAAACTAGCAGGAACTTTTGGGTATCTTGCACCAGAATATGCGGGTATTGCCTTTTTACCTTATAAAAGCAAAAATATTTCTTTTCCTTTTGGCATTTATTTTTACTCGGTTACACCATTGTTTGCAGAAGTTAGTTATTACTTATTAATCGTTCTCTATACGTATTAAACTTATTGGTACAGTGGGATTTACAGTACATACAAAGAAACTATCAAGTAAGGACAGGTTCTTATCTAAACAACAATATATGTTTCTTGATCCAGGAACCTCTTCCCTTCTTTCGTTCTGTGACATTTGAGGATTTCATTTAATAGATTTTCTAATTAAAGAAAACAAGTTAGAAGGAAAATTGGTGGACATAAGCTTGTCAAGTCTATTTGTGTCTGAATTTTGAGAAAAAAGGTTGAAATTTAGTATGTATATTTACTAAATTATGGATTTTAATGTGTTAATCCAGGAGAAAATCTACGAAATTGCGAATTTCTAATGAATTAATTGAGGAGAATTATTTGTTTGATGGCAGCAACTGTTATTCTTATATGTACTTTTTGATGTTGGTTTACCCTTTTAACCTCTCCCCAGTCATGTTGACATCAATACTCATTTTCCCTAGACATCGTAATCCATATTTTCTCCATATGCTTATACAAGATTTAATCTTTGTTCTTACTACTGATTTAATACGTGATCATTTGATAGTGACGGGGAGAGTGACGACCAAGATCGATGTATATAGCTTTGGAGTGATATTAATGGAACTAATCACAGGTAGAAAAGCAGTAGATGAGACCGAACAAGAGCAAAGTGTCCACCTTGTATCCTTTTTCCGAAGAATGCTCATCAACAAGGACACATTTGTCAAAGCTATTGACCCTGTCATAGAACTCAACGAAGAAACACGTGCCAGCATCATTACAGTGGCTGAGCTGGCGGGACATTGTTGTGTGAGGGAGCCCTCACAAAGGCCAGATATGAGCCACGTGGTGAACGTGTTGTCTTCTCTTGCAGAGCTGTGGAAGCCTTCAGAGGAGGATGACGTGGACGAGTATGATATCGATTTAGAAATGACGCTGCCACAGGCGATGAAGAAGTGGCAGGCTATAGAAGAGGCAGATTATTCTTCTTCAAATTTTGTTGATAGTAGTGGTAATTCTCAGAGTAGTACTCCAAAGGGGCAATCGGGGGTTCTCCAAGGGAGGTGAGTAGGTTAGCTGTTATGTTTCCTGCAGCTTTTCGGGTTTTCTTTGATATAATTCTTCTAATGGAGATTGTTTTTGTTTGTGTATAGTTATCTGTCTCCATTGTTCAAATGTTTTGTTATTTGTTATCAGTTCATATGCCTTGTAAGAATTGCTCACTTGGATGTACCGCACTCTGAATTCCTTTATTTAACCATTTGATAATATAATTAATCGCATTCTCTTGTCGTTCTCTTCATGTTGGCCAATACACCAAGTCCTTATTAATCTTGTGCAAACTTAGCAAGGTCCGCAACCCTCCCTCCTTACTCCGCCGCCGTACTGCATATGCTTTTTACATCTTGAGAGGTGCTTTCTTTAAAGAGAAAATGTAAGCATACATTTAACTTCTGTTGTCGTAAAATGATTAAATCATACTAATAAGTATCATAAAGTTTTTTTAAAGGGTAAAAATCATACTAATTCACTTCTAATTTCACATTCCAGAGTCACTTGAATTGTTCGTTTCACTTCCTATTTTCTGCAAACCGGCTTTCATTTTGCGGTCCGATAGATACATGGTGTGTAAATATGTATTTATATTACTCCCATTTGTTACCTTCGTATGTCAAAATTGTCAAAAAGAAAATTTCAAAAATTAATCATATAACTAATTTATCAAATTATATGATCAACTATTAAAAACAATAATTTTGTTACAGGTTCTTGTCCGGACAAAATTACTAAAAATTTCGTAACTTACAATTAAATAGAACGGAGTAAACATGATTCATGAAAATCATTATTATAACCAAGTGTAAGAACCTAGAAATATCCTCAACCTTGCAATTTCCCAAACACAAAATTCCACTTCATCAACATTGTTTTTACAGCAAGTTTATCGTCTTTTCAGCCATGCTTCTGGGTGTTTCTTTGCACATCTTCAATATTAATAAAGAACAATACCAAAGATTACAACAACAACAACAAAAGAACAATACCAAAATTGTTTATGCAGCTACTCCTAGATTCTCTCTCAGTCATATATTATGTAAGAATTGAGACTAAAATTGCATTTACAAGCCTGTTAAATGGTAAACGCGAGAATGATGAATTTGAAGGATAATCTATATATGGTTGCTTGCACATGATAAACAGTACTATTTCATTAGAATTTGTGTTTCTTTTTTAAATTTCATTTGGGGTATACTTTTTGGTACCGATCGATTTTCAAACCAAACCAAACAAGTTGATACCGAAAGTTCGGTATACCGAATATTCGGTACGGTACAACCGAACCAAACTTTAAAAGTCGGTTCGGTTTCGGTATCAATTGCGTATGTTTGGTATAATAACAAACCGAACAAAACATTAAAATTATAAGATATATAGAAATTTGCATATAGTCATAACTTATAAATAAATTGGCTTTCTATTTTAGTTTAATTTTTCTTGCAACTTATTTCCCTATTTACGAAGTCAATAACAATAATTTTACGTTTTTCCATTTTCTTGTCTAATGTTTTAAAAGAATTTTTATTTTATAAGTATTTACTATTTTAATCAAATTCACGATAAATGTAGCAAATATAAGAATAGGTGTACACATTTATTTTTTACAAACTTTTTTGCTATTTTATTGTTATCAAAACATGTCTTTTAATAATAATAATTTTTCGGTATAAAATGAAAAAAACGAACCGTACCAACCGAAAAAGTCGGTATACCGAACTTTTGGTATACCGACTTTTTCGGTTCGGTTATGATATAATTTTTTTCAAAGCAAACAAGTTCGGTTCAGTATTGGTATATGATCAAAAAAGTCGGTACCGTACCAAAGTCACTCCTATTAGCTATGTTTCTTGGTAAGTTGTGGCACTGAAACTAGGGCGGAAAAAAAATCCCGAAATCCCGACCCGACCCGGAAAAGCCCCGACCCGACAAAATTTAGGATCGGAATCGGTGGTAAATTTTGATTTGATCGGAAAAGCCCCGATCCGACCCGAATTTCTAATTATTTTATATTATATAACATGATATGTTTTATCATTAAAATGTTAGTTAATTTATATCAAATGTAAGTGATGGGAATCGAACATTGTACTTCTAGCATGTAATGTACGCACTCTACCATATGAGTTACGACCCTTTTTGTTTTATATATTAATTATAGTTAGATAAGTATAATATAGATTTGTAGTTTTGAATATATAAAACTATTAAAATAAAAAATATACTTAAATTAAAAAGTTTTATTGTTACTTAAAAAAGATAACTGGTCATTATTTTCCGATTATAAAAATTATAATGATAATTTATCTCATTTAGTATGATTATTGTTGCTTGTGTGAATAAAACTAAATACTAAAAGAATCTGATAAAAAAGCGTATCAATTTTATTTATTTATTCTATTATTTGTAGTTTCACACTATTTTTCTACTGTATTTTAATTTATTTTTACATTTATTAGGAGTGTTATTTTTAAATTAGGATTATGTTTCGTGTTAATAACATGTTTAGACTTTTCAAATGAAAATTGTTAATAAAAAATGACATTGTCATAAAATAAAAAAGATATGTCGGGAGATTCGGAATAAATATATTCCGACCCTACGGGATCCCGAAAATTCGAGTCCCAATTTTTGTCGGGTGTAGTGATTTTTTTTTCACTTACAAGAATAATCGAATGAGGAATAAAGATTGAGTGTTTACGGATCGGGTCCCGACCATAACCGGCTCATACATGAAAGTGTGTATTTATTGGGAAATTTGGGGGTATAGGTAAATTATATTGTTAAGAATTGTGACAAGTGTCTACCTGTCACAAGTGTAAAGTACATTATATTAGAAAATTGACACTTGGATGTTGTGTCATCACTTTATATAAACATGTGATAAATTCACAATAGTTTTTAAATTGATGAGAATTCCACGGCTAAAATTAAAAAAAGGGGGAATGTGGAAATATGGAAAAGTAAATATAAGGTTGTGTTGAAAAAGAAGTGATATGTTTGACTATCCAAAAGGAAACGGGATGCAGGACTGCACATTTTGAGTATAACAAAAATGGCTAAATAACAACAGTCGGTTGAGATGAATTTTAGGGACATTTTTTTTTTTCGACATTTTATTTATATTTGTATGGTTTAGGGTTTAGGGTTTATGGTTTTAGGTAATGTTCTTGCATATGTAGAGAATATTTCTCATTTTTTTTCTTGAATTTTTAGGGTTTCAGGTTTAGTTAATGTTATTGCATATTTAGGGAATATTCCTCATTTTTTTCTTGGATTTATGGACTTTAGGGTTTAGGTTTTAGGGCGTTTCAGGTAATGTTCTTGCATATGTAGGGAATATTCCTATTTTTTTTTAGGGTTTCAGGTTTAGGTAATCTTAAAAAATCTCGAAATCCCGACCCGTGACCCGACCCGAAAACGTCGGATTTTGTCCTGACCCGATTAACTTTGGAATTGTGGTAATTTTGATTTCGTCGGTGTCCCGACCCGGCTCTATTTTTAAATTAATTTATACTTTTTATTATATAATATGATATTTTTTATTTCAACACTAAAATATAAATTAATTTATATCAAATGTAAGCGATTAGAATCGAACCTAGTAATTCTAGCATATAATATAATCACTCTACCATAAGAGTTACAATCCTTTTTATTTCATATATAAGTTATAATTACATAGATATAATATACATTTTTAGTTTTGAATATATGAAACGATTAAAATATAAAATATACTTAAATTAAAAAGTTATATTGTTATTTCAAAAAAGATAAATGATCATTATTTTCCGATTATATATAATGATAATGTATCTCATTTAACATGATAATTGTTGTTTGTGTGAATAAAGCTAAATATTAAAAGAATCTGATAAAAAAACATATAATTTTTTTTCATCTACTCAATTATTTGTAGTTTGACATTGTTTTTTCTATTACATGTTAATTTTTTTTCATTTATTAGCAATGTTATTTTTAAACTTGGATTATGTTTGTGTTAACAACATTTTTACACTTCTCAAATGAAAATTGTTAATAAAAAATGACGTTGTCGTAAAATAAAAAAGATATATCGGGAGATTTGGGATAAACCTATCCCAACCCTACGTGATCTCGAAAATTCGGGTCCCGAAAAAGTCGGGTCAGGATCGAGATTTTTTTTTCACTTTCAAAAGTAATCGGATCGGGATACGTGTTGAGTATTTACGGATCGGGTTCCGAGCCTAACCATCCCTAAACACAAGAGTAACAAGATATAGAAATAGATTAATTACCAAGGATACAAATGCGTGCAATTAGTTATCAGAAACAGAAAATAAATTCATTGCAATTTGCAATCACAGAATTAAGAAAATCACACGGTTACACCGTTGCTCAGATAAACATATAAAGTATAGTATTAAAACCTCTGCTAAATGAAACCAAAACATGTGAGAACAAATGAGGTTTAACTACACAGCCTCAAAGAAATTCTAAATACAAAAACTAAAAATCATAAAACGAATTATAAATTAGTAAAAAGATTAATAATGTATCCGACAAAATTTTTATTGGAAACTCATGATTTATCCATATACGATCTAACCATAAACCCTCAAAGCCCCTAAAGAGGGTCAGAATCAGCTACAATTGATTCGTTACAACAAAAAGGTTATTTTGTTGATTGAATTGTTTGGTCGTCGAATTTATTGAAGCTTGTAAAAGTTCTTCCCAACTATCAGCATATTCTGTTCGTCGAACTTAATTAATGGCTCAATCTCCACGACATTGGCCACAATTTCCGTTTCCATAACTTCCTTATTTTTATAATCGCCATCAATTGAATAAAATGGCGAGTGATCTGACGATGAAGAGGATTCACCTGATTTCCACAGCCCGTTTAAAAACTTCTCGAGTGCTTGGACTTGAATGATTGGTATCTTGTCAACAAGGGGATATTCGTCAGGTCCACACAAGCTTAAGGAAATGAGGTTTAACTACACAGCCTCAAAGAAATTCTAAATACAAAAACTAAAAATCGTAAAACGAATTATAAATTAGTAAAAAGATTAATAATGTATCCGACAATTTTTTTATTGGAAACTCATGATTTATTCATATACGATCTAACCATAAACCCTCAAAGCCCCTAAAAAGGGTCAGAATCAGCTACAATGGATACGTTACAACAAAAAGGTTATTTTGTTGATTGAATTGTTTCGTCGTCGATTTTATTGAAGCTTCTAAAAGTTCTTCCCAACTATCAGCATATTCTGTTTCGTCGAACTTAATTAATGGCTCAATCTCCACAACATTGGCCACAATTTCCGTTTCCTTATCTTCCTTATTTTCATAATCGTCATCAATTGAATAAAACGGCGAGTGATCTGACGATGAAGAGGATTCACCTGATTTCCACAGCCCGTTTAAAAACTTCTCGAGTGCTTGGACTTGAATGATTGGTATCTTGTCAACAAGGGGATATTCGTAAGGTCCACACAAGCTTAAGGACTTGCACCAATCGTAGAACTCGTCAAGTTGAATCGCTTGGGTCGAAGCTTTTCTGTAGATGGCAAAAGCAGCTGCACCACTTCTATATGGCATTCGCATAAGTGTTTCCAACATAATCTCCATTTCTCCTCGTAAAATTTTGTAAGCGACAAAGCTATCGCGGATTATATGCTTCATCGCGGATCGAATGAGAAAGCTTCGTTCAGAAGGGCCTTTAGGCCTACAATCTATAACTCGGTCAATCAAACTTTGCAGTTGAGGCAATACAATGAGTAATTTCTTAACTTCATCCATCTTTTCCGACGTAGTTTGTTGCAGATCTGCCAAAAAAGCATTAAACAGTACTAATATTTAACATGTTCTCATGATGTTCAGAACAAATTAAGAAAAAATATTTAAATTATTGAGTTTTCTTTCCTTGGTTAAATTTTACATTACATGGACTTGTTATGTAAGACATAGCGATACAAAAAATATTAATTTTAAACTCTTCCCGAGCTAATTATGGTCTGACAGATGCTAACGAGTTGAAAACCTAAACTAATCTTAACAAAACGTTGGCTATAGATGAGAAATACCGATCATTTGCTTTACTCGTGTTGTTATCTTTCAAAAACTCAATTCAGATCAATATATAAAAGGTGATTAATGCTTATTAGAAGAGGGATTGTAAAATCATACCAACAAATCCATCAAGCCTTTCTTCGACTTTGTTTGTGCCATCGGACAAAGACTCCAAAGCTTCATCTAATAGCCGAGCATACGATCTGATAAAGAGAGTGTAATACTCAGAGCACGAAGAAGACAAATCTCGGAAATAACATGAAACGAGAGACAACAATCCAGTGGAACGAGCCCACATGATCTCGTCCCTTATCGTGCTATCATGTGGCAAGGATTGAATCAGACGGTGGAGGAGTACTAAGCATTTGAGAGCAACACGCCAGCATTTTGTCTTGCCAAATCGACGACAAAAACTCAATGAAAATGCGCGAAACTGAGAAGGCGAGTTTGTGAACGTCTTCAAGAGATTTTGTACGAATTTTTCGCGTAAAGGCAAATCTTCTGGCGAGGTTTCCTTTATGATAACGAGATCAAGCTCATCAAACCCTGCCATGCCCACGACTTTGGCATAACTAACCGAACAGTGTTCTTTTACATTAGTGAAAGCTTTTCTAAACTTTCTCTGCATGATTCTAGTATAAGAAAGAACGCGAGAAAATCGATAAGATTTACGCAAGCTCTTCGATTGGGAATGTATTACCAAATATATTACTTAGTAACTCTAAAATCAAAGTGGATCCTGCTGGGATAGATAAAAGCAAGAGAGGAGGGAGGTCTAACAATGCATTTGGTCGTCTTATTAGGTAAAACACAAGAAATAACAAGACAAATATTGGAAGTTGCTTAGCCTTATTATGTTTATATTTATAGTGGCCGAACCACGAATGTGAACTGGAAGTGAGATTTTTTTTTCCTTCATAAATTAATCATGAGATGTTGAAGTGGGCCGTTGAAGTGGTAAATGTTAAAAAGATGCATGACAAAACACAAATTTTCGACAAAAACTATCAATTTGGCAAGGATCACTTCCCCTAAGTGCTTTATGTTTCTAATTCTACCTAGTTAGTTTCCTTTTTCTAAATGCAAATTATATAAAATTTTTGTGTCTCCAAGGTCGGCCGGCATTGATATTTTAAGATCATTTTTTCCACTTGCCCTCAAGATTAATAAGGACCAATTTAGTGATGTTTCAACTATTAAGTTAAACAGAATTCTACCATCTCATTTTTCTATTAGTCTCAAAGGAGAACATTATTCAATTTACAAACCAGGCGTTGCCGTTTCATTTTTATGAGGTAGTGATACTTGTATATGCTTATTGTTTTCATTAATAATAAGTTGGTTACTTTGATAATTAAAATTGAAAAAAAAAACTTAGTTTGAATTATTAGGTTTAAACGTTTTATATTTAAACGGGGATAACTAATCCTAAAAAAATTAACCTCCATCCTGGTGTTTTTTTGTTGTTGTTGGTGTAATCATGGTGTTATATTTCTATTTCAACTTTAATTGTATAAAAACTGGATACATAAAGAGGAGTAAATATATTTTTATTATTCTATTTATTGTGAAAGCAGTAAGAACAAAATTTACAGTTTTGTCCTGTAGCGTTTTTGTTTTCACTGCTCTCATAAGGAGTGTAACGATAAGTGAGTAGTGAACGTAGTATTACTCGTTACTATATGATTATATTTGTCATTGGAGCATCGCTTTCAATTGATTCTTATGTACTGTGTAGTGGCTCCGATAAAAAAATTCCATCTTGTGTTCAATGTGGCCATTTGTATCATCTATGTGAAATCTTCTTTATTGCCGAGCTTTGAACCTTAGTAGTAATATTTTTCATTTAAATATATTCCAATAAAAAGTCTGAATACTAAAGACAGTCCACTTTTAACTATTTCCCGCAAACTACAAAAAATCGTGAAGCTGTAAATTTGTCAGGAGTATACGGTTCGATTTGAATCAATTCACATTTGAATTTGAGAAAACAAAAACAATTTTTTTAGTTGTTTGATTTCTGATTAAAACTAAAAAATGAAAAATGTCAGCTTGTCAGCTGATCTAAATTGTCAACCAACACTAGTGTTGAATTGGAAATTGCACACAGTTACTTTTCTAGCTCTGCAAGATGGGACTCCCACAAGTTATACAGTATATGGCTGCAAATTATTCAAAGCGTGGCGAGCAAATGATATCAACTAACCACTTAATTAGTCAAATTAACATGAGCTTGTTCATCATGAATAGTCATTAGAAACATTTAATAACAGTTATCCTATTTTAATTTCCTTGTCTGCTAAAATAGACGTGTATGGGTAGTATTAAAAACGGTAAAATGTTTTTACTCACACATTTTTCCTACCAAAAAATCAATCCGTTGATATGTCACATTACATGACATATCCACTCAGCAAGGGTTTTCATTGTTATTAATAATATATTTAACAATTTTTAATTTATTTTTAATTAATATTTAAATTTAGGGTATGCTTAACTAAGGTTCTAATATATTTTTATTTGAATTTTTAGTGGGTTTGGTTTTTAGATTTAACAATTTTTTTTTTATTTTTAATTAATATTTAAATTTAGTTTAGGTTCAAATAGGGTTTTAATATTTTTTTATTTGAGTTTTTAGTAGATTGAGTTTTTATTATGTTGAATATTTATATTTTGTTTTATAAAATTATAGAATTTTATGTATATTTAGAGGGATAAATATGTATTTTATTAGCCTATGAAGTGTGAGTTGTGTGCAACTTGCAGGTCTAGAATTACTCGATAAATAAATGACAAAAAAAAGTTAACAAATGAATTTGTAAATTGATAGAAAAATTTTTAATTTGGAATTTTTTCAAATTTTTTGTTTAAAGTCTGTGATAGTGGACATAATTTTTTCTTTAATCATACTATCTAGTTTATTTTTATAAAAGTTAGAAACAAAACAAACAAATAGAAAACAAATGTTATAACTAACAAGTAATTTATTTTACACGTGCACTTTTCTTTTTTGAGATTTGGAATTTTATCTTGAGAAAATGATGATTAGAACTATTTCATCTCATCGGATATAATTTTCAGGTCACGAATAGTAAGTTGGATGAAAAAAGAAAATAATTGGGTCCGGTCATTAAATATTGTTGAAAATGTTTGTGAATTTTAGTGTTTCATTATCTTCTTAGCAATGAATTAAGCTGATTAGAAAAATCTACGTCAACGAGTTGAATTTGAAAATTGATTTTTGTTGAACGATTTTCTTCTAATCGATTGTTTTAATGATAACAAAATATGTAAAATATGATAAAAGTTCGTTTTGCGTACTAATCATTTTATCTAGCTTGTTAAAGGTTCAAAATGATAGAGTACTTAAATTCGAAGCCAAAGGTTCAAGCGGGACCATAATCGGACTTAAAACGAAAAAGTTACGAGCATTCGAAGTATAACGGGAAAACCAAGAAATTGCCACAAAAACGACCGATCGAAATGGACAAAACGACCGATCGTTTTTTGTCCAAAATTGTCCAGTGAGGTCATTAGAAAAACGACCGATCGAAATGGACAAAACGACCGATCGTTTTTGGTCCAAAATTGTCCAGTGAGGCCATTAGAAAAACGACCGATCGAAATGGACAAAATGACCGATCGTTTTTAGTCCAAAATTGACCAGTGAGGTCATTATAAAAACGACCGGTCGAAATGCAGAAAACGACCGATCGTTTTCTGCAGAATTCAAAAATTAGCTTTTTAACTTATTCTGGAAAAATGGGAAATTGGTTAAAACCAATGGGTAAAGACATTAACCTTCATACAACGGTAACAAGGCCATTTTTCCTTCATATACCCCTCAAAATCCTTGACGAAGACACCCCAATTTACACACACAAATAAGCTATTCCTTCAAGATAATTATCAAGCTTATACTTCATTTTTTTCACTTTTATTCATAAATACTCTTGTGTGTAATCTTATTGTAATCATATAAACACCAAGATATTATTTGTTAGTGAGTGATACATTTCAATTTAAAATTGTAGAGTGAATTATAAACTCAATTGTGAGCTAGTGATCGGGTAGAGGCTTTATAAGCGAGTATTGCTTAAAAGTTCTAGCTCTTTTCATTCGGGATACTCATAGAGTAAGGGGGAGCTTAATCCGCTGATTAGCTCGTTAGGGTGTAATTTTGGGAAGAAAATTCTAGTGAAATACTCGGTAGTGTGAATACCGAGGAGAGGACTAGGCGCGTTTTGCCGAACCTCTATACATCTTGTGTTATTTCTTTTCCCTTAACTTTATTTTCTGCACTCATATTATTGCTTGTTTTGCTGGCTTGCGTAGTTGAACTACCTTTATAGAGTTAACAAAATTTGTTCGGTTATAAATTTCAATATTTGCGTTGTTAATTGCTCAAATTTTTTATTCCGCGAAAATCGTACGAAAAACTTATTCATCCACCTAAGGTTTAGACACTTAGGGGCCAACAATTTTGAATGTGATAATAGCAACACTTTTTAAAATATTCCCAATATGGTAAAACTATTTAATACTAATACAAGTATATTTTATTTCGTGTATATATATACTATTAATAATCTAGAGAACTAGTTCTAAACGAGTCCAAAAAACTTTGCTCAACATCAACTCGTACAACATCTATATTTTTTTTGTAAATGTTGGTTGCATTTAATATATTATAATAAATCAAACAATTCATGAGGTAAACACGAAACTTTTCAGTACTCTTAACCTGCAGTGGGGGGCAAAATCGTACACTATTATATATGGCATATCACATATGGGTATATATGAATACCTTGTTTCGTCAAAGACCCTATGCGTAGTCATACTGAGAAGATAATTTGTAAAATTTTCATTAAGCACAATGTTACATTTTCGAAATATGATATCATTTTTTACGGGATTAAGATCAAAATATATTTTAAATTAATTTGAGGAAACTTGACGTTTTGGTAATTACCAGTCAACACCCAACTATTTCAATTTCGATCGATTTAATTTGACACAACACCACCACAACAATACAGCTGCAGCAGTTCCCTCGCTAAAATGTTAAACTTTGGCTATAAACCCCCTCGCAACCGAATTTTTCATTGCTTAAGTCCCCTGTTAAAGTGCTTGCCACAGATTTGTTGCTACGGAAAATGTTCATTTATCGCTATTTGGTGAGATTATTGCAATATTGTAAAATCTTTGTAGCCAAGCAACCTGTAAGTTATTTTGATTTTTCTCTGAGGTTGTTGTGGCCTTGTGGGTAGCGAAGAAATCAGTTATGTTAAAAAAAAACTATTTGTAGATCCAACCAAAGCGAATTCAATGCAATTAACTATTTCTATTTGTAAGACATCGTTCGATGTGGTAATATCTCACTTTAGTACGGCTAGTCAAAACTGTTGGGTAACAGAAAAAATGCGATGTACAATTAACTTTGAAAATTCATATTTTGAAATTTTGCCTATTCAAACGAGTTGATTCAAAGTCGTTTCATGGGTGTCCTGTAAATCTGTTTCGCATTTGGATAATATTTACTATATGAAAATGTTAATTCTGTAAAGCTGGACAAATCAGTGAAACCAACTGTGATATAGTATATGGTTTTATGATGTTTTGTACCTGAGTTTTGCCATTTTTTCAGTTTTGTTCCCGAATTCTGATTTTTTTCAATTTTGTAACTCGTATTTAAGTTTTTATTTGATTCAGACTTCTCCGTCCAATTAATGATCATGTGCTGCGCACATGTCTCTTTTTTAATGTTTTTATCAAAATACTCTCATTTACTTAAACTATTTACAATTACATATATATATATATGTGTGTATATATGTATGTATGTATATTTATATATATGTACAGTGTGATTGTGTGATGGGCAGGTGGTGGCCTGCTGGTGGTGGTGGCGGGGTGGTGGTGTGCTGGTGGTGGCGGCAGGGGGGGGTGGGTGGGCTGGTGGTTGATTGGTGTGGCGGAATGTATATATATGTATGCATATATGTATAGTGTGATGAGCTGGTGGTGACGGGATGGTGGTGGTGGCGGGGTAGTGGTGGGCTGATGGTTGATTAGTGCGGGCGGGGTATATATATATATGTGTGTATAAATATGTATGTACATATGCATAGTGTGATGAGCTGGTGGTGACAAGATGGTGGTGGCGGCGGGATGTATATATATATTTATAAATATGTATGTACGTATATATGTATAAATATGTATGTATATATGTATAGTGTGATGGGTTGGTGGTGACGGGACGGTGGAGGCGTGCCGGTGGCGGCGAAGTGGTGGCGGGATGGTTGTGGGGGTGTGTATAAATATATATATACTAGTAAAAGTTACCCATGAGACGCGTAATGAAATAAATTTCGTAATATATTTTATTTTGAACATAATATTCATATTTGGTATCATTTATTGTAGTTATGCAGGTTAAAACGAATTGTTAATTAATTTATGCTACATCTGTAATTAGGAAAATATAGTGAGTACAAATTGTTAATTAATTAGATTAGGTATATTGGTAATTATTAAAACATGGTGGGGTATTTTTAAAAAAATTAGACAAAATTGGACAGACTCATTTCTGTTGAGTTGACTTATTATAATAAAATGATATATATATATATATACACACACGTGTGTATATCTATATGTACAATGTGATTGATAGGATTGCGGCGGAATGGTGGTAGCTGCGGGATGGTGCTGGTGGCACCGTGGCGGGATGGTGCTGGATGATGTATGTATATGTATATGTATATATTGTATATCTATGTAAAATTATGAGCCGTTGGATCATTTTTTTTATGATCAAACGATTGAAATTGAATTCTAATTGAAAAAGAACAAAATAATCTTAAATCTAACGGAAATATAACAGGTGATGGGCACATGACTGTTTTCTGTTAACGGATGTTAGGGTTTTGGACGGAAAATATGAGAAAACAGAAAAAACTAAAATATGGGATACAAAATTGAAAAAATCATAATTCGGAACATAAAACTGAAAAAACGGCAAAACTTAAGGTACAAAACATTATAAAACCCTATAGTATACGCATCGGAACCTACCGACTCCAATTTATAAATTTGCTTATAGATTTCGGCTGTGTGTTGCAAGTTTTGGCCTCTGACAATTCCAGTTGCTGCATAAACTTTGTTACCTTTTTTTTTAATCATCAAAGTAACGAGCTTATCATTAATGAAAACAACAAGCTTATACAAGTATCACCGCATATGGAACAAGCTCCAAAAGGCTAAGAAAAACAAAAAATACAGATATAATACCCATCCTAAATCTTTCCATTCCGGTAGTCAAACAGATCAACCAGAAAAAACATAAAATACAAACAGACTAGTCACAACTATCAAAATAAAAAAAGGACTAAAATCTTGTCGAGCGCGCCACGAGACATCGAAGCTGGAAAACGTCTGAAACCCATTATGCTTAAAATTCAACATCATTTGATATATTTGTAAGTTTTTCCCCTCCGTAAAAGATATCACCTAAATCATTTCTTGATAATAGATACCTTCTCGATAACTTAAACTTGTCTTATTACTGTTCAGGGTTTCTAGAAGAGAAAGAAGAGGATAAATTGAACATGTCATCATGAAAAGGTACTTTTATCTCATCTGCATTAATTTCTAGTTAGCTTTCTAATGGATGCTTAATCAATATTCTGATATTCATGGTTCAGTGTGGTTCAAAATATTTCTGTATTTCATTTTTGATTTGAGTTTTAACATGAGCCATGTTAATATGGGGTGTTTTCTTTGTCTTTGATGTTTTGATCCTATTGCAATCGTAGGTCACAAATGTGATGCTGCCTTTGGCAGAACTGGAACTCCAGCAGTATTCTTTGGTCCAATCTTCTGTGTCCCCAAGTCTGTATCAACATCTGAAGATATGCGCAAAGCAAGTGCTGAAGCAGAGGAAAAAAATTGATAGCCATGTTTTGAGTGTCAGGTTTGTTTTATTTTTTTGTGATGGTCTTTTAACGTTTTACCTTAGAAGAATTTGGGTTTTTTCTGTGCCACTAATGCTATTTTTAGAGTAGAAGAAGCAAGACATGAAACGATAGAAGTAGAACACTACAAGTATGGGTCTATTCTAGTGTGAATATCTTGTAGGACCCGTCACATAAATTTTAAGCTTTTTGTTTACATTTCAAAGTTCAATTTGGTAAATATGTTATATGATGGGTTATGGGATGAAGTCCTGTTCGGAAATGAAAATTTTCCTATATATGTATGTAGAATGCATATATTGAATTACCTAGTATTTGATCAATCAGCTAAAATTATTAACCTATGCGCACGTTTCAGAAAACGTGAAAATGTATACCGTGTCGTCAGAGCTTTTGCTGCAAGAGGAGAATGAATGAACACCGAAGCTAAATGCTATACACAGTGCCTGGTATGAATATGTAGATTTTTTTTTATATATATTCTAGTGATTTAAGTTTAATCATGATTTTTTTTAGTTATCACTTGTTATTGCTTTGGGTGAATACTTGGAGTTTTTACGGAACTTGGTCGATATTTGTATGAGCACTTAAACTAAATTAGCATAAATGATAAAGAGGACACTAAGCTTGTAAATTGAGTCCGACATAGAAGGACGGAAGCAAACCCAAAATTAGTTCCCTCATTTCCATTTCTTTGATTATTTTTTTATTATCCGTCTAATTAATCGTCTGGTGTCAAGTTTTGGTGGTTACATTGAGGCTGATAAATTTTGCCACCAAACTTGCAATTATACCCTTGCCTATTTTTAACAATTACATGTATGCCATTATCTTATTACCACGGATCCAAATACTATCTCCTTCTCCGTTGTCTTCCAAAAAACAGTTGCAGGTAATGTTAGATGGCACAAATTCTGTCTTGAATTTAATCTGGCAGTTTTTTTATGATCGACTTTCATTATTCAAGTAGTGAACTAAAATCCACCATTCTGTCTTCAATTTACAATCTCTTTTGTGTTCTTATTCTCTTGGTGTTATTCTGATTTTTTGTTTCTCATTTTACAGAAACTTATATTTATTTGACAGGTCACACCAACTGCTCGACATAAAGCCTTATTCGAATATCCGGGGTAAGATTTATTATTTCGGTCTTTTATTTTGGTCAATGAAATTTTACAACTGTTTTAATTAATTTCTTTTGGTTCCTTTAATTTTACAACAGTTCGGAAAACACCATGATTACTCAATGTAGTTTTTGCTTACATGACTGTAATTTGTTTTAACTGTTGTTCATGACTGTGGATCTTCGAATTTTACCTAGGTTATCCAAATTGCTTTGTTTGTATTTCGCAGGTCGACTAAAAGATAGGGATGCAGCTGCACAAATGGCTATCAATGTTCTCGGAAAATGCAAAGTTGATTCTGACCATCAAGTTTCCAAACATTGCAGCAAAACTACTTCAACTTCCGATGATGATTCGATTCCCGCAATAGCTACTTCCTCTTCTTGTTCTTGTTCAGAGTTGAAGCCATTAATAGAGCTCATGGGTATGGAGACTGATAAAGCCATAACTTTGGTCGGTTGCGTTAGGTTTTTCAACAATGATATAATATTAACTATATAATAAACGATGAACACTTCTTGATCTTTATTACCATTCGGCAATTGCCCTTGTTCGGATTACAATTTCCTTCTAATAATTATGCTCGATTTAACTACTTGATCTCTCATCTTAGTCTTTTTCCTTCTTCTTCGGTACTCGGCTCTTTCTCTGCTCGGTTTGTTTCTTCGCGTGATAAGTTTTGACTAATTTCTCTCTTTTCTCTACTTCTCTCTATATTTTTTGGATAGTTTTTCTGGTCCTTCTTTAGAGGGATAGTTGGCTATTTATAGACAACTATGTCTTTTAGGATGTTGACAAATATCTTCATCTCTGGGAATGTTTCAGACATGGGTCCCCAGCTAAGTGAGCTTGAACTTTTTAATAAAGGTGTGATAACCCATTAAGCATTGGATATCCCGTTAGGATATATGGGCTGATTAATACCCGAATATAATATTCGGGTCCAATTTTTATGTTCTATCAAGTGCTCCATGACTTTCTCGGTGTGATTTCCACGTCGAGGGAGTCATGATTGGTTTGTCGAAAAGATTACTTCGGTCTAGCTGTTCTCTATGTTTCATTCGACAAACGCCCCTATTTATAACTGCTCCTTGGGACCCACATAATGCCTTGGGAACTTTCAAACTTGTCATTTAACTTTGATATGACCCTTGATATCTTTCTTCGAGAATACCCTTGACCTTTCCAAAAATCACCTTATTATAAATGGGAACACCCTTCCCACAATTACTTAGTCCATCACCACCCTTCTTGTGACTCAATGGCTTCTCCCCCTGATTCTACTGGAGATAATTTTTCAGATTATGTGGCTTATTTAGAGAATGAAGTCAAGAAAACCCGGGTCTTGAAAAAGAAACTGGCGGACGTGACCAAAAGGCTGTCTGATATGGACGCGGCTCATCACTTGACGATGGCCGACCTGGATTGGGCCTTTGAGCGTATAAAGAGGCTCGAGACTTCCCTGGCTAAGGAAAAGGCGACAAAGAGGGCCTATAAGCTTGCTTTTAAGGAGCTGCACGATCGGTCCAAGCCGGGGTCGGGTGATGCTGAAGCAGGCTCTTCCTCGGAATAATTTACCTTTGTGATTTCTTTTGTATTGGATATCATCACCCAGTTGTAATCGCATTATTGAAAATATTAATAAAATATATCCTATTTTCATTCTTGTCTGTTTATTTCCTTAATACCTCCTCGTACGACTCAATCGGACTTGAACTGTAGTTAGTTAGCCATAAAAGGCTTTGGGAAGTTCAACAGGGTTAGTCTTTTTTCGAGGTGACCTTTGATCTTCTTCATTTGTCCAATAAAAAGAGGGCTTCACCTTTCTCATAATCCATCAATTACTTTTAACATTTTTCTGGTAATATCATGGCCTCTCCTAAGGGTCCTGCTGCTGACGATTCTTCCGCCTATATTGCTTATTTAGAGTGCGAGCTTAAGAGGGTTCGTATTGCGAAGAAAAAGTTTGCTATCATGGCCAGAGAACTTCTTGAGGTCAAGAAAATGTTGTCTGATCTTGATGCGTCCCATCACGCAACTATGGCTGCTCGGAATTGGGCATATGATCGAATAGATAGGCTCGAGGCATCTCGGGATAAGCATAAGTCGGCTAAAAGGGCCTATAAGCTTGCCTTCAAGGAGATGCATGCTCGGCAGAAGAAGAGGGCTGACAATGTCGAAGCTAGCTCTTCTACTGGATAGTTTTGCTTTTGTAGTTTTCTTTTCTTTCTTTTCTGTTGGGTTTCATTACCATGTTGTAACTGAATTATTGAAATTAATAAAATAATCCCTTGTTCTCATTCTTGTTTGTGTACCTTCCCAATATCTTTTTTGAATGGCGTAATTGGACTTGAGTCGTGACTAATTGGACATTAAATGTCTTTGAGAAGCTCGAGGGTTTGTCTTTCTTTGAGATGACCTTTGATCTACCCCTTGTTTCTTCCTATAAAAGGGGACTGTCCCTACATTCTTTGTGCAATTCATTATTTATTAACGAACAAATGGCTTCTACTCGTGAAAATAGTGGTGACAACCTTCCCGAATATGTTGCCCATCTCGAGGAGGAGGTTAGGAAGGCTCGTATCCTCGAAAGGAGGGTTGCCTCTTTAACCACGGAGGCTCGCCGAGCTGCTGAGATGGACGAGCGCTTGGAGGCCATGGAGAGTGAATATCAAAGGTCTCTGATCGACAATATTTGGGCTCGTGCTCGGATCAAAGAGCTTGAGGCTTCTTGAGATAGGCATATTGCTTTCAAGAGGGCTTACAAACTGGTCCTTAAGGAAGTGTATGCTCGGTCTAAGAGGAAGCCGAATGACGAAGCAGGCCCTTCTACGAAATGATTTTATTATTTTTATTGTATTTCCTTTATGTTGACTGTCTCTTCTGTAATGAAGTATTAATCAATCAATAAAAACTTCTTTTTCTTGTTTATATCTGAATTACTTTCCCAATGCAATTCATTTTGACTGCGCACGCTTGTGGCCTCATTAATGCTTTTTCTTGGGCCTTGCGTTTGACCTTATCCATTGAACCTTCTGAATCTTTGTATCTAGGGACTGATGGGATTTCTCGAGCACTGTGCACAAATCTTATCCTTTATCTCTTAGCACTGTTGCACTTTCCTAGAGAGACACGTGTAAGACCTTTTTGAGATTTACCCTCTTTAAATACGGGCGTGAATCCAAGCGTTTCTTCTTAACAGACGCATCTTTTAATAACGAATGGTTGCAACTCCCCATTTTTAATTTCTCAACAGGCGCCTCTTTTTAATTACCCATGTTTTCCAGAGTCTTTTGACGAATCGGTTGCATTTCCCCACACTAAACCTTCCTTAATTTTTCTATAAATACCTTCTTAATATATGGATTTCTTCACAATCTCACCCTTATCTCTCTTCATCATATACATAATTTTATCCCATAACGCTCTTAAAATGGCTGGTTCTTTCACCAAATCTGCATTGCTTTTGCAAGTGGAGGCTTTTGAAGCCTCATATGGCCATGCACTAAAGCTGTTGAAGGATGCTGAGGAGGAGTTAAAGGTGATGCATTATCGCCATACCGAGATGGTTCGGGAATTAACTTGGCTAAGGTCCGAGCTGGATTATTGCCGACGTGCTCGTCAGGCTCTAGTCGAAGAGAATGAGGTGCTGAGGGGGAACCCGACGCTTCGAGACAGGAATGTCTCTGCCGGGCCCTCTCATCGATACCGATCGACCTCCCCCTAACCTCTTCATTTTCCTTTTTTTTCTTTTCATTTTCTTCAATTTTTTTCATTTCTTCTTCTTTCTATACTCTTTCAGTCTCTCTTCTTCGTTTTCTTGCAGTCTTCTTCTTTATGTTCCTCCTCTTCGCTTGATTTGCTGATATAGTTGATCTTCTTTGGCTACATTGTCCCCTGATGTAATAGATCTCCATGTAATAGATTGTCTTTTGATGTTATCCTTGGATGTAATAGACCTCAATGTAATAGATTGTCTTTTGATGTAATGAACAGTGATGTATCCCATCTTTATTAATGAGAATTATCTTTGCCCCTTTATATTACACTTCTTTTTATGCTGCACTTGTGGTCTGTCGTTTCTTCTGGAATCTGGATCTTTAAATATCTTGTCTTTATTTCCTGCCGTATTGTGATATTAGATGACTGTAGACATGTCCCCAGCACTGTCGAACATAAGTGCCTGCTCCCAAGCACTTGTCAGATAATATGCATGTTCCCAAGCACTTGTCAGATAATATCATACTATCTTTGCTCTATAAGTACTCATCCTATTTTCTTTAGTAGTTATCATCTTTCATCAATTCTTATTGTTTGATTTTCCCTCATCCCCTATTTTCTCCTGTATTATAACAATTTCCCCAAAATGTCTGAACCTGTGATGAGATATCATGCTCAGATGAAGGGCTTGGATACTGAGGTATCTCGGGTCCGTCGTCGAATGGCAAGGCTTGAGAAGGAGTATGGCGTTTTGGCTTTGAGTTTGTTCGGTTCTTATCCCGAAGAGACAATGAAGTGGACCGAGATTTCGGCCTTGAGTCGTCAGCTCGATCATTTGTTGTTGCAGAGAAATCATCTGGCCAACTCCTGGTATGATGCCGAGGAGATTTGGGACCATGCTTAAGATGAGTTTGATAACTCCCCTCGAGGCCTCGCTAGCATGATGGTTAGGAACGCTCGGCTCGAGGAGGGCGTCATGGTTCTAACTAGGGAGAAATCCGAACTCTCCACGGAGAATGAAAATTTGGTTGGCATGAATGATTCCTACCAAGCTCAGTTGAACTGCTCTCCTCGTTTTGCTTTCTCTCGGTCTGGCAGTTCGGTTTTTCCACCCATTGATCCTTAGTTAGATTGGGCTGATTTTCTGATGTATTTCCCGTTTTGGAACTTGTATTTTCTTTTGTATTTGAATCAGATGTATCTTTTCGTATCTCGTGCCTTTGTCTTATGAACCGTTGCAACGCCTCGTACTTTGTGCCCTTTGACTCTTTATAAATGCTCCATATTGTCTGTATTTCATTACCAATTCTTCCTTTCTCTCTCTTGTTTTATAATTTTTGTTCTTCTAACTTGCTTTTGTTTGAGATGGCTCCCATCACTAGATCTGCCTCAAAAAAGAAAGACCTTCTGGAAGAGGAGCCTACCTTCTTGTTACCCCGTCCCCCTGGTTTCGGGGAAGAGGATTTAACTCCTCTTCAGTTAAAAGAAATTGAGATGTCGTGGGTGAAGCATGATCTAAAGTGTGCTCAGACCGAAATGAGGCGATTCAAACAGTATTGGCAGGAGGAGAGTGCTGCTCGTTTTGAAGCCGAGCAGAAGTGCAAATCTCAATCTCATGCTCTTAAACAAGTGGAGATTGGCATCTCTCATTTAATTAGGGAAAAAGAGCGTCTGGAGGAGCTCTTGGCGAAGAAGGATGCCGACATGGGGGATAGTTCGAAGAAGTAGGATGGGTGTATTTCTTGTAAACTTTTATTTTTTTCCTGTTGTGTTGTTTGTTTGTATCCCCATTTGTGGATGAATAAAACTTCTGATTTGCCTCTATATATATATATATTTTTTTTTTGCTTTGCTTTTATGTTGATACCATTCGATGTCCGAGCAAAGTGCACCGTGGTTATCCCCCGGAGAGCGTTGTTAGGCTGGACGCGTAAATGCCGTCGAGCTAGGAACGGTCTCCGCCCACCTTGTTCGGTGTACCATTTGTTCGGATAAGAAATGGTTGGGCGTCGATATACTTAATCGGGGGACATCCTCGGTGTGGTAATAGTGGTAGCGTATGTTGGAAGCTTTTCATGGTAGGGTCCACTGGCCGTTTATTTAGGTGTAATGATGTAAACTGCCTTGGTTAGTGGGATATACTATCTGACGTGGAAAGATCTGGTGCGTTTATTTGTCGAAAATAGCAGCGGTTGTGGACTTTTCTATGGTTGGAAAAAGGTAAACCTCTGTCACACGAAATGACGGTTATTATTTTATTCTTTCTGTGGCTCCACTCATTTTAACTGTGCTAAGTAATCTCTTTTGTTTTTATCCCATAATTTGCTGAAAAAAATATCTCTTATTTTCTCTTTCAAGGGTTCATTTTTCCCGCCAAAAAATTTCTTGCCTCTCCATCTAGGGTTTCGCCTGACTGCAGATAGATTTACTGCTGTTCTCGCTCGCTTGCTCGTGAACATGACTGTAAGTATCTTCGTATTTTGTGGGTTGTTTGTCTGGATACCTCTGTGATTAGGATACGTATTTGATTTGTGGTTGTGGTCATATATGGTCTTGGTTGTCTATATGTCTATCTAGGTTGTTGAGTAGTGGTTTTTCTTCCTGTATAGGATATTTGTTGGTTTGGTGGAAAACTTTTGGGGTTTCCATCAACTGGGGGGGGGGGATTTGTCGTGTCATGTGTTTTGATGATGTTTTGATGATGTTTTGGTTAGTATATTGATGGAGTTTTGATGATGTTTGGATAGGAAATTCTGGCCCAATGCCTGGCCCAAGTTGGCCCATTTGTGGAAAATGACTTTAAGCGGCTCGCCGGAATACCCGCCGATATTCACATTCGGCTGCCTGTCTCTGACGAGGAGGTGATGGAATTTGTTCCTGCCAGCGAAGTTGCTGTACGTTCTTCGGCATTTTTTACTGGGGGTCTTCGACTTCCTTTTACTGACTGGGTGGCTTCGTTCTTTGAGGCCGTTCAGATTGCTCCGGCCCAACTGGCTCTGAATGGTTACCGTACTTTGAACGGTATTCAAAGGTTGTCGGAGTTGTCCGGGATACCTATCGAACTGAAAGATGTATTCGGGGTCTACAGTTTGAGTTTCGAGCGCCGTAGCTCGTATTTGAAGACATTGTGCGCATTCTCCCGGCTGGTCACGGGTCTGCCGGACACCAACAAGGGGGATAACCTTGGTATTGTGATTGCGTCCGGAGAGTGGGGTTGCGCCGGACATCAGATTCCCGGATCTGTCACCGCGGCTCCTGATATTCCCAACCTCGGTGCTCCCAATGTGGAAGCGCTCTTGGCGCTTTGGAACTGGTGGGGGCCTGGTCCGGCAAAGGATCCGGCAAGCCGCACCGCTGCCATGTTGTTGGGTTATCCTGCGGGTCCGGTGACCAAGGGTAATCCTGCGCCCGAGATCCCAACAGAGACTGAGGAGGACTTCCTCAAAGTTGTAAAATCTCGAAGCGCTGCTCGGGGAGGGAAGAAGCCTGTTCGTCCTAAACGCCGAGCATCGGACCCCGCTGTTGGCACCCCGAAGAGGGCTAGAGGGGCTGAGACCTCAGGTAATGTGGAGGTTGCTGATGCTGGCAGAGTTGTGGAGGTGGTAGCTTCGTCCCAAGGTGATACCACCGAGGAGGCTGCTGCGAGCTTCGATGTAAGTGTATTTGTTTTTGTGAATATTTGTCTTTAGACTCTGTTGTTCTTTGCTTTATATGTTATCTTGTTTCAGTTATTGACTTCTTCATTGGTTACCCTTGCTCTTGCCCGGTCTATGGGCATTATTGTGTTTCAGGGGTCGTTCGATAATATATTCGGGCATATCAGCCTCCTGGTGAACATGGGCAAGGATACGATGACCCTGCCTGTCATCTTGCCTATCCGTACCGAGGACCCGATAGACCTGCCTGTTTGCTCGCCTATCCGTACTGAGGAGGTGATCGAGCATAGGGCCCCTGAGACCGGTCCTGCGGAGAAGGACGTGAGAGAGGAAGTGGAGGTGGAGGCCGGCAAGGAGAATGCCGTGGGGGTTGTGGTGGGTGACGAGGATGAGGTTCTCGTGGGACCTGAAAAGGTGTTGGTGTACGGGGTTGCAATGACCCGTTACATTGATAGGTGTGGGGGTGAACTGTTAGAGCAACCCCGTGTCTTGAGGATGGGGTATACTGCTCTTAAGCCCCTCGTCGTCAAGGATGCAGAGAAAATAGCTGCTCGGCCTGTAATGTCGGTTATAGAGCAGGCCAGCACTGATGCGCTTCGGGTATGTTGCGCACGTCTTTTGTTATATAGGTCGTGATACTCTTATTTTGGCTGGTGTCTGATGTTTCTAAACACAGGTTTTCATGGATATAGTGGTGTTAAGGGATCAGCTGTCAGCACTAGAGGCTGAGAAAGAGAAGCTGATGGCCGAAAATAAAGCCAAGGCCGAGAATAAAGCTCAGCAAGCGAAGTTGGTCTCCGAGCTGGAGGCGGAGAAAGAGAAGCTGATGGCTGAAAGCAAAACAACGGCTGAGGAGAAAGCCCAGATGGCTAAGTTGGCCTCTGATTATGAGAAATTGGGGGCCGAAAAAGAGGAGTGGGTCGAGAAGTACGACCTTTTAGAGGCTGATAATTTGCTCATGGCAGAGGACGTAGAGGCCAGAACATCCGAGGTGGCGGCCCTGAAAGTGGCGCAAGCGGAGGAAAGGGCAAAGTTGGCAATGATGGCTAACTTCTCCGTCTTTTGTGCTCATGTTCGGGCTCTAAACTTTGCGAAGGTCCCGTTATCGGACCGGGTGTGGTCGGAGTTGGTTTATCCCTGTCCGTAAGGTGCACCTCCTAAGCCTCAGGATTGGGCCAACCTTCGAGACGAGAAACTCCCACGGCTGCCGGGACATACTATCTCGACGGCGCTCCGTCCCCATTCCGGGTCGGCTCCAACGACTCCTCGGTCTGCTGCTGTCGTGACTCCCCCAGCCGCATCCCCTCAGGTGGAGCCTTGACCATTTACTTGTAGTATTTTCTCTGTATCTTAGTGTAAAGTCTTTTGGTACCCGAATTGTGGGTCTCTTTGGTAACTAGAAAGATATTCTTTTGGAAAGTGATGATATAGGTGCTACGTTTTCTTTCGGTTTGGCTTTCCTTGTTAATTTCCTTGTTTGTGGGTTGTCGTCTTTTGAAGGATGTAAAAACAAAATCTTGTCAGGTACCTGTTAACCCCCTTGCCATGGTGGTATGGACCTCGCCTAGTCGTAGCGTAGGCGATGTTATAATGGTCTTGAAAAAGCTAACGCGTGCCTAACTTCTGAACTGAATTCTGCTCGTCGGGAAATCGAGGGTCTGAATATTCATATTTCAAATTTATCGATTCGATTACGCGACTTGGGAGAGAGGTTCAGTAGAAGGACCGCCCACTATATGGCAAACAAGGGTAAGGCCAAAGAGCTTCTTGGGGCACTTTGGCGTTCTCATGATGAATCCCGAGGCCGTGTGACGAGCTTGAACTTGGTTCTAGGGGCTGTTTTCGAAGATGCGGACTTGCTGCTATCCTTTGCCAAATCGTATTGGGCCCGAGCCCGCGCTTTAGAGGTGCTCGAGCATGTAAAAGGGATGCATGGTGTTACCCGGGCAGAACGCATGGCTGATGCTATGGCCGGGTTAACTGAAACCACGACTGCCTTTATCCGGGTTGATACGGTCGTGCAGGAACGTTTGGGGACGCAAATTGTTTCGCTGCGAGATATTCATTTCGCTGATGCCGTAGAGACATCAGTGTCTGTTGATGGGTTATCGGATTAATGATCGAGTAGCTTGTTTTGTCATTTTATTTGTAGCTTGTATATAAAAATTTTCGTTTTTCGACTTCCCTGTCTTTTCTTTATTTACGGCCGAATATTCATCCCTTCCCTTCTTCCCCCATTTTTTTTTGTTATAGGCACATGCTACTACGTCGCACCAGGCTGGCTCTCCATGCCTAGTTAGTCCGGGGCTAGGACCTTCGGGTGTTGCCCAGGACGAGGTCTTATCTGGTGCGGCTAGTGAAGTGCACGCCAATTTGCCTTACATCGTTTTAATGGGCAAATACGCCAAGTTGCTCAATCGGTGTGCCCGTCTCAGGGCCAAGTTAAAAACCCAGGCGTCCTCTTTCCGGGAATATGTTCTTCGTGCCGAACATGTTGTTGAGGTTCAGGAGCGTCGCTTAGATCGATATTGGCGTGTAAAGGAAAAATACTTCGGTAAACTAAAATTGTTGGTAACCAAAGCCAATATGTTGGTGAAGTACTTCCGTCTGTCCCAATCCAGATACGATGCTTCTGCGGCTATGATCGAAACTCGTAAGCTTCCTTTCGGCGATGCTCGCCGTAAAACGGCCTCGGATGCTCACGAGATCGCTAAAGGAGCCGAGTTCTCCGCGCGGCTTAAGACGCTGACATGCGTGGGTGCTCATACGACCAACTTTGATGCCCTCATTTCTGAGGAGCGTTATGATGGTGAGGAGACCGATGGGGATACGGCTACGGATGACGAAGAGGTTGAGCTCGGTCAATTGTCGTCGTGCTCCTCATGTAGTAGCTCTTAAATAAATTTCTTTATTGTTGGTTGTACCTTGTTGCCTCCGTAATGCGGGCGAGAACTATTTGTTTTATTTCTTTATTCTTGTGTCCGAATCTTCTCATTGTCGTACTGATATTTCATTGATTGGATTGATTTTCTTTTGCTGATTTCTTCGCTTGACATTGTGTTGCCTCTATAATGTGAGCTATTTTCATCTGCGTCATTTCTTTATTCGTGTATTGGACATTCCTGTAGCTGATATTACATTGTTCAGGTTGATTTTCCTTTATTGTTTTTGCCATTTGGTAATTTATCGTCTCCGTAATATGGGCCAGAACCTTTCTTCAATTTTGTTTGATGCATATTGGCGTCTTTGCTTGGCCTTTGCTTTTTTGGGTACCTGCATATGTTGGAAGTCTTTTTGAGTATTCCTAGGCACTCTTTTAGACATGTCATGTTGGGAATTTCACAGTATTCCTAGGCACAAAGGCCATTTGGGAATTTCACAGTATTCCTAGGCACAAAGGCCGTTTGGGAATTTCCTAGTATTCCTAGGCACGTCTGCCGTTTGGGAATTTCATAGTATTCCTAGGCACGTCTGCCGTTTGGGAATTTCATAGTATTCCTAGGCACAAAGGCCGTTTGGGAATTTCATAGTATTCCTAGGCACAAAGGCCGTTTGGGAATTTCATAGTATTCCTAGGCACGAAGGCCGTTTGGAAATTTCAGCTGCACTCGTTAGACAGCATGATAAGATATTTCATTTATTCAAAAGACAAGGTTATTAAGCAGGAGGGGTAAGGTAGCACCTGGGATGATGGCCGCACTTGGGATGATGGCCTATACGTAGTACTTCTTTAGGTTAGCTACGTTCCAAGAATTCTTTTCTCCTCGGCTTTTGTCAAACAGGACACTTTTGATCTTGTAGGAGACTGGGCTTGTTCTTTTGACGATCTCGTAGGGTCCTTCCCAGGTGGGGCTCAGCTTGCCATGCATCTCGTTTCGGGTATAGACCGTTACTCGCCGTAGCACCAGTTCTCCGACCATAAACTCCTTGGTCCCTTTCACCCTCTTGTCATATGTTTGCTTGACGCCTTGTTGATACTTCGCTAGTGTAAGGGCTGCTATCTCTCGTTTCTCGTCTAACATGTCGAGTTCCTCCCTCATTTTTTGTTCATTGTTTCCTTGCTCGACTAAAGTTGTTCGTAGTGTGGGTAGCCCAATTTCTGTTGGTATGACGGCCTCGACGCCGTATGTTAAGCTGAACGGGGTTTTTTTAGTGCCCGTCTTCGGTGTAGTTCGGCATGACCATAAGACGTTAAGTAGCCGCTCGGGCCATCTCCCCTTTGCTTGTTCAAGGGTTGTCTTGATGCCGTCTAGTACGGTTCGGTTTGATACCTTTGCTTGGCCGTTACCCTGTGGGTATGTTGGTGTCGAATAGAACTTTCGGATACCGAGTTCTTCGTACCAAAGCTGCATCTTGGCTTCTTTGAACTGGGTGTCGTTGTCTGCGACGATGGCGTACGGTATACCGAACCTAGTGATGATGTGTTCCCAGATGAACTGCTTGACATTACTGGCTTTAATTTCTCGGAAAGGTTTAGCCTCAACCCATTTGGTGAAGTAGTCCGTCTCGACGATCAGATATTCGACGCTGTCGGGTGCTTTGGGAAGCTTCCCTACTATATCAATTGCCCATTGTGCGAATGGCCATGGTGCCGATACCGGGGTCATCATAGATGATGGGAGCCGAGGTATCTTGGCGAATCGTTGGCACTTGTCGCAATGTTGGACGTACACATCGGCGTCTCGCTTGATATAGGGCCACCAATATCCTTGGGTGATTGCCTTGTTGGCTAGGGACCGCCCTTTGATGTGTGCTCCGTAGGATCCTTTGTGGATTTCCTCCAAGACTGGTAGCTGCATTTTGGGCCGGACACACAGAAGATGGGGTCCTCGGTAACTGGATTTGTACAGTTTGTCGTCGTCGGACAGCCAAAAACGAGGAGCCTTTCTCGTAATTTTCAATGCTTTTATCTTATCTGCCGGAAGGGTTCCGTTTCGCAGGTAGTGGATCATGTCGTCCATCCAACCTAGCTCGTATTGTACTGATGTTACTCGATTTATTCTTTTGGTTATGCTCGGAGTCGGCAGTAATTCCACTGTGATCGACCGAGTGTCGGTTAATGTTAATGTCGAGGCTAGGGTGGCCAAGGCATCAGCATGTGCGTTTTCGGTGCGATTGATTCTTACTAACTCGCACTGTTCGAAGGTGGCCATCAAGCTTTGGACCTTCTCTTGGTAGAGGATCATTCTGTCATCTTTGGCTTGGTACTCGCCGATGGCTTGATTTATGATCAACATGGAGTCGGAACTTGCAGTTAAGTGGGAGCATCCGAGGGACCGGGCAATGAGCATGCCGTTTATCATGGCTTCATACTCTGCCTCATTGTTGGTAGCTCGAAAGCCCAGTTTAATGCTTTTCTCTATGATCACTCCCTCTCTAGACTTGAGGACGATCCCTGCTCCTGATCCGTCCTTGGGGGCTGATCCATCGACATGTATCTGCCAGTGTGATTGTGGCGATATAGCCATGGGCTCGTCATACCCTTCGGTGAATTCCGCGACAAAGTCGGCCAAGACTTGCCCCTTTATGGCATGTCGGGGTGCGAACTCGATATGAAATTGGGATAGTTCGACCCCCCAGGCGGCAACTCGGCCGCTAATGTCCGTCTGTCGAAGTGATTCTTTGATATGGAATTTCGTGTATACCTGGACCTGATGAGCTATGAAATAGTGCGGAGACTTTCTGGTCGCGACGACCAATGCCAAGCACAGCTTTTCCAAGGGTAGGTAACGTGTTTCGGCTTCGACCAGAGTTTTGCTGACGAAGTAGATAGGGAATTTTTCGCGACCTTCTTCTCTTAGGATAACCGCGCTCACTGCTGTAGTGGAAACTGCTAGGTAGCATGCCAGAATATCTCCTTTGTTCGGCCTGACTAGCAGTGGCAGCGTCCTTAAGTACTCTTTGAGGTTGTTGAAAGAAGCTTCACATTCCGAATTTTCTATCCTTCTTGAGTGATTCAAAAAATGGCCGTCCCTTGTCTGCGGATCGGCTGATGAACCTGCTCAATGCGGCCATCATTCCCGTGAGCTCTTGTACCTGCTTCTTATTCTTAGGCGCTGCCAGGTTCCGAAGAGCTGTGATCTGATCGGGATTAGCCTCTATTCCTCGTCGGCTGACCATGTGCCCCAGAAATTTCCCTTTGCTGATGCCGAATGCACACTTGCTCGCGTTGAGTTTCAGTTTGTGCTCGCCCAACGTTTGGAAAACGTCTCTGATATCTTGAAGGTGGGATGTAGCCTTTTCGCTTTTGACGACCATGTCATCTATGTATACCTCCATCGTCTTCCCTATATGATCTCGACATACCCTTGTTATCATCCTTTGGTATGTTGCTCCCGCATTGCGTAGACCGAACGACATTACCGTATAGCAATAATTTCCCAAAGGCGATATAAAAGACGTCTTTTCTTGATCTTCGTGCGCCAGGGGGATTTGATGGTATCCTGAGTATGCGTCAAGGAAGGTCATCCGTTCTGCTCCCGCCATTGCGTCCACCAGTTGATCAATCCTTGGAATGGGAAAGTGGTCTCTCGGGCAGGCTTTGTTGAGATTGGTGAAGTCTATACAGACCCTCTCCTTTCCGTTCTTCTTAGGGACGACGACTGGATTGGATAACCATTTCGGATAGAAGACCTCCCTTATGGCTCCAGCCTCCAATAGCTTGTGGACTTCAGCAATTATAGCTGCTCTGTGCTGTACCGACATTTTTCTGCTCCTCTGAGCTATCGGCTTGCATTCGGCGTCAACACTTAGGTGGTGACATGCCGTTTTAGGGTCTAGGCCTGGCATGTCTTTGAGATTCCAGCCGAATTTATCCATGTTGTTGAAAAGGAATGCTTCTAACTCTTCGGATTCCTGTTTTGGAAGGTTATCTCCGAGGAGGAAGTAGTGCGCCTCATCCGTATCCGGGATATACACCTTCCTAAGTGTTTCTCCTACTTGCTCTTCAACAACCCTCTCGGTTTTGGCTATTTGGTTGATCAGCTTCTTTGTGCTGGTGGGTTGTTCGACAACGCTCAGCTGTTTTTGAAGGGCCGCGGTAATGTCCTCATAGCGTCTTGAATCTTCTTGACATCCTCGGGCTGTCTCGATCTCTCCCCTATCATTTGGATATTTGACTTTTTGGTGGTAGGTCGAGGGTATGGCCTTCATGGTATGCAGCCAAGGTCGGCCCAAGATTGCGTTGTGGCCGGAGTTGTCGTTGACCGCTAAGAACTCCACGGGAATTGACACGGATCTAGTTGTGACACTGAGGACGATCTTTCCCAACGGTTTAGTCGTCTCGGAGATGAATCCGATCAGGGTGACATCGGTAGGCTGTAGATCTTGTAGCTTGAGTTCCATCTTGTCGAAAAGCTCTATGTACATGATATCACAAGAGGCTCCTTGGTCGACAAGCACCCTGCTGACCGTGTCACGACCGATTTGAACACGGAGGTTGATGGCGTCCTCGTGGGGGTAAATCACCCCTTCTTCGTCAAGATCCGAGAAAGAAATAGGCGGATGTCGTCGTGGCGTGCATTGTCGTTTAGAGGTCGACGCCTGTGATGCCTTGGCTACTTGGCCAAAGTGTGCCAGTTGCCGTTGTCGTGATCGTTCCCCACCTATGCCCTTGGGTCGTGACATATGAACGACGTTGATTGTTTTGCCTTGCCGGTCATCGGCTCCCTCGATGGATAGTTGTTTGCCTTTATTTCCAGCGCCTTTGATGAACTTGGTTAGGTATCCCGCATCGCCCCACAGGTTTATTTTCCAACGCAGGTTACGGCAGTGCTCGGTGAGGTGCCCGTAGTCTTCATGGTAGGCGTAGAAGAGCTTGGGGTCTCTATGCTCAGGGGGGTAGCGAGCGGCTCCGGTCGTAAATACCAACTTTCTCTGCAGATATTCTTAAGGATATCTTCGGCAGACAGGTTGAAAGAGTATCTCAATTCGACCGGTTCGAAGCTCTTTTGCTTTTCCCTTCCCTGGAATCGGCCTTGTTGTGGCTGCTTGGTTGGCATAGGGTAGGTGAGCTGGAGTGGCTTATGTTCGTTGATCGGTGTTGGGTATGCGATCTGGAGCGGTTTGGGCTCGGGTTCTTGTGGTAGCTCTACCCTGCTATGAACCTCGGGACCTTTGTCCTTTCTAGTCGGTTGGAACGTTTCTCCCTGGTTATTCCTAGATCTTTTGCGACCCACATGTGCTTCTCGGACCCACTCTCTCCTTGGTAGAGTTCGGTTTAGGAATCGCAGTTCGTCATTTTTATCGGTGAGGTGGGTACAATAGGCTAGCAGGGAATCAGTAGTCGGGAAGTTTTTACCTATGAACTTCCTTCTCGCCCAATAGCCATTAGGGATGGAGTTGATAAAGTTCTGGATGGCTATATTATTGGCGTACTGTGGAATCTGGTTTGCTACGTCGATGAAACGTATGCAGTAGTCGTTGAGCCTTTCATTTGGCAGCATCGTCATTTTCAGAAGGGTTTCGATGCTAACCTTCTTCTTCTGATGAGCAGCGTATCGGGTGGAGTACGCTCTTAGTAGCTCTGCCCAGTCTCTAATGGAGCCCTGTGGTAAGTTGTGATACCAAGACGAAGCCTCTTGGCCCAAACTGTTTTTGAAAAACTTGCACATCAGTGCATGGTTATCACTCCACAACTCCATCTTCGTCTTGTAGTGCCTCAGATGGTCGATAGGACAGCTCCTTCCATCATATAGCCTGAACTCGGGGATGACGAATCCCACAGGATTTCGGTATCGCGTGATCTGTTCGGCACATGGGGTTTCTTGGCACACGTTCCAAGCTTGTTGGAACGCTTCATCCGTGGGTTGGTATAGGGGGGCGTATTCCCCCTGATGTGGTTGAGGGTAGTATCCTACCACGACCCTATGTTCCGGGTATCTACCGTCCTTCGGGTTTTTATCGAGGACGTGTTCCGTATGAGCATTTGGGTGGACGAAGGTTGGAGGGATCGTTATCGGGACATTGCCCCCTTGATGGGGCACTCCTGTATCTGGTCGCCGGCCCGCCGCTTCCAAGGCGGCCCTATTGGCGGAATCTTCCGCTTCACGACGTGGGTCTTTGTCTGCATTGGCAGGTTGGGTACTCGGCAATATGATGTCGGCTGATGCCATGGCCGTCATACACGCTGCCAGCTGAGCTTGCAGCTAGGCGTTGTTCCTTTCATCGGCTAACGGAACAATGTGTTGTACTTCCACCGTGGGTGGTGTAATCATCCTTGGTGGGTGAGTCGGTAGTCGGGACAACTGTTCGAGTACATGATCCTCGGGCATGCCAAACCGGTGAGCTTTGTTTGTTTGTAAACGAGCACCGGAGTTGATCGAGGCTGTTGGCAGAGGGACTCTTGAGCTCGGTCCTGCCTGGGATCCAGGTATGCGTCTTCTTGCGCGCCTTAGTACGGGCAAGGCTTGTTCGTCGTCCGAGGACGTTGGGTGTTCTTCGACGATCCCTTCAAGCTGTGGGGGTTGTTCGGTCGGTTGTTCTTGGTGGTCATTGGAGGTTGTTGGTTGGTTTCCGGACTGGATAGCGTCGTATCTGTCATGGATGGCGAGTAGATCGTCGAGGTCTTGTTGGCTAATTTGCACGTTTTGTTTATTGGTTTCTACTATCTCGGGATTGGTTCTTCTACATTGATCACCATTGTCGCTCGTCTGGTAGAGTATTGGTATTCGAATTCTAAACTAGTTGGGAACTAGATGATTCCCGGAGACGGCGCCATTTGATAAAGCCATAACTTTGGTCGATTGCGTTAGGTTTTTCAACAATGATATAATATTAACTATATAATAAACGATGAACACTTCTTGATCTTTATTACTATTCGGCAATTGCCCTTGTTCGAATTACAATTTCCTTCTAACAATTATGCTCGATTTAACTACTTGATCTCTCATCTTAGTCTTTTTCCTTCTTCTTCGGTACTCGGCTCTTTCTCTGCTCGGTTTGTTTCTTCGCGTGATAAGCTTTGACTAATTTCTCTCTTTTCTCTACTTCTCTCTATATTTTTTGGATAGTTTTTCTGGTCCTTCTTTAGGGGAGATAGTTGCCTATTTATAGGCAACTATGTCTTTTAGGATGTTGACAAATGTCTTCATCTCTGGGGATGTTTCAGACATGGGTCTCCAGCTAAGTGGGCTTGGGCTTTTTAATAAAGGTGTGATAACCCATTAAGCATTGGATACCCCGTTAGGATATATGGGCTGATTAATACCCGAATATAATATTCGGGTCCAATTTTTATGTTCTATCAGAGACACATCGTCAGGGTATAACTTTGGCAACGATGGGACAACACTTAGAGCACATTATGTCTAAGACGGAGCATCATCTAAGATTTGTGGAGACGATCCACGCAAGCAATAAATACTAGTAGCAATAATTTTTTTCGAAGTTGGTTTCATTTTTATTTTCATTTTCTTTCAAGTACTTTTTTTTTTGAAAATTAAACGGACCAACTATATTAATAATAAAAAGGGATGACTTGCCCGGAGGCGAAGCAATTACACGATCGTGTGAATAATCGAAGCTAGCTTATAACAAGTTTTGGGTTTAGTCTTCACACACTAATAAAAAAACCTATCTCGACAAAAACTACTAAATTTTCCATATCTATTCATACAATTCACTACAAAAAATTCAATCAAACGAAAAGTATTGTCGGAACTCGACTTTGAATTCCCAAACATCCTATTGTTTCTTTCTCTCCAAATCCAATAAACCGTTGAAGCAAATAAAATTTTTCCGAGCCTAGCCGAAGCCGACTCTCCTTTGAACATGTCGGTAGCCCATTCTAACTATTGTGACCACAAATTCCTCAATCCAATAAACCCGGATTTGACTCTTCCTAATGCCCAAACCCTTTTCGAAAATTCGCATTCGAAGAATAAGTGATCGGTACTTTCCGCTTGCTTGAGACAAAGAGGACAACCGTTAACGCCTATGATATTCATCTTTTAAAGTCTATCCGACGTTGCTAGATGATTCAAAATAACAAGGCACAAAATAAAACTACACTTCGGAGGAATATTGTAACTAGACCAAACAATACAATACCAGTCCAAATGTGGACTCGTCAAACGAATCGAGTCCCAAGCGGATTTGACGGTGAAACCATAAACCGGGTCCGGAGACCACACAATGGACGGTTCTAGGTTCGGACCGGAGAAGGAGACAAGAGGGGTCGGGGGTATTAGAATGATTAGTATTATTATTTGGAGATGGGGAATGGGCTGACAAGGAGGGTATTGGGTTTGATAATGGTGACGGAGATGGGTTTTCCGGTGATGATGGACGGTGTTGTTCCGGCGTTTGGAAAGACTTTGGAGATGGCTAAGGGTAGGAGGTCCGAGAGCTCGTTGATTGGAGGTGGTTGGGGGTGGTAGGTAGGACATTGGCTCCGGCGAAGGGGGTGGCCGGAGCTCCGACGAGATGGTCGTGCTCCAATGGAGGTGTAGATGGGTTCGGGGAACCGGGTCGACGAAGTGGGTCCATTGATAGTGGCACTGAGATGAAAGGGAGGTTGTAGTGTTGCAAAATTAGGAGGTGTGTTTTTGTTAGTCAGTAAGTCACTATTTGCTATAGGTGGAAAATTTTGGCTAAGGCATGAGGAAAAAGGGAAGGGGTTACTGGGCAAAATTTGGCTAAGGCATTAGTTATGAGAATTAACACTATAAGAAGAGTCCATTAGTGCTGGGTCATTTCAATGGCTAATGAGAGTTCGGGGTATGTCAGAATGGTGTCTCTGGGAAGGAGACGGAAAAAAGAGGGATCCGGGAATAGGGTTCAACACACACGCACAGAACAATAGTTCACACTCAACACACATTTTTTAAAAACACACGCAAAATAATTTTCAAACACTGGTCTTATAAGTAAAATATTGCGCCAAGACCATCCACACTTAGAGTGAGCTCTAATAGACCAAAAATCGCGACCCTTCAATCTATAGATTACCACCTAAGTTTTCCAAATAGAAGAGTATATTGGATTCAAAAGGAACCAAATGTAATGCTTTGTTCCACTCCTTGATTTTTTTAATGCCCAAGCCCCATTCACAAAATGGTTTCGTAACCTTATCCAAAGAAACCTTCACTCCTTTACTGGAAAGCTCTATCCCCGACCAAAGGACCTTCCGTAGGACTCTCTCTATGGAATCAACGACTAAGGTGGGGAGAATAAAGTGGGTACTCCAATAGACTTGGATACTAAGTAAAACCGATTTGATAAGTTGGAGCCTACCCGCAAAGGAAAGGAACCGAACGGTCCAAGAAGTCACTTTCCTAGTGATTCTATCCACTAAAATCGCACAATCACCGGATTTAAGTCTCGTCGACACAAGAGGGACCCCAAGATACTTTATAGGAAGGGTTCCCGCTTTGAATCCTAACCTAGCCGAAATATAGTAAGCTAGATCGTCATTTATACCCGCGGTAAACACCTCGCTTTTTTCGCCGTTAGGGACCATTTCGGAGAAGCTAGAGAAATCATTTAAGGACGAATTCAAAATAGATGCGGAGGTGAAGTCACCCATAGAAAATTGAAATAAATCGTCGGGAAAGCAAATACGCGTCAAGTTCAATTTATCGCATTTGGCATGATATCTAAAATCGGGAGAGGTAGTTTGAATAGATAAAACCCGGGTGAGGACATGCATACATATAACGAAGAGGTATGAAGAGGGGGTCTCCTTGGCGCAGCCCTCTCGCTTCCTTAAAGAATCCGTCAAGTCCTCCATTCAACGAGATGGAGAACGATGGGGTTGTGACATATTCTTTAACCCAACGAATATAAGAGTTCGGAAAGCCAAGAGCTCGAAGTGCGTCCCATATGAACTCCAATCTCACTGAATCGTATGCTTTCATAATGTCGACTTTAACCGCTAGTCTTGGAGGTCCTCCTTCGAGGTGGTAGCCTTGGAGTAGTTCTTGGGCAAGAAAGATATTATCGCTTATTCGCCTCCCTTTAACAAAAGCGGATTGGTTCCTATTCGCTAGGAGTTTAGAGATGTACTTGTATACTGTATTGCAACACGAAATCGGCCTAAAATCCTTGAGAGATGTCGGGTTTGGCATTTTAGGGGCTAAGGTTAAAATAGTGGCATTCGCTTGCCTTAATAACAAACCCGAGCGAAAAAAAATCCTTAATAGCTTCTATAATATCGCTCCCTACTATATTCCACGCCATCCTAAAGAAAGTCGCATTGAAACCATCGGGACCCGGAGCCTTATTTGGGTGTAGGCTAAACATGCATTCTTTTATTTCTTTGTCGGAGAACGGGGCCGATAAAAAAGCAGCCATGGGACGAGTTATTATTTTTCAAACTCTAGTGTCGACGGCTGCTTTTTCAGGGTACAAAATGGTGGATCTTCGCCCCAACAGATTTCTATAGAAATCTACCACCGCAGCGCTAACTGACGGAGGGTCGGAAATGGTGGTGGTTTCATTGATTTGCAAGGGAGTAATTCTATTCGAATTGTTGTGCTTGTTTATGCATTGGTGGAAAAAAGCGGAGTTTTTATCCCCCTCCTCTAACCATTGAATTCGGTTTTTTTGTCTCTTCTCACTCACCTCTCTACTAAGAAGGAGTGCAAGGCATTCCTTAGCAAGGGAGATGTTAGTAAGGGTGTCGCTTTGGATTCTGGAGTCAAGTTCCACTTGCAACATGTGGACCAGCCCCCTTGCTTCCATAATCCCGACTCGGTTTTCCTCTATTTTTCGAGCCGCTAGACTTTTAAGCGCTTGTTTAACCATGAATAGTTTCTTATAAACTACGAACAATTTTTTTCCCTCAAAAGAATGTTCCCACGCTTCTTTTACCGTTGGAATGAACTCCTCAAACTCTACCCAACTATTAAATAATTTAAACGGTTTTGGGGGGCTATGGAGATGGATCCCGAGGTTGACCAACATTGGGGAATGGTCTGAAACCCCGCAAGGCAAGAACTCAGTGTTGGAACCCGTATAAACTTCATGCCACGATTCGTTAACTAGAACCCTATATATTTTTCATTGAATTAAGTTATTCGGACTATTGTTACTCCAAGAATAGTAAAACCCTTTATATCTTAGGTCGTCTAGCCTAGCCTCATTTATGAATTTCGGGAATTCATCAAACGTATCACCCCAAATGTTTCGTCCCCCTCTATTGTCGGTTGGAAACCGAAGTGCGTTGAAATCACCCAAAACCATCCACGGAACACCGCCAACTCTAGGTCGAACCGAAGCTAAATAATCCCAAATTGGTCTTCTATGCTCAACTAAGTTTTCCCCATAAACAAATGACACACAGGTTTGTGAAGAGTCGGCATACGAAGTCAATAAACACGTAATACATTGATTAATTTTAGAAGACATCGAAAGCGAGCAAATTGTAGGGTCTCATCCTACTAAGATTCTACCATTTAATGCCTCGTCAAAATTTTCCACGAATTCCCACCTATTAGCAATAAACGTACACACACTGACCTTGTTGGATAATGATATATTTGTCTCAAGAATACCCCATACACGACACTTTAGTATCAATAATAAAAAAATTCACCTCTAATTTTTTTCTCGAGACCGTTAAGTCCTCTAATATTCCAACAAGCGATCTTGGACATTAAACAGCAAGATTAAAAAATTTCAGGAATAAAAATCTCCCCACTTCCTCCTACACATTTACATCCTCCCTCAACGAGAACTAACATGTTGGTACCATTTGTCTCGTCGGGATAGTACAAAAGTCGTAAGCGGAGAAATCTGCTTCCCTAGTCCATTTTTTAAGGTGCATCAAATATCCTAACATCATCCACAGGCCACGACTAAGCACTGCTTCGCGACTTCATTATAATAGTTAGGCTAGTGTGTTTCAAATACTTTGTTATGTGAGTTGGGCTGTGTTTCAAGTACTTCGTTATAATAGTTTTTTTAGTAATTTATTTTTAAGTTCAGTTGCCTACTTGGTTATGAATTTACATTGTTATTCGTCTATATTTTATTTCGAAGCTTTACATTTAAGGCTCTGTTTGTTTCTTCGGAAAATAATTTTCGGGGAAAGGATTTTCCAAGAAAAAGATTTTCATGAGAAACAAATAATTTTTCATGATTTTCTTGGTGTTTGGTTGCGTGAAATTTTTTCATGGAAAATCTAAAATGTACTTCATAATTTCTTTAACAAACATAATAATAAAATTACGTAATATTAGTAACAAAATCAGCATATAAAAATTTAAAACCAAAAAATTAGAATAAAGAAATCTGAAAGATATTTCAAACACAAAAAATCACATTTTACTGAGCAAAGTCCGGTGACATGCTACTTAATAAAACTCTAAAATTAACGTGTAGTCTTTACCAATATTTATTTTGACGGCTATGGAGTCTTCATTAATCTCATGGGCAATTTTTCGTAAATATTCAAAAAACTCTTCCGAAAAGGTATACTAAGATTGGTAGAATAAGGTTTTTTTTGATAGTTTGACAATAAAAATGAAGACCAGGTTGCAATTTAAAAATTGACCAATCAATCAACAATGAGTTGTTATTATATTAGACAATATAAAGAAAAGTTCTTATGAGAACCAAAGTTTTTCAGGGTGAAGAAGTATTTTTTTTATTACTGTATAATGTTTAATAGTAGATTTTTATAGTAGATTTTTTTGTGGTGCTATAATGGTATAATAGTAGATTTTTATAATATATTTGATAGAACACAAAAATTAGACCCGAATATGTCTATTCGGGCATAAATCAACCCACACATTATTAGAGGGTACCCAAGGCTTGAATCCTAAAGCCCATGGTATCGGTGAGAGCGCCCGGCAGATATTTCAGTATCTTGAAGCGAAGGATTCCCCCTCAAGACATTGTTCTCGTCGACCAGAGTCTGACGAGCGCGCCTGCAGTAAGCCAACTCAGCTCTCAGCCAAGTCAACTCCCTCACCATCTCGGTATGTTGATAACGCACCACTTTTAATTTCTCCTCAGCATCACGCAACATCTTCAGAACATTGCCATAAGATGCCTCAAAAGCTTGCACTTGCAAGGCCAAGACAGATTTGGTAAAAGGCTCAGACATTACAAGTGAATCACAGTATATATATATAGCAGAAGGAATATCTGAGGAGGTTATGAAGAAAGACAAGCTTCATAGGGGTATTTATAGATAATTTGAGAAGGGCATGAGATGAAGAGTCGCAACCGTTAGTCAGAAAAGATTAAAAGAACCGTGTGCATTAAATAGACGCGACTGTTCAAAGAGACTCTTGGATTCGTGCCATTATTTTAATAAACATGGGAAAAGCAAGTTACACACATGTCCTTATAGGGAAGTGCAACCATCTCAAGAATATTAAATAGGATTCTTTGCACTGGGCTCGAGAAAACTCAGTGGATAAGATCAAGCACAAGGCTCAAGAAAACCCATTAATGACGCCACACGCGCGTGATAAAGAAGAATACAGTAAAGATAAATTGCATTGGAGAAATAAAACAGATAAGAATAAGAAAAAGAAGAATTTTTATTGATTCCAGAAACTCCTTTACAAGAGAAGCCACAGTCAACAAAAAGAAATTACAAAAAAAAAGAGAGAATTATTTAGCAGAAGAGCATGCTTCATCATCCGGCCTCTTCTTGAACCGAGCATACACTTCCTTGAGACCCAATTTGTAAGCCCTCTTGGACGCCATATGCCTATCCCTAGAGGCCTCGAGCTCCTTAATCCGAGTACGGACCCAGATATTATCGATCAAGAACCTCTGGTAATCACTTTCTAAGGAGGCCAATTGCTCCTCCAGTTCAAGGGCTCGACGAGCTTCCTTCGTTAAAGAGACGAACCTCCTCTTGAGAATACGTGCTTTCCTAACCTCATCCTCTAAATGAGCAACATACTCAGGAAGGTTATCTCCACTAGTTCCATGAGAAGAAGCCATTGGTTCGTTATAAAAAGTGAGTTATACAAAGAAAGCAAATATAGCCCCCTTTTATAAGGATAAATATGGGGTAGATCAAATGTCATCTCGAAGCAAGATAACCCTCTTGAACTTCCCAATGACATTTATGGCTACCTAAAAACAGTTTCAGTCCAATTACGTCATCCAACAAGGTATTGAGAAAGTGAACAGACAAAAATAAGAATAAGGAAATATTTTATTAATTTCAATAATTCGGTTACAAACTTGGTGATGACACCCAACAAAAAAGAAAACTACAAAAACAAATTATCCCGAGGAGGAGTTTGCTTCAACGCCATCTGATCTAGGTTTTGACCGAGCATGCAGCTCCTAGAAGGCAAGCTTATAAGCCCTTTTTGCCGTCTTATGCTTATACCGAGAAGCCTCGAGCCTCTTTATCCGTTCAAAGGCCCAATCCCGATCAGCCATCGTCACGTGATGAGCAGCGTCCATATCAGACAATTTTTTGCCATTACAGCCAACTTCCTCTTCACAATACGAGCTTTCTTGACCTCGTTTTCTAACTAAACAATGTATTCAGGAGAGTTGTCACCAGTAGAACCACTGGGAGAGGCCATAGTCTGGCACCCCTTATCCATGTGAGTCTGTGACTTCACTAGCTAGTAGTAATTCCACGATTGACTAAAACAATTACTAGTCAGAGTGATTCTCAATGTTTATAACAATAATTGTGACAATCTGTCGCTGAGTATACAAGTGTTTATAAGTGTAATTTCACTAGCCAGTACTTGTATGATGGACTAAAATAGACAGTGGTACACGTGTATTTCAATGTGCTAAATGTGAATTCACTAGTTAGAGATTGTACAATTGACTAAAGAGAATATTATGTAGATGCTATATTTCATAAGAATTTTCGAGTTCAAATGATAGACCGAAACTTTTTTAAGTTCTAATCACCTTAATAAAAAATATCTTTTTAGACTTAAAAGATATTTGAAGTTCTTTTTAAGCTTAAAAAATAACTTATAATCTATACGAAAAAAATATTAAAATGTAAAGAAGAGTTTAAAAGCTGTTTTTAAGCTAAAAAAAGATATTATAATATTTTTTTGAAAGATAATAAAGTGTAAAAAAAAAAGATATTAAAGTGTAAAAAAACAGTTTAAAAATTTTTTTTTTGAATTATTAAGGTGATTTAGACTTAAAAATATTAAGAGAGTATTGACCTATAAACAAATCTTATTAAAAGTTGACCGACCACCAATAAGCCATTGACTAAACAAATACTAGATGTATATAATATATTTAAAACACATTTTATTGTATATTTAAGACATTGATTAGAACTTTCAAAACTATATATTTATTTCATTATCTAATTATTCCGTTATACTTCACATATTGAAAGTATTAGACAATTTATAAACTTTGAATGTACCACACATGACAAAATACAGGAATAATTTCATTACTGAAGCTAAAACATTTTTTTGCAAAACTTAGTAATTCCTTAGGCTTAGGGTAAATAATAGAACAAAAAGAAAGCAACTACTGTAATAACATATCAAGTAGAAGTACTAACTAATCTTCAAAAAAAAAAGTAGAAGTACTAACAATTTTCTTTATAGATAAACGTAAATAGTAGTGTAATATATTGAGTGAACAAGAAAGCTAGAAAAGAGTTCCAAAATTGGTTGCAAATTTAAAGAACTTGCCAAAATCGCCACACTGTCTATAAAGACGTCAACCCAATTTGAGATTAGACTAAAATCCCAATTTGCAAAACTTAGTCGAGCACAATAATAGAATAAAACTTAAACCAAACAAAGAACTCTAAAGTCCATTCTCGGCCACCATTGTTTTCTCTCTCGTAGCCATGTCACTCGTGCCGAAGCTGTGCCCACCACTGTTACGCTCGTCATCTTTTACATAGATCATTTCCTGTCCCCTGTTATAAAAGTTTAAAACTGTTATGAGCTGTAAAGATATGGTAGGTTCTATTCGAATTTATTACACAAAAACCAAGTATAAGGCAACCTAGAACTTTTGGCATTGTTATTTATAATTACATAAACCTGAGATATCACAATTAATCTGAGATAATAAAAAATTGGATTCTAAAAAATATTAAGGGGACGTTTGGCGGACAGCCCAGCAGAGCTTCCTAGGGTTAAATCCAAAATCAATCCTTAATTTAAACGCAGAGTGAAAAATGAAGTACAACATTGTTGATAATGAAAATCAGCACATCCAATATCCCAAAAACTTTTGAAAACCACATATACAATTTCAAACTCACCTCAGGGACGAAGGACAACAGAGCTAACGGATTATGGCGATAGAGAGCAACGTTCTGTCGCTGAAAACAATGTAAAAATTTAGTAAGGAAAAGTGTCGTTAATATTTAACGGCGTGAAAAAAGAAAAAGTTAAAAAAATACTTAAAAACATGTAGTTCAAATATTTAGATTTTAAATAAAACTGCACAGAAACAGTTAAAATTAACATTCTGGCAACACACATTATATTGTAAAGTATGAAAACAAATCATTTTTGAAAACCAATTACACATTCTTTAGGGTAGAACTAACTGCTGTTTTATGGTCCTGAAATTTTAATGATTCTCAAAAATTCACCAAAAATAAAGTGAAAGGACAAAAATATGATCATATTTTCATTTGAAATTTCAAAAATACAGAATAGAAGCTTACAAGCAAAAAAACAAAGCTTAAAAGATCCATCCAAACAAACACAACAAACTAGTTCCACATGGAAGTCAAACACAGAAAGGGCAGGTATCATCTGATGGTAAGTAATCACCACCTTTAATACAAAGAGCTTCGCTCACCCTTTATATAAGTCCTTAAATAAATTAATCCCCATTAACCTTCATCACTATTGATATGCAAGAAAAATACATCACACCAAAGGCAGCATGAGATAGAAAACCATAGAAAGTGCCAAGCCAAAAGATTTACAAACAATATGTTCATTAGCAGTAACCAAGATAGCATTTGACAATTTTGATACTTCAGCTTCTGCCTGACCAAACTCCTTTTTGTTTCCTTGCACATATAAATTGAGTCGACCTTTCAATAACTCAGTGAGCTTCTCTTCTCGTTCTCTTTTAACAACCTTCATTAAAAAAACAAGTTCCAGTAAGCATCCAACCAACCAAAAAATAGTAAAATAGAAGGCACAGAAATTGAAACTTCAACGACATTATGCACAGAACAGTTCCTAAATTATAAATTCTCTTTTAATACCTCCTAATTACGGTGTTCGAAGAGACACTTAAATGACAAGCTTGTTATTAATATAATGTAAGCTAATACAATGAGATTCTAGCTTTGAAATTTTTCAGCCAAAAGAAAAGAGTGGAATTGGTGAAGACCAAAAAATGCAAAATTACAGTATGATCATGTACTTATGAAAATGGCTAAGAGATTGTTAAAGCTGACATAAATATAAACTGAGACAAGAAACCAAAGAACACCATCAAACGCTAAACTGCAGTTCTAAAAGCTACACTAGTACAGGATTAATCCTTAAGTTATAAATCATTGCACCATACACAAGTACAGGATTAAGTTTCTCAAAAGAAAGTATAATGCAGATTCTAGATTTTACAAGGTTTTAATTGTTCCACAATTGTCCATACACTTGAGAAAACTGAAATGTTTCATAACTGTACTGTCATTTGAATAATTCCAGTTACAGAAATGTCTATCCCATTCGATTTAGTATAACAGGCCTTCAAAGCGATGAGGAAGATTTGGAAAAGGGGCCAACTTTCCCTTTCGTGTCTCTCTCTCTTCCATATCCCTTCGAACTTTTTGTTGTTTTGTTTTAAATTGCTCCCTTGCAGTAATTGAAAGGTTATGGATCAAGCCACTTGAGATATGGTTACTAAATAATAAATACATATTACTTTTCTTTCAAACCCATTAGGACCACCCTAGCGAGATTTGGCACTAGGAGGTGCAGGGTTCGAATTCTTATGAAGTGCTAGGTGTGATAGCTTTTAAACCTCTTTGGTAAGATTTTAAAAAAACTATTATTTTTCTTCCACATTTAGCTCACTGGAAAAACAAAACCATTCACTTTTGATGTTTTGAAAATACCAAAATGCTTGATAAAATTACTCATCCTTTTAGTTGTCGCTAATATGACTCTTGAACACCCCAGAAGAGATTGCAAAGTGGAAACGGTCCTTACTTGCATCATATTTTCTCCAGGATGAGTCGGTGTTGTCGAAATCCAACACTACAAACAGAAACACTTGCTATTGTTCAATTGAGAAAGAAAAAAATGAAAGAATTTCTCTGGTTGCTTAATTATCACTCATTTTGATTATATTTAAATAAAGAGGAGAGCAACCTGAAGCCATCAGTGGAAGGGAAGACAGTCGGTCTACCAAAGAAAGCCGAGTGAACTACAAACAACTTAAAAAAAACTTATTAATGTGTGTGAGTTAGGTACTACTCCTCTACCAGAGTTATTCCTATTCCTGACAAGGATACAGAAGATTAATATTTACTATAACTCATACCTTAAGGTAGAGTAAAGTGCCAAATGGAGCAGGTGATTCTGGTGAATTCTAAAAATTCCACCTGCAAAAAGACACGCTGGAGTTGAAATTGCATCATATGAAGTAACACAAACAGAGGCCTCACATATTTTAAATTTGGAGTCCTTGTGCACAATCTCAGAAAAAAAAGAAATGCAAATGTTCCTTTTCAAAACTGAAAATAATTTTAGTAATCAAGTGAAATTATCAACTAAGTCTAAGATTTTGAGAAGTAATCTATATATTGTGCCCCTATTGAACCATTTCAGATTTATATCAGAGAATGATCCAAAATAGAACTTCTTATCTCATAGCCACCGCAAAGGAATGTTAGCAACATTGTTCTTAAATGTTCTCTATGATACTTACTTTTGGGGGTAGTATCAAAAATCAATAGCTAACACTATGCTTTCACTAAAAAAACACAGATATGGAAAAAAAAAAAAACTCTTGCCTGTGTTGTAGTAATAAAGAAGACAAGTCATGCCAATATGATATAGTTTGTTGAGGATGTAAAGCAAAAACAATATACAGATCCAAAATTTTAGATTTATTTACCTCCAAGCCTTCTCTTGAATATTGCGCAGATTTCGTCCATTTTGTGAGTGGGTCAATGCCAAGCTCTTCAACAAGGTTGAAAATATTTCGAAATGGATACCAAAAACCTAATTTAAAAGATAAAATTAGCTAGTGAGTTTTGTGATTGACCATGAGATACCGATTAGGTAGCTTAAAAAATAATGTTAAAGCACTTGCGGAGATATATCCCAGGCAACCAATCTTAGATGCGCAACACCGTTGAATTAATGTAGATTCATTTCTAAATCGTGACACCATGGGAATGCACAACACCGTGGGAACTATAAAGACATAATAGCATTAAAAAGAAATACTAAATCTATTATAGAGAGAAACTATTTAAGTTAGGCTACTCACTCGTGCAAAAACAGTTTTGAAAGGAATCACAAAGACCAGAAATCAACAAAAGCAACACCAACAAGGCTAACTCACGAGTCACGCCAACTAAATAAGCTTTGACCTTTTTTGAGGTACAAACCAATGAAATGAACAACAATAATCATTAACATCGGAATTAATGATCAGCGTATCTGAAATAATCAAGATTGCAGTAAATCCGTTGGCGCAAAGGATAATATCATTGGTAGAAAAGTAAGCATTCAATAAACTCCAATATCACCTAAACAAGAGCAAGAATAGTAGTCCGGTTCGGAACATTCCCTAACTCAGCTTTGTTTCCTAATCAACAACTTTATGTGGATATTATCAACTTTAATTCGCAAACATGATTGCGAACATGTGAGACTCATTTTTGATAAAAAAAAAAATTACCTCTGATTCCGAAATCGGCAGGGATACAAAAAACTGAACATAAACATGAAATTTAGGGACAACCACATTGGTATAGAAAAAAAAATATTAAATAGAAATTTTATTTCCTCAACGGCATAAGCCAGAATTTTAAAACAAAACCTTTCAACTCTTCAACAACCCTAAAATCTTAAACACTGGTCCAAATCAGTCATCAATAAAATAACCACTAATTTATTTATTTAGATAAAAATCAGCCACGCGAGTGACGTGACTAACCAAGCCCTAGAAAATGGAAAAATTTGTCCATTAATGGAAGAAACGAGCTAAAAAGGTGAACAGAAGAAAAGGAATTTTTAGCATATAGTCATTTTGAAAACATTTTTTTGCAAAACAATCTCTTTGTAGAGCTAATCGAAAAATAGGACTTCTTTTACAGAAAATACCTGATTCAAATAAAAACAAAAAAATGAAACAGATAAATTCATAAAAAAGTTCAGCTAAAAACAACCCACCACGAATAAATTCAATAAAATGAAGAAAACCCACCAATTAAATCACGAAATTCCTCCCAAAAATATGCAAAAACTGTAGAAAACAACACACAAAAAATCAAAACGCCAAAAATAACTAAGACAAACCCTATACAGTAACGAATTAAACTGAGGAAAGACACTGATACAATCGCCCAAATTCCAGAATAAAGATGTGCGAAATTGAAGAAAAGAAATTAGTGACAAAAGAACTACCAAAAGTTATTGTCGTTAATCTCGAGTTATTCCTTCCGATTTCTTTCTTCTCTTTTTTAAATTACATGGTTTTTTATTTATTTTTATTATCAATTTAATTGTTATGGTTCATATATATTCTAACTCATGTAAAAGCTCAGATGTAACCGGACAATGTGCCATTAAACATGCTGACATGTCAAAAAGGGCAACTAGATATTATGGGTTTTTATTTTGCTCCGTTCTACCTTTATAAATCACCGTTAAATACAGAACCTTGTATCATTCCCTTTACATTTATACGGTAACATTAGAATAGTAATCTAAATTAGAATAGTAATCTAAAAGTGTTGTGAGATTATTGGACTCTTGGGCTTATACTTTATGGGCCCAAGTTGGGCTTGTAACCCTACCCCTCTATCTATATAAAGAGGGCTATGGGTCTTGTATTTTACATTGATTCGCATATTCATTCATAATAAAGACTATACCGTTCTCCCCTCTCTCTACTTCTGTCTCCCTATATACGTAGCTAATAGTGTATTACAACACGTTATCGGCACTTTGCTCGCGCAGAATAGAAGACTGTGATATTTGTTCAAAGAACATCTCGAATACTGGGTTATAAACATACGGCCAAACTCTGAAGTTTTTTTTGGTGTTCAATCGACCTTTCCAAAATACATGGCGTACGGTATAATATTTTATCCTTCTTGCAATTAAAATAGCCGATGTATGTCTATTAATATTATGAACTTAAATTGCATGCCATCATGGATTGGTCTGACTAATGATAGTTTGTAAAAAAAAATATACATGCATGCTATATGAAATAGTATAACTATGTGTGTGATTTTTGTAGAACACGTCATAGTTGATAATACTGAAACTTTGATTGCAACACAAAATACCCAGTTGTGTTTTTATTATATCAATCGGAAATAACATACACCCATGTATACCCTGATGGTGTTAGAATTTGTATAGTATCACATGTTTAATTATGAGCTGTATGTAAATCTCATATGTTAATGGGATAATAGATATTGCATGTTACTATACTATTAATTGTAACCCTAACCACATGTTATAGTGAAACTATATATACTGGTAAAAGAAACATATTGATATTGCTAGTACTCACACTGCTATTGATTTTACAAGTAAAATTGGAATCATTTGTATTTATCCTAATCAATTAAGGCGAACACAGGTTTCTACCTCATAATTTTGCGTATAGATACTTCCCCAGTAGCACGTGGACAGTTTTGAGTATTTTTTAAGTTACCATGTATGTAATGTATGCATATGGCAGTCGTATCATAAATATTGAATCAAATCTTGTGAATGTGATTTGTTATATAAATTGTTACGATGAATTAATATTTGATTTCATGATATAATGAATCTTGTGAATTACCATGTATTTAACCTGTGTGTGTGTTGTAAATTGGTAAATAAAATATATTATATACATGAATGATTTAGTTACCATGTATAGAATTATTCATATGACGATAAACATAGATAATTGATTGATATCTTGTCAGCGTAATCATATCTTTTGATATTATCATATATAAATATCACATATGCCAGTAAATTATTGGATTAGATCTAATTGATAATCTTAAATAGATTTGATTTGATATGTTAGAATCTTTATGGATTGATTGATAATCTTAAATTGATTTGTTTATAACACCAAATCTACTGCATGATTAGATACCTAAAATATATTTACTGCATGTTTATATATATATGGTTAATATAGACAGGTACAATCTATATTTAATTTATTGCCATGTTTATGATATGATAATTTGCGAAATCATATATTTTCACATTTAAGTTGGAAAAATTATGAACCTTCCCCAACTAGGCTCACCTATTTGGATACGATGTCTAGGAAAAATATAGGCGGAAGTCGATATCCTAATGAGGTCGGGTTTTAAGTGGCATTCGTGCCCTCCACCCTCACCGTCTTTCCTGGTCGTTTTTCAAGTAGAGCTACCGAAAGGGGTTGACTAAATAATAATTTCCCCGAGTGTGTTTATATAGTGATGTATGTTTCGCCGAATTGGTGTCTCAGTATCGACCCGTCGTTCGATCAATGAGAACCAATTCACATTAAAAGCAAAACTAATGTTTTCGAACCTGTCGTTTCGGGAAAAAAAGTTTGTGCTTGTGCAAACCATAAACATATAAACCAGTCGTTTTATATGATAAATAATCCAGAACTCCCAACACAAGTTGGATGCCATCTATGATGAGAAAAATCGCAAAACATACTTGCGACTGTTTAGACGTTGATGTTATTCCGTCACCACATGTTACTCACCCTGATGTGTGAAAAATGTGATGCCCAAAATTTTTTTTTTTGGATGCCATCCTTGATGAGTAAAACACAAGTTTGTTGTTACCCTCATGATGAATGCTAAGACGTTGATTTTATTCCGCCGCTACATTTGAGACGTGATGACGTCTATGGTGAACAAATGTCTGAAATTGACATATTGGAGCAATCCTTCACCAAAATACTAGCTTGGAAATTGTATTCCATAAGCAGTATCGTGAATTTATATTCACCATGTTCCTTTATCGCCCATCTGTTATTGGATAAGAAAATTACCCCGGTGAGTAGTTTTAATCCTATTGGGTCAATGGCGAATTGTTTGCCTGATATTAATGCTCTTCGTGTACATTTTTTTTTCACGAATCGAGAACCGAGACAAGTGTTATTTGTCTCGAACTGTCGCGATCCCGATGAATCGCTTAGCCAAGCGAGATTTTAGACAATCGTCGAAATTGAAACCTGTGGCTCCAAGACAGTAATTGAAAGGAACAATATGGGCCGTTGTCACAAAGTAAGAGATGATGCTCAATGAGCCAACTCTATGCTATAAAGACAACGGTCATGCACGGTTACTCCTTAAATAGTTCACAACTATTATAAAGGTGGAAAAACCGATGCTAATGTGGTTAAAGTTAATTGAAAGGAAACTATTGAGACCCCCGATTTTGTTGCTCAAATGAGTTTGATACCTTTCTTTACTGATTTTGATAAATCATTGAGCCATTTTTTCGCTCATCTGGATTATGTTTTCCATTTGGATTATTATTTTTCCATTTGGACCATACTTTTGGATTATGGTTTGCCTGTTTATGAAATTTCTCGAAATAATTTAAAGTGTTTATTGAGCAAATTCTTTTGACAAATGTGACCAAACTTTAAATTATGAAATTTTAGGCAATACTTGTGGTGTAGTTGGTTTTCTAGAAATAGTGGGTAACAGTGTACCACATAATTTCACCAACTACTTGCCTAAAAGTGTACTCAGTGACAGCGATTCTGGACCTGTCGTTCCAAATCGAAATCTTTGGTAAAGCCAAATTGATTTGTCAAATATGAGGCGTTATACTCCTATAGGTCCTGTCGTACCTTGTTGAGTTATAAAATATTCGAGAAAACTAGTGTTACCTGGTAATAGCTCATGAAAGAATTGAAATTTCTTTACATAGTCTCCATTCAATACGACCAAAAGCGTATTTTAGAGGAGTTGAAATGTCTTTCAAGTGGTTGCTACCACATTCTTTAAAGCATTTAAAGTTACCTTATCATTTCGCCTGTCGTCGAAATGATAAAGGATTTACATGCTAAGACATGATTGTCTATACTATCATTCGCCTGTCGTCGATTGATCAGAGAATTTTGATATTGTGGCATTGACCGGATGAGATATTCCCGGGTCAAAAGACGATAGTTGATTTATAATCGCATCGCATTTGGATTCTCTTTGAGGATATATTTCGTGATTAATCCGAAATTAATGCCACTAATGCTCACTTTGAAAGACTAGTATGTGTAAAGATCACGAAAAGAACTCGTAGAATTCTTGTAAAGAATTGAAGGAGTTATTGTGGACTTATCCAACCATAAGACGGACCATAAATATAAATGGTTATGGTTGATGCATCGACAATAAGGTCACATGATTATTGTTGTCCACAGAAATGCAGCATTTTCTAAACTTCTAGCCCTATCATTAAGTTGATGGCTCATGATCCGGATTATCCTGAAAAGTCTAGTCGACTTGATAATTCCGAAGAGTAAGAATCGAAATTTCGATTTGAATTACTTGAGTTTGGAAATTGAAACTGAACATCCTGTCGATTATGTTCAGACCCAAATGGACTCACGGAAAGTTTGATGATGCGACTGTAAATGATTGCACGCATTTCTTGGTCTTGCGCACCAAGATTTATATTTCCGTGTGGGGTTATGCTATTTTGCTGCATTGGTCCGTCATGAGGCCCATAGACACTCAAACACCATATGCGTACCAGCTGGTTATTGGTTATGAGCCAGAAGTCTCATATTAACGCGTGTTTGGAGTGCTTAATTAATATTTTGATTGAGCCGCTATAGCGTTCAAAATATGGACCTCTTAAGGGAACATAAGTCGATTATGAATCCCATACCTATCATTTGATAGAGTAACCTTGGCAAGCGATCTCTTTACCGCATAATATGCGAAAGTGACATCGCTAAGACTGTTCTCCCCGTCGTTAGGGGGAGATTTGCACGTTACCGTTGATAAGGAACGACGTGAAGTAACGTGGCATAACACACTCAGTCTTAGCTTGATCCCCAAAAATGCACTTAGTGATAAGTAAGTGCATAGACTCCCTCAAGTCTAACTAAATGCCAGACGCATTTAATGACTTTATGAGATGTCCCGAGATCATTTATACCTGCTGCAAAATGCTTGCAAGGATAGACGTCCCTGTCGGACGCCGTGTTCCTGTCGTAACACGTTGTTTTGGCCGAACCCGCCAAGCAAACGACGCTGCCGTCGGCCGTCAGTCTGTCATCCTTCCCAAGATATGAGAAAGTTGACCGGTTCTTAATTCGTTCAGCCCCAGAGGTGGTGAACTGAAACTCGTTTGTTGCACGAGATTATAAAGGATCAAGGAGATGTGTGATTTCCTCCTCATCCTAAGAATCTCGAAATATCTGTCGATCATGATATCTTAGACGATATTGAAGCGAAACGAGACTGTCATTGATTACTTGTTCATATATTCGGTGACGACTGATAATATGAGCAAATTATGACAGGGAACCATGTACCGTTGCCTGAAGTCAACGTAGAATAGACTGGACTAATGGAAACTTGTAATCCAAGTAGACTCCTTAGCGAAAGTGTGTTCGGACCTGTAGCTCCAACACCACCAATGTTAAACGAGTTCGTTTATTTGGTTATTCGTAAGGAAGAGTGATGAGAATAATGAGATTGTAGAATGCTCGCCTAGTAGCGCAAGGCTTCTCTCACACCTTGGAATTGATTACGAGATGGTTGATTTCTTCGTAATGGACATTATAACAGTCCCCTACTTTATCAGTTTAGTAGTTTCCCAAAAACTGATTATGCAGTATGTGATTGTGATCACTGTTTTATCTCTATGGGGATTTAGACAAAGAGATATAAATGAAGGTCCCTGTGTGACTTCATGTGCTTGAATCAAGTAGTTTCTGACCACGGAACATGATCTCAATTGACTGAGACGTTCACTATATGGATTAATATAATCCGAGCGGATGTGGTATACCGCCTAAGTGACTACTTGATCAGCTTGGGATACTTGAACAAGTATTATGCCCTTGCATGTTTTATTATGCGATCCATTTTTGGATTTGCCTTCGAGATGAAGGATCTTAGGAAGACACGGTAGTGACTCGGCCCGATGATCGAGTCCCGTAAAGATTGAATATAAGTCCATGATTCAGACTACACCCAGAAGGTGTTATGACGTTTTAGTCATTATGACGCTAAGTCGTCAGATTCTCCCATGATCGTTCGATCACTAGACATTGATATAGACCCATTCCGTCCCTGATGTGAAGATGAAGAGATATTGAACCATGATGTTCATATCTAAGTACAATAAGCGCATTATTGTACTTGGTCTAATGTGCTAGGACGAACATCTCGTCTGCTGTGAATGGTATAGCTCGACACAACATCGCGCTAACACGCTGCCATCGAAATGGCATAAAAGACATTTTCCCATTACCTTAAGGTAACTGTGGATGAGGGCTTGTCTTATCCCATTTGCGTCATCGAGTGTACCTACCCCCTTCGGTACTCGAATTAACGCAACCCTTTTTCGGTTATACCGATGCTGGTTACTTATCAGACCCGCATAAGGGATATTCCTAACATGGTCTGTCTTTACCATTAGGAATAAGGCAATATCTTGGAGGTCTTGGAATGACTCAAAATGAATCACTCTGATCTACTCGTGCTCTATGAGACGACTAGAGAGTGTATATGGCTTCGAGCTCATATTAGCCATATTTGAATTACATATGCTCTGTCTCACGATCCAGATAAAACACTTGTCTTATTTGAGGACAACTTGTTGTTATCGATCAAGAGAGACATGGGTAGATTATGCTATTTAGCATTTCTTGCCGAAATAAATCTTCACATATGAAGTTTAAGAGCATCCTGTCGAATGCTCGTTTTATTCCACGTTATATTTTCTTGCATACAGTCGTGTGCAAGTAAATGAGACATCCAGTCGAATGTTCGTTCTCTTTCTTGGAATATGAAATCTTTGCACCCAGTCGTGTGCAAGTGAGGGGGAGCATCCAGTCGCATGCTCGTGTACTCTTTTTGTCCTTAGACCAAGGTTTTTTCCCACTGGGTTTTCCTTCGCAAGGTTTTTAGCGAGATACGTTCCCATCTTATCTCACTTAAGATTGCCGAAATTAGGGGGAGTATCCTGTTGTATACTTCTTACCACTGTGTACTCTTTTGTCCTTCGACTAGAGATTTTTTCCCACTGGGTTTACTCTAGCAAGGTTTTGATGAGGCACATGTTTTGTGGTTGATCCCCTACTACTACCATTGTTGCACTCTTTTTCCTTCGATCAGAGATTTTCCCATTGGGTTTGCTCTGGCAAGGTTTTGATGAGGCACACTGTTTTGTGGTTAGTTACTTACATGATATTTCGGCCTATATCATTCGGCTACACAGTTTCTCCTAGGTACCGGTTTTGTCCCACACTGGGTTTTCCGTCCCTAAGGTTTTTATGTGTTTAGCACTGCGAATGAACTCGACTCAGATCGACTGCATGAAGACGAAGAATTCAAGACGTCCAAAGGGGGAGTGTTGTGAGATTATTGGACTCTTGGGCTTATACTTTATGGGCCCAAGTTGGGCTTGTAACCCTACCCCTCTATCTATATAAAGAGGGCTAGCGGTCTTGTATTTTACATTGATTCACATATTCATTCATAATAAAGACTATACCGTTCTCCCCTCTCTCTACTTCTGTCTCCCTATATACGTAGCTAATAGTGTATTACAACAAAAAGTTCTTTTTTTTTAATAGAATTTTAAAACTTACGGTTCAGATCTAATCTAAAATAATCAAACGGTTCACAAATTAACAGTACAATATGCAGTCAAACACATTGACTTCATAAAATGGGTCCCCCTATATTGTGGGAGTGTGTCGTTCTCACGTTGTTTTTCTTTGTGAAACGGTTCGCACCTTTTAAGTAATATGTGAATAGTTCTCCTTTTTTTAACATAGTTTTTTGTAGGAGTGGGTTAGGGTCGGGACCCGATCCGTAAACGTTCAACCCGTATCCCGACCCGACTACTTTTGGAAGTGAAAAAAAAATCTCGATCCCGACCCGACAAAAGTCGGGACCCGACTTTTTCGGGACCTGAATTTTCAGGATCCCGTAGGGTCGGGATAGGTTTATCCCGAATCTCCCGACATATTTTTTTATTTTAGGACGACGTCATTTTTTATTAGCAATTTTCATTTGATAAGTCTAAACATGTTATTAACACGAAACATAATTCTAGTTTAAAAATAACATTCCTAATAAATAAATAAAAAATTAGCATTTAGTAGAAAAAATAGTGTGAAAGTACAAATAATGGAGTAGATAAAAAAATTGATACGTTTTTTATCAGATTATTTTAGTATTTAGTTTTATTCACACAAACAACAATTATGATACTAAATGAGATACATTATCATTATATTTTATAATCGGAAAATAATAATCATTTATCTTTCTTGAAAATAATAATATAATTTTTTAATTTAAGTGTATTTTTTATTTTAATAGTTTCATATATTCATATATTCAAAACTATAAATTTATATTATACTTATACTTATATAATTATAGTTAATATATAAAACAAAAAAGATTGTAGCTCATGTGGTAGCGTGCTTACATTGTATGTTAGAGGTATAAGGTTTGATTCTTATCATTTGCATCTGATTAATTTTTATTTTTATTGTCCAATTTTTCCAAAAATACTCTCACTATGTTTTAATAATTACCAATATAGTTAATCTAATTAATTAACAAATTGTCCTTTATATTTTCCTAATTACGGATTTAACCTAAATTAATTAACAATTCGTTTTAACTTGCATAACTAAAATAAATGATATCAAATCTGAATATTATGTTCAAAATAAAATATATTATGAGATTTATGTCATTACGCGTCTCACACGCAACGCGTGTGTAAATTTTACTAGTAAATAAATTATAATAAGTCAACTAAGCCTACCAAATTTAGCCATTTTTTTCTTTCAAAAATACTCTTACACCTGTATATTAATTACAATAATATCATAATCACATAAAAATATAAAAAGTAAAAACTAATAAAATTATTTATCACTCTTTAACAATCAAACATTATTTTAAATCTTAAATTATGTTTTTTTTTATTATCCATATATTTATACGATTAGTTAGTATAATTATACGTAAACACGCGCTTTATTAAAAAACAACTTAACTAAATATTTTGGGAGTGTGCCCAAAACGTGACCACCTGGTGACGTGGTAAGCGTAACTAACAAAATACTATAAACGTGAACCACCTGGTGATGTGGGCCAACGTGACCATACCCAATAAATCTCTTCTCCTCCCCACTAACGTTCTCAACCGCTTCATTTCCCTTTCTCTCACATCAAACACACAATTCACACTCCATCCTCACTCTCTATATCAATCAATCTCTCTCTCTCTCTCTATATCTCTATATCTATACATATTTCTATATTATATATATATATATATATACTGAAATGAAGCGAAAGGTGCAGCATTCACCGGTGACTCGCAAGCTCCGATCAACCCTTCCCCGTCGCCGTCGACCGGAGATATATCCAATCATCATCTCCGGCAAGGTCCAAACGACCGTATCCTCCTCCCCACTCTCTCTCCTCACCACCGACCTAGAGGCCTCCACCAGAGTCTCTGCCAACTCTCCGGCGAAATCCTCCGACAGCGTACGCAGGATCGTCACCAGGCTGTACTCGAAGAGGAGGGAGAATCAGGAGAGAGAGAATGAGTCCTCCTGCGTCGAATCGAGCTCGGTTATCAAGAAGAGAGGGAATGAGGAGAGAGAGGTTTCGACCGCTGCTATCTCGGACTCCTCTTGTGTCGAATCGAGCTTTAATAAGCAAAACGAGCTCTCCACTGCTGAGTTTCCATTGAAAATTGTAATTCCGTCTGTTTCGGAGTCCTCTTGTGCAGAATCGACTGTTAAGCAAAACGACCTCGAGGTCTCTACAGCTGATCAGTTTCCGGTGAAAACCGAGGATTGCTCCAATTTGGTATGTTCGGAGCTTCTTCTCTGCGACGAGGACCAATCGGATTACTCGTCGGCATTTTCTGATCTGGAATCCGACGTGTTTGGCCGGAGCTCGTCGGATTATACTCCGTCGGTTTGGTTGGATTCCGGTAGTGAGTTTTCGGAGAGGTCTGTTGGAGACGATTCGACTCCGTCTCCGACTTTTTCTCTCTTCCTTCAGTTCGCTCAGGAGTTCTGCCCTTCGGCCTTCTCTCCGGGTGAGAAATCGGTCTCGGAGGTGGTGGATGAGCATAGAGTATGTTGCTAATCCTTTTATTGTACTCGTTTGTGTTTAATTTTTTGAGTTGAATTGGAATAGTTTCGGCTTGATTAGTACAAAGTGAGGTTGTTAATCAGGGTTCAAATGTAGTAGTAAGTGTAAATAATTAGTACTACGTGAATTTAATTGAAATTGTTACATTTTGATTAGTACAGAATGAGGTCTTAATTAGTATTAAACTGAAGTAATTTGTGTAAAATGTGTAATAAGTGAGTTTAATTGGAATTGATCAGGTTTGATTAGTACAGAATGAGGTCTTAATTAGGGACTTAATTAGTGTTAAACTGTACTCCAGTAATTAGTGTAAAATGTGTAATACGTGAGTTTAATTGAAATTGTTCAGTTTTGATTAGTACAGAATGAGGTCTTATTTAGTGTTAAACTGGAGTAGTAAGTGTAAATAATTGTGTAATACGTGAGTTTAATTGAAATTGTTCAGTTTTGATTAGAACAGCGTGAGGTCTTAATTAGTGTTAAACTGGAGTAATTAGTGTAAACATGTACTACATGGGTTTAATTAATGTAAAATGCGTAATACGTGAACTTAATTCAAACTGTTCAGTTTTGATTAGTACAGAATGAGTTCTTAATTAGTGTTAAACTGGAGTAATTAGTGTAAAATGCGTAATACGTGAACTTAATTCAAACTGTTCAGGTTTGATTAGTACAGAATGAGGTCTCAATCAGTGATAAACTGGAGTAGTTAGTGTGAATAATTGTGTATTACGTGAGTTTAATTGAAATTGTTCAGTTTTGATTAGTACAGAATGAGTTCTTAATTAGTGTTAAACTGGAGTAACAAGTGTGATTAATTGTGTACTACGTGAATTTAATCGAAATTGTGCAGTTTTGATTAGTACAGAATGAGGTCTTAATTAGTGTAAAACTGGAGTAATTAGTGTAAATTGTATAATACGTGAGTTTAATTGGAGTTGATAAGGTTTGATTGGTACAGAATGAGGTCTTAATCACTGTTAAGTTGTAACAGTTAGTGTAAATTGTGTAATACGTGAGTTTAATTGATTAGTACAGAGTGAGAACTTTACTTAGTCACTGTTAGGTTGGAATTTTTTCAGTGTAAATAGAGTAATGGATGAGTTTAATTAGAATAGTTCAGGTTTGATCAGTACATAGTGAGGTTTTTATCATTGTTACTTGGAATAATTTGTGTAATGGATGAGTTTAATTGAGATTACTCTTTTTTTATTAAATAGTTAAAGAAATTAATTTAAATGAATGTGTTAGTTTAAGCATGAGCTGAATTGAACTAGTTCCTTTTTTTTTTATTAGCTACAGAGTAAAATTTTAATCACTGTTGAATTAATTTATGTATATAATGCATGAGTTTGTTTGGCTGTGAGGTTAGAGTATTGTTCAAGTTAAGTAGAGCCTACTCTCAAGTCTCAATCAGTAATCTTGAATTTCACGAGTTATTTTAATTAACCATGATTAAATTTATTAGAGTAGTTAATTCCTTTCTTAAATATTAACTACTATTTTGATTGGCTGTGACTTGTGAGCTTCGACTGTTTATACCCGTTGGATTAATCATGCTAACTGCAGTGACGTGTATTAGTCAGTTTCCTTTATTGATTATTCTATTTATTTCTTCGCGTGAAGTTTGAATTTAATATCTGCTGTTTGCGTTTATAATGATGAAAAATTCAATTGACGTTCAAATTAAATTTTATCTGCATATATGTACACACCGACCGTCAAAATATTAGTCATCTGGTGATGAAGTACTCGTTCCGTTCCTATTTAATTATTCATTACGAAACTACGTGCAATTTTGACCGGTTAAGAACTTGTATCAAAATTGTTGGAATGAATTTTTTTAAAAGTTGATCATATAGTTCAAATGTTAAATTTTATGATTAGATTTAAAAAAAAAATCATTTTGACAATTTTAATACAAGGTATAAGTCGGTCAATTGCACGTAGTTTCGTAGTAGACAATTAAATGAGAACGGATGGAGTAACTAAGTAACATAGTTGATCGTATTAATTACATGTCTTGATTTAAATGATTTAGTGTAAGAGGTTCTGAAATTAACACGTTCTAATGCTTAGCTCACTTTTTCAGCCTCTAAAACAATGAATATTATCTATTTCAAAATGAAGTGAAATATGGCTTTTGACTATTGTGTGTTAGTAATTAGTATCATCATTTTTTATCCGTATTTAAAATGATTATTTAATTAAGCTCCGTCACGATGATTGTTCCATAGCACCGGTTTTAAAATTTCATAAATTATAAAATAGTTACACGTATATATGTATGTATACAGGTGGTTCCGATGGAGGATGAGGAGGATGAGGAGAGCTACACGATGCTGAGGAGTAGAGAGAGGAGAGAGGTGTACATGCATGACTACGCTGAGGAGTACTGTTCCGAGACCGACTTTGGCCACCTTGTTATTCAGCAGAGGCTCGAGATCGTTCACTGGATCGTCGAGGTCTCTCCTCCTTTTCCTCATTTTTAACTTGTTTGGACTTGATTGTTATAATTTCTAATCTATTGCTCATTATCAATGTGTTTACATTTGGGTCAATAGGAAGCAACAGTTTAATTGCAAAACACGTGATGTTAATTTTAATTGTATTTCAACATTAATTGCCTATAGGAAAAGTTGTGAAAAGTCAGGCCAATTTAAGTAAGTACCAAAGCTCCCTGATGTTTTAACTAATATCTATTTGGTTACCAAAGTTTTATGTACACCACACCAGTAGAGTCCCTATTTTTGAGAATAACAGATATGGTCCAGATTTGAAGGAAAGTGACATTCCATTACGTGAATTTTTATTTTAAAATGCTTTGTTAAGTCAATTCAAGATTTATGACCATGAAGTTGACTAAGTTATCCATTAATAATTCGTTGATTTGCTACTGGCATACCTCACGATAGTCACTTGATGACTCCCAACTTAAGGATTATAAATGTGTTTTAATTATAATTATGGAATTCGTTAGTGTATCTAATTACATAAAATATTTGTTATGTTTATACAAGTGATTACTACTTTACTACTCCTAGTCACTAGTTCTTCTAACTTAAGTAAATACCAATGGTCCCTGAAGTTTCAATAAGTAATTTTAGCTACCATAGCTATAATTGCAGCAGCAGTAGTCCACAATGTTTAGAAATTGATAGATATGGTCCAAATCTTTAGAAAAGTGACAGGTCATTTTGTTGTTTTTCTTTATAAAATCTTAAATTAAATGATTTTTTTGACATGAAGTTTACCATTTGATGCGTGAATAAATCAATAGTATCTCATTCACTGAAATGGTGGGGATCACACTGTAACGTAACCCTGCTAACTTAATCCCACCTTCACCTTCACCTTCTGCATCGAGTATTTCCTTCTATTTTTTTCATCATATAAAGTGTCACTCATTCCCATTTTCACATGTTCCATCCTAGAATTATTCTATTAATATAACTCTTAAGTATATTTCAACGAAATGATCTTTGTTGATTATCTGTGTCGGTGTTAGCCTACTGATCTTGTTTGTTTTCCTTAATTTCCTCTTTGACTTATTTTTAGTTCTGGGCCATGTTTTTCCAGAAATTAGAGCTTCTTGGAAAAGCATTGAGACCATGTCTTTTGTCTTTGTTCCCCACTCATTACAACATATAAGTTCACCTGTGCTCTTTTGGTAAATATAGTGTAGAGTTGGGGTTTTGAACTTTGTATGAAAAAGTAGAGGATGATTTTCATATTTATTTGTTATGCATATGGAGAATAGTTAGTATCAATTTATTACTACATTTGTAATCATATAATCTATACCCAAACTCATCTGAATTGATTATGAATGTTACCAGATCTTTAGACCTCCAAAACATGCACTGTTAAAACTTAAACCCCTCGACTCGAAACTTTTGTCAGAGGAAACAATAACACAGGCCTAGAATATAAAATTTGATGTTGAGGGGACTGAATGATTATTTCTGAAAAGGCCAATAGTTTGTGATTAAATTCTGGAATATGTCTTTTGATTCACGTGAGCCTGTGCACTTTCTAGCACAATCGTACATAAGCCAAACATTCTCCTATGATTTTCATGATTTTGTTATGAATGATTAATTGGTAGATGTCAAATATCGGGTTAGTCATTGTTCAGAAGGTTAAAACCAGCAGCATACGGTGCTTTAGCCTTTACATATGTTCTTTTGGTGATTATCCTTCCTGACAATAGCTTGAATGCTTCACCGAGTGCTTGCTAAAATATAAGTGAAGATGAAGTGTCATAAAATGTAGTAATCATGACTTAGCTGTTGTAAAAAAAAATGATATTACCAGAAAATACCCGTGGTCATAAATCTCCACCATATTTTTCCGATCTTGATAAAATTAGTGTTGTGACAACTAAAGAACAGCATCACTATTGTGATTTTTTATTTTGTTTGGCCAGTAAACTTTTTCTGCATCATCTACAATCAATTGACTTGTCCATCTATCTTGTATATAAGCAGGAAGCTACTGCAAAGGAGCTGCATAAGGAGACCTTGTTCTTAGGTGTTAGCTTGCTAGACCGATTTCTGAGTAAAGGTTTTTTCAAAATCAAGAGGAATCTTCAAGTTGCTGGAATTGCTTGTCTTGCTTTGGCTACAAGGATTGAGGAAAACCAGCCTTTTAATAGGTAAATACATGTATCACATCTTTTCAGCTGTAGCATCTCAATTGTTATCCTAATTGTTAACTAAACAAGTGATGCGCCATCGTAAAAGTAATGGTCCATGAAAATATATAAACTACTTCTTTTGAAGTTGAGCTGCAGTGAAAGGGGACCAGTTATGTGAAAGATAGGCATATGGTCTTTTATTTCATTTTGGTGCAAGAAATATAGATCAGATTCTGTTCAACCCTCAGTTGGAAAATTTTAAGCCCGGGATGTTTAATTCAGTGACAAACAAAGAATTGTGGTACAGGATGGAAATTAAGCATCAGAAAATATAGTTTATATTGATGAGACCAATCTATTAAGAGAAATGTTTCATGAACCAATTAGCAATACCACTACTTGATTTGATTCCTGAGCTTAATTTGAAATAAACCAATTCCTTTTCGCTTTTCTATAAGGATTAATATGAGTTTAATCAATAGATAGATACACGATCGTATTACCGTAGCCCGGTCTCATCATGGAAATGTAAATTAAATTGCAGGTTCTCAAATGTTTGTATAGGTTGTTAGAAAGGTGTTACATGTTATTGGGTACCCTTGCACATTGTACAAACAGGAGTTTACTTTTTACAAGTTATCCGTAGTGGAATATTAAACACACTTTATTTTTCTTGTTATTTGTTGCAGTGTAAGAAAAAGGATAATCAGTGTGGGGAGTGATACGTATAGCAGATGTGAAGTGGTTGCCATGGAGTGGTTGGTCCAGGAAGTCCTAAACTTTAAGTGTTTTATGCCAACCATCTACAACTTCTTGTGGTAAATCCTTTTATACTAATTACTCCATTAGAAAAATTGCCACAAATTATATTATACATCGGAATTAATACCTCTTTTATGTTTCAAAATGTGAATTAGGTTTTATCTCAAAGCTGCTAAAGCAAATGAAAATGTGGAAAAAACTGCCAAGTACCTTGCAGTGCTAGCACTTTTGGGTCACGAACAGCTTTGCTTCTGGCCCTCAACTGTTGCAGCTGGCTTAGTCATTCTTGCATCTCTCTCTGCTAACGGAGATGGTTCCTGTAATCGTGTTGTGGAGGTAGAAAAAGACTTTCATAGATTTAAGCACAATATTTTTTCTCTTGACTCTTTCCTGATGACATTTTCAATTAAACCGAACAAAGCTACTCTCTGTAGTAGGCTCACTTGAATGTTTGACATTTCGTGAATTGCATTATTGACATTAGTGGACTCATTAAACATTATCTAGAAGTTATACAAGTGTTGCAAGCTACAATACAAATCTTCAGATGAACCTGATCTCTAATAAGTTACTAATATTTGGGTGCTGCACTTTTGTTGAATTCCTAATCTTTATAGTTTATACTTTGTTTTCATTTATTTCCGGTTTTGGACTGTGTGCAACAAAATAGTTTACTCGTGTTCAGGAACAGGAGAATGTGTAGGTTTACGTAGTTTATAAGTTCAAACATAATGTTATTAACTTTTCCTCATAGAGCTTCTGCATATTTGATTTTTACTGGCTGTTGTGTTACCGAAATAGAAACCTTCACATAGTATTTACAACTCTATCATATAGATTTTAATAGTATACAACTCTATCATATAGATTTTAATAGTATACAACTCTATCATCGGTTATCAACTGGTTAGTGGCGTTAAAGATAACATACATTAGTAGAACGAGTCCTGGTTTACTTTGAACCCTAAATATCTGATTATATTCTAAACTACTAACTAGGCAAATTTGTTATTTGGCCTTTGCAGACTCATGTCAGAACAAAGGAGGATGATCTGTCCGACTGCCTTAAGGTACGAACCAAGTCGAAATACAGTTTTCTTACCATTATTTTTTATAAGCTTCAGTTTATTATCTTCGGTTTTCATCGCTAATTTCCTTTAGAATCCTCTTTCAGTTTTCATTATTAATTTCCTTTGGGTCCCCATTGATCTTTCATCCTTTTGGGTTGGAATGAAACATCGAGTACATAGATCACTTTACATAACACAGCTAAGTAGCTAATGAAGTTTTGTTGCTTTAATCAAGTTCTGTTTTCCTTCCGATTACCCAAAAAAACATGATAATATGGAGCCAAGAAGCAAATGTAACCAAAAAAAGGGACCTCAAATCAGGCCTTAATTTATATCTGAAGTTGCCGTTTTCTAAATTTTCTATTTCACTGATCCTGATAATGAATTTTCTTTTATGGCAGAGCCTAGAGTGGTTGGTGAAGTACGCATGCTAGTATATATGGTCGAGAACAAAAGCGGGCTTTGGTGCTAAGTGATCTTCTCATTCAATCAAACCTTTTGTGGATAAGTAGAGTTAAAGAGTATATATTTTCATTAGGAAAAGTAAAAACCCATCCTTCTCAGTGCTATAGCTGAAATTCGTAAATGTAGCATGTTTCCATAATAGGATTTTACATGTAAGCTGTTTATTCTTACATCTTATATACAACGGTAAACAAAGTATAGCGCTTTTGTGTGTTGTGTACGAAGGGGACCGCATCTCATTTGAAGATACTTATGCTGCTACTTGTTGGTTCAAGAATATAGTTACAAATTTTATGTTGTATTAAAATTGAGCGCTAGCGGTCCTGATTTGTATGGTTGTTTTCATTCATGTGAGTCCTCTGATACATGTGCAATAAAGGGAAAAGAAAGAATAGAAACACTTGCGGGGGGATCGACCTGTATGACAAGCCTTGATTTCGTTATTAGCTTTTTAAAACAATTGTGTTTAGTGATCTGTTTCTAGATGTTGTGTGGCAACTGATTCTACTGTAAAATGAAATTTTGCATGTCATTTAATCTTGGGGAAATTTTCTCATGATCTAATTATTAACAATCCTTATGATTCTTAAGGAACCCATTTTTCATTTAGAGAAGCATTAGTTTGAAAGAAAGCAGTTATCATAAATAACACACAAGGACAAGTTAGTTTTCCTAATCCACTCACAGATTGCTTTCAATAGTTATATCAATCTGGAGAAAGCCATGCCATGTGGTATCGCTTTCTTTTGTCCGGTTGCATTCCAAGTCATGTACTACTTTCAAAATGATGTTTACTACAACCTTACTCTGAGTCAGGGTTATTCTGTTTCCCATAACTATTGGATCTGTTACAGTTTAAATTTAATAACACATCTAATGGTTGTGGAAAGCAGAGTAACTCTGACTCAGAGTCAGGTACTCTGCTTCCCAACCTTGTATGGCCTATCATAATATTACAAGGACAAAACACACAAATAGTCTCGATACTAAATTACTAATCAGGAAAAAAATATCCTTGAAATAAGTACACTTTTTTATGTTGTGTACTCCTCTCATTTTTGCTTTTGTATCACAGTATGAAGTAGTGTATATACATATAGGTGCAAAAGGTTATCATAAAGTGTGATAAAAAATTATATTGTTAAAAGAAACACTTGATACTACGTATTTCATGATATTCGTTAATATAAAATTGTTACTTGGATTGATGAATTCTAAATTGAGTCCTATATTAGCTCATTTTTCTGGTAGATATCAATTGAGTCTGAGTAGCGGTGGGGACGTCTAGGCAACGGCACCAACCAAGTTAAATATGGAACTGGAAGGAGTGAGATTACATATATAGACGTATTTACTTTTTTATATATAACAACAACCAGTAACTAATGTTAAACTAAATTGATCATATGGACCGCTATTAGATCAACATTCGAATCCCAATTCCATGTCAGATCGGCTTTTGTCTTCATTGCAATTCCGAATCATCTGTGAACTGGTCAATCACACAGACCGATGATTCACAGTTCACATAACTGCCCGATTAGACGATTCTTACGAAGTATCTGTTTCTTTCAATAAGTCCGGTATGGTGACAGAACGAAACCAAACGAGTCCCAGTTCTAGGTTGAATTGATTCAAGTATCACAAGTTTACAACTTTAAAGTTGGAAGTTGTTTTGTTAGTTGTCTCAAAGTTTGGTCCTCTACTATGAAGGATGTCAATGCAGTGTGTTTATAAATAAAATTATTCAATCAAAAAAAAAAAACTCATAAAATACAATGTTTATGGAAATCAACTGTTAACCATGTTCCCCTAGTCCGTAGATCGAGTTTACTAAAAAGTTAATTATATATTTCATAAGCTTACATTTATATTATAGGTATCAGTCTGTAATTAGCTCAAATTAATAAAACTTTTCAACTCTTATCCTTTTTCGATGCAACTAATGCAGATGACGGGACAACCAAACTTTGGCTATAGAGAGATCGAAACAAAAGTTAAAAGAAAAACAATAGATAATGTATCACTTATGTGTCTGGGGTCCACAACTATTATATTTGCAATAAACATCTATGAGTGGATTAAATAAGTATATCCTTTATGCTAAATGTAGCTGTCCAATATCCCATCTCGTTCTATCAATAATTTTAAGACATTGGACAACCAACCTCAAACCTATATGATGTCTATAGTATGAAAAGGGATCTATTATATTGGAGTTGTTTGAAGATCATATTTTATTCTTGGTTTTATTCTTAATTATACTTGGTCAAGGGACAAGAATAATTCAATTTGTTTTGTTTATATATATGAGAAAACTTTGAAAGAATAGTACAATAGATGATAGTTAATTTTGGTGAATAGATCAAGGCGAGTTACAAATAGTTACATACATATCAGTCAATTTAATTATAAAAAATTCATATATGTATACTTTTTTACAATTAGTAACATATATGGATTAATACATCATAGGTACTACTTTTGAACTTTAATTTCCACTAGATACCTATTATAATTTGCATTACTCTTATATACCACTTTTTCATATTATATAAATTAAAAAAAAATCTAATTTCATAAAAAAAACAGAAAATACTCTCTCTCACTCATAAATGAAAAAAATCACAAAAAATTATAAAAAAATCATAAAAAATCACAAAAAAAATATAAAATATCATAAAAAATGAAAATATACCACTTTTTACACCGAAAAAACGTGTTTTCATAAAAAAAATATTTTTTCATAAAAAAAATATTTTTTCATCAAAAAGTGAATTTTATGTATTTAACTCTCGTTTGACTCATTTCAATGCTTGTTAAACTTTGAATTGCCTTTTTAGAAACTAATTTTAGTAACTAATTTTAGATCTGTAAGCTCAAATTGGTAAGAGTGCTTGCACCCAACACCAATGTTCAAGAGGTTGGTGGTTCAAATCCACCCAGTTTTTTTTAACTTTAAAGTAAAATATATGCACTTTTTGTGTTGGACTATATGTACTTTTATTGAACTTTATGCACTTTCGACTGAACCAGATGCACTTTCAGCTGAACCAGATGCACCTTTAGCTGAACCAGATGCACATTTTACAGAACTATATGTATTTATATTGAACTAGATGCACTTTTGGCTGAACCAGATGCACTTTCAGCTGAACCAGATGCACTTCCAGATGCACTTTTAGCTGAATGAGATGCATTTTTGATAGAATTATATGCACTTTTATTGAACTATATGCACTTTCGACTGGACTATATTCATTTTCGACTAGACTATATGCACTTTTGACTTAACCATATGCATTTTTTTTTAACTTTATGCACTTTCGACTAAATTAGATGCACCTTCAGCTGAACTATATGCACTTTCAGCTGAACCATATGCACTTTTAGCTGAACTAGATGCACCTTTTTACAGAACTATATGCATTTTTATTGAACTAGATGTACTTTTGGCTGAACCATATGCACTTTCAGCTGAAACAGATGTACTTTCAGCTGAACCAGATGTACTTTTAGCTGAACTATATACATACTCACTTTTATTGAACTATATTTACTTTCGACTGAATTGTATGCACTTTCAACGGAACTAGATATACTTTCAGTTGAATTTGTTGAACTTAGAGTTCAATAATTGATTTTGATTATAACTTTGATTATGTTTTTAATGATTTTACGATTTCTCTATTTCGATGATATAATGCTTTGTCTTTTCCAAAAAGAGAAAATGTATATTTCAGGACTTTAAAAGGATAGAGCATTCGATAACGAAGCCAAAGGTTCAAGCGGAACCAAAATCGGAGCTAAAACAAAGAAGCTACAAGCAGTCGAAGAATAACGAGAAAACCGAGAAACTGCCAGAGAAAAACGACCGATCGTCTGGACAAAAACGACCGATCATTTTTTATCCAAATTCTTCTAGTGAGGACGTTTGAAAAACGACCGATCGTTTTTCAGAAAACGACCGATCGTTTTCTGCAGATTTCAAAAACAGCTTTTCAGCTTATTCTGGGAAATGGCTTAAAAACAATGGATAAAAGCATAACACCTCATATAACGGTAACAAAGCCTTTTATTCTTCAAATACCCCCAAATACCTATTCAAACACATCCAATCAATACACACATCATCATCCTTCAACCTCTATCTATCAAAACCCTAACAATCACCAATTTGGTGAAATAATTCGAAAAAGAGGGAAAATTGAAGAGAAAGCAATTCGAGGATAGGATGAGCATGTTTTTACAAAGTTATAATGTTAAACTTTGCATGACCATAAAAGTAGGATATTCCGCACCTACATCCGAAAATAGCGAGAACCCAATCTCCGTAGAGGACTTAGATAACACTCAACTAGAAGCCTACTCTACTAACGCTAAAGCGATGTACGCTATTGTTTATGCCGTTTTCCCTAACGAGTACAACAAAATTTCCGCTTGTAAAACGGCTAAGGGTATGTGGGATAAGTTAGTAGTTATGCACGAGGGAACTAACCAAGTTAAGGATTGCAAACTCCAACTTTTAGTTCATGACTACGAGCTTTTTAAAATGAGCGAGGGAGAAACTATTTCTGATATGCTTGCTAGATTTACAACTATTACTAATGGATTAACATCTCTTGGTAAGTGTTTGTCTTGTAAGGAAATGGTTTCAAAGGTGATTCGAAGCTTACCGAAAGAATGGGAACTGAAGGTCACCGCAATTCAAGAGGCGCACGACATGAACACATATACTCTTGATGCATTGACGGGTTCACTCATTACTCACGAGATCACCCTCAATAGTCACAAGCCAATCTCGAAAAAGAAGGAGATAGCTTTCAAAGGAACAACTTGTGACGAAAGCGATGAGCTATCCGATGACGAGAAAAATTCAACACAAATCATTCGAATCGTCAAGGAAATTCTAAAGCTTAAAGGCAAACGCAAACATAAAGGTAAATCGTCAAATACTTCAATTATTTCTAACGATTTTGTTTGCTATGCTTGTGGCAAGGAATGACACATGGCGAGGGATTGCGTCAAGAATCGCAAGAGCAAAGGCAAGAAGAAAATATCCGCTTCAAGCTCTAGCGATAGCTCCGACCAAGATGAAGTCGCTCATCTTGGTTGCTATATGGCCTTGGAAGACAACAATGAGCCTAACCAATCGTCTTCAAGTGAAAGTGAAAGTGAAACCGGTGAGGTAAGCAATCTATCCTACGATGATTTACTTCATATGTGCGATGTTTACTCTAAAAAGTTTCCTAAACTTTCGGAAAAGGTTGAATCTCTTAAAAGGATAAATTCTTCTCTCAATGAAGAAATAAGATCCTTGAAAAGAGATAAAATTGAAAATGAGTCTATTCCGACATCGTCGTTCTCTTTACATAATGTAGATGACGAAAAGGAAGACTTGAAAGATAAAAACAATGATCTCGTCATTCAAAACAACTCTTTACAAACCGAGATCAATTTTCTTAAAAATGAAGTGTCTAGACTTGCTAAAACTCTTTCAAAACCATCTTCTTTAGATTGCGACTTACTAGAAAATTTTGAAGAGTTAAAGGATGCTTTCGATAAAGTTAAAAGCAAAAACAAGGTTTTGAGTTCTTATGCTTTTAACTTAAATGACAAGGTCAAGCTTTTAGAAACCGAGAATGAAACTTTGAAAAATAAAAACAACGAGCTTGTCATTTCCATTGAAAAACTTGATTTAACAATTTCAAAGTTTTCTAAAGGTAAAACCGTTTTAGATAACATCTTGAGTTGTCAAAAAGATTTCAATGACAAAAGTGGTTTAGGTTATGATTGCATTAGTTCTAATTCAAACAAAACCCACTTCGTCAAAGCCTCTAACATTTCTAAAACTCCTACCCCGCCTAAACAAGAGGTTGTTTTTAATAAAGGGAGTTCTTCCAAGATTTTTCAAAAATCTTTTAATGATAGAAAAGGTTTAGGTTTTCAAACCAAATTGGATACTCCGAAAAACCTTTCCAAAACTTCGTATAATTCTCGTTATGCGAAAAAATCTAGGCATTGTATACATTGTAGTAGAAATGAGCATATTTCTTCTAGATGCCCTTATCGTTTTCATGTTAGTAGAAGCGATTTGAAATGGGTAGTAAAGACTCCTGTAACTAACAATGTCGGACCCAAAAGAAATTGGGGACCAAAGGACAAAACTTGTGTTGTAGGTATCTCCGTTCAAAAGGAGAAAATCAACAATTGGTTGACAACACCGGTGAAATTCATGGAAGTTAAGAAAGTCGACTCCACCATCAAAAATGACGTACCATTGATCGACAAAGGTGGAAGGCATACCAACAAATGGTACCACTTATTTGGACTTGGAAACGCTCAATGCAAATGCCATTAGAGAGCGGACTCAACCTCACATCACATATTTGGTATACTCTAATCCTTAATATTTACATATATGTGATTAGTTGGGGCATATGCATCATAATAACATTTTTCATGTTTTGGTTTTTCTTTGAAAACCTTCCACATAACCCCAAATTTTTTTTTTCATTGCATTTTGATAATGCCAAAGGGGGAGAAAATTGATATTTAGAGAAAATGCGTTTTATTATAATGGAGGAGATATATTTATACTTGTAAAATCATCATTAATTTGTCATAATCAAAATGGGGGAGATTGTTGAACTTAGAGTTCAATAATTGATTTTGATCATAACTTTGATTATGTTTTTAATGATTTTACGATTTCTCTATTTCGATGATATAATGCTTTGTATTTTCTAAAAAGAGAAAATGTATATTTCAGAACTTTAAAATGATAGAGCATTCGATAACAAAGCCAAAGGTTCAAGCGGAACCAAAATCGGAGCTAAAACAAAGAAGCTACAAGCAGTCGAAGAATAACGAGAAAACCGAGAAACTGCCAGAGAAAAACGACCGATCGTCTGGACAAAAACGACCGATCATTTTTTGTCCAAATTCTTCCAGTGAGGGCGTTTGAAAAACGACCGATCATTTTTCAGAAAATGACCGATCGTTTTCTGCAGATTTCAAAAACAGCTTTTCAGCTTATTCTGAGAAATGGCTTAAAAACAATGGATAAAAGCATAACACCTCATATAACGGTAACAAAGCCTTTTATTCTTCAAATACCCCCAAATACCTATTCAAACACATCCAATCAATGCACACATCATCATCCTTCAACCTCTATCTATCAAAACCCTAACAATCACCAATTTGGTGAAATGATTCGAAAAAGAGGGAAAATTGAAGAGAGAGCAATTCGAGCTCAAACATCATCAAACTCACCAATTATCTTATTTAGAAGCAATCAAATTGTGAGTGTTGTTTTATTCTCAAAAATTGTAAAGAGTGATTTATAAACTCATTTGTGAGCGAGTGATCGGGTAGAGGCTTTGTAAGCGAGTGTTGCTTAAAAGCTCTAGGTCTTTTCATTCGGGATACTCATAGAGTGAGGGGGAGCTTAATCGGTCGATTAGCTCGTTAGGATTTGTAATATCCGGAAGAAGATTTTTAGTGAAATACTCGGTAGTACCGGGGAGAGGACGTAGGCCGATTTGCCGAACATCTATAAATCTTGGTGTCAATTTCTTTCCTAAACTTTTACTTTCCGCAACTTATATTATTGCTTATTTTCTTGCTTTCGTTTAGGACTTCTAGCATTTCATTAACATTATTAAACGCTTAAGCTTAGAATTGCAAAAAGTTGGGTTGTAAGTTGCCATTAAGTTTAATTTCGCGAAAAGCGGCAAAAATCTTATTCACCCCCCTTTAAGGTTTAGCCGCACGGGCCAACAGAATTGAATGCAATTTCGACTCAATTTTATGCACTTTTGACTAACTATATGCACTTTCGACTGAACTATCTGCACTTTTATTGAACTATATACGCTTTTGACTAAACTATACGTACTTTTGACTGAACTAGATGAACTTTCAGCTCATTTAGATTAAAAAAATGCACATTTTCATGTAAAACCCACTTTTTGTATATAAAAAAATTCACTTTTTGATGAAAAACGTGGTTTTTTATGAAAATCTTTTTCGGTATTAAAAGTGTTATATTGACAAAAAAAGATTATATATATTTTTATAATTTTTTAAAAAATTTGTGACTTTTTTCAGTTTTTTTCATTTTTTTGTGATTTTTTATGATATTTGGTGATTTTTTATAATTTTTTGTCATTTTTTTGTTTTTTTTGTTTTTTTTTGTTTTTTTTGTGATTTTTTGTGATCTTTTTCAATTTTTTATGATTTTTTTGATTTTTTATAAATTTTTATAAATTTTTTTATTTTGTTGTAATTTAAAACTATTTTTTTAGGTTTGTAGAAAGATAAAATATGTCTATTATATTTTGGTTTGTATGACACTTTAGTAAATAAACTAAATAATTAAAAAGTGGTATCTATAGTAATGTGAACTTATTAATATATTTATGAGTAATATAAGTTGTTATACGGTACTTATAGAGAATTCTCCCTACATATATTTATTACAATTAGATGTATATGTCATAAAAAATAACAAAATATATAAAAAATAAAATAAAAATAAAAATAAATAAAATAATTTGAAAAAAATCAAAAAATATGTATATACTATCAAACAGGATTAGATATGATTGGACATGATTAGATATGATTAAACAAGATTAGACATATAAGATTAGACATGATTGGAAATGAATAGACATGATCAAACACGATTAGACATACAAAATTAAACATGATTAGACATGATCACACATGTATTTTGTATAAAAAATGTATTTTTTAAAATTTTGGTTTTTAATTTTTAAAATTTTCAAATATTTTTTTCGATTTTTTAATGACATATGTAGCTATTTGTAAATAAGTTCACAAAATATGTATTTTTTTGTAAAAGAGTCGTCAAGTTCAAAACAACCAGATTTTTTGTAAATAAATTTCTAAATACGTATTAAATTATCATTTTTCCGGTAAACAAAAAACTACCAAAACAATATCAATTGTGTCAAAGTCCTTATATCTATCGATGGTATTTACTGGCCACAAAGCTCGTTCATCCGTGTCAAAAAAGTAACTACACCCTCCTATTTGCTTAGTTGCTTTGGTTAATTCATTTGATGATAAAAAAGCAAAAACAATCCAGGTATTGATTTTATTGTGATAATTAGTTCATGAGAAATAGTAGAATTAATAGCTAAAAAATAAACATTAAACGATTAGTTTGGGCATGCACCAGTCGCATACTCACATTGAGTCTAAATTTTCTATTCGGAAGCACGGGCACTATGGAGTTGGTCATGGAGGCGTGAACGGACTACTTTCGGTATATGCTAGTCAACTTAAAACGAGTTACAAATGCACCAATTATATCCGCGTTTAATAGATGTACTCCAAGTGTCCTAAATTGTTGGGACTATACGAAACTACGTGTAATTTTAACCGATAAATAACTCATATCTATGTTGTCGAAATCGAATTTTTCAAAAGATAATCACATAGTTTAAATGTTAAACTATATGAACAAATTTTAAAAATTTACATTTAAACAATTTAAAGACGAGATATTTACTGATCAAAGTTGCACGTAAATACATAAAGTCCCAATATTTTGGTACGGAGGAAGTAAACACATTTTATTTAATATCCCTATGTTGTGCGTTAAATTAGTGCTTTTTTCATACGTATAAAATGAATAACAAATTTAAAATCAATTAAATTATTCTTATTTCTGGCATAAAAGTATGAACAACAGCGAGTTGGACAAACCTACTTCCAATTGTTTAATATTACATGATTAATCTGTACATCATTTACATCTTTTAAATTTGCTTATTAATTTTTTATTCGAAGTTCTAGAGTTAAACTGACCTATTTTCAACTCTTAAGACTATATTGAAACTTAAAAAACGAACTGTAATCCAACTAATTTAAATGAGCTATCCAAATTGAAACAAAACTTCATAAATTGTAGTTAATTTGGTAAGCATCATAAGTTGATAACCAAATTGTCTGCAGGAATAGAACAATATACTTAAATGTACTTTTTTCCTTAAAAAATTGTTATCAACTTTTAAAAAGTTTTAAATTGATTATCTAGATTCTAATATTTAAATGTCGAAGTTGCAAGAATAATTTTAATAAAGAGAGAGATTGAATAGTTTATCAAACTTTTTCTTATCGAGAGGAATGAAAACAATATCTATGTTTGTAATTATTCGACCAACTACATCTCTTTAAATTACATAGGGCTGTTAGGTGATTATTTATAGCCATGTGTCTAATAACCAACAGTGTAACTTAGTTGGCTTATTGCTAAAAATTGAATAACCTGCAAAGTGCAAACGCTATTTGCTGAAAGAAAAGTCATGGTTTTCTTAAAGAAATACTCGTACCACTCATTCAACCAAACATTTCTTATTTTGTATTAGAGTGCATTACTAAACTAAGTAGTTGTGTGCAGTTGGAGGAAGTTTTTTAAGCAAACAATATAATTTCTCTTTGCTTAAATGGAGAGAAGAGCTTCGTTAAAAAACTAAATAGTTGAAATAGTAATACATTTCTCTAGTTTATGCGTATAGATAAGATGACCACTTTCTTTGGCCATGAAATATAGGAAATACAGGCTGTGTTTGTTTGAGTTTGTATTGAGTTGAGATTATGCTCCATCAGATTAGAAATACAGTCGGATCTATAAATATCGTGTTTGGTATGAAAAATGGAAGCGGAACTATTAGTAACATGTGATTAGAAATGATAAGAAATAAGGGTATTTGGAGTAACAAGAGGTATAGTATTGAGAAATTGAGGTATTTGGAGTAAATGAGGTGTTGTATTTATATATTAAAATCATATATATATATATATATTGCAAGTTTATTTATTATAGATATAAATGTAAATTTGTAAAATAGTCCAATCCCAATAAAACGAAAACAAACACTTCATTGATATTTCACGTATGTATTGTTAATCTCATCTTTATTTTTTATCTCGTCATAGTGCCGATGATATTTATAGTTCCGCTACTACTAATACCACAACTAAACGAACCTATCGTGTGAGAGTCTCCCATATTGATAATACTATCCTGGTAGAAGATGATGAAAACTCTAGCACAAACTGCATTTTTTATACTCAATGCTCTCACTTTTTATACTCAAAGTCCAAACAATTAATCCTCCGTCGTATACATTTTGATTATTTAGTTTTTTTAAACAACCCTTTCTGATAGTTAAATTAAATTAAATTAAATTTACATTTATAGCCTCACATTTTAAATAATAAATGATTATGTTTAAAAACAAGCTTTGTTGGAATGTCTTTTTCTTTGTAAATAATAACATTATTTTAAATATGTAAATAACACAATTTGCAAAACATTAGTCATTGTACTTTTTTAGGGAGCGGGATAGTAATTTTATTTTATTTTGAAAGAAGGGAGATAGTAATTTTAATTTAATATTCCAAAGTCTCCACTAACATTAATTGCCAAACTCGGACACTCCCAAATGATCAGAACTGTATAATTATAATTTATAAATATCAAAACACATAAGAGATATACATGCATGATACTAGTATTATAATAATGTGCCCTGGTGAGAGAAGGCTGTGTAACAGATAAGAAGGAAAAAGGAGACTATCCCAGAGCCAGAAACATTTATTTATATTTTATTTAAATTATACACATACACTTATATATTAGGGTTAATCACTTATTTGGGCATACTTAGTTGTATCTGGTAAAATTAAAAATATCTCGACCTGCTCTACAATTCTCTTATTCTTCTTATCTACCAAGTTTATTCTACTCTTCCCAGGTCTGTATATCATCTAAAAATTATTATTTATAAATATCTAAGATATTCTGTTCCCAAGTCAAACTATGCTCTTTGGAAAAATTCTTATCCTTTTTTATGCTATAATTATCGCTTCACTCTTGCTTTAAATTCCCAGTATATTACTTATAAGGCTTAGTAGAAACAATTTTATTATCTGGGTATGTTTCATTTTTGTGATCTAGTGAGAAAGTAGCTTGCTTTGTTCATTTTAAGCCTCAAAATCATCACTTTCTTTCATTTTTAGGTGTTTGTGGAAAAGGGTTGTTGGCAAATTAGCTCATTTTTGTTGAAATTTATATATATATATATACTATATATTATCTAGTGAAGTGAGGAAATGGTGTCGAGATCATACTCAAACCTCTTAGAGCTAGCTTCGGGGGAGAACACGTCCCCGTCTTTTAGTCGAATGCCACGTAGGATTCCTCGTGTGATGACTGTACCTGGCATAATATCCGACCTTGACGATGACCGATCAGATGGTACATGTTCCGACAGGTCATCGTCGGTCCAAAAAGATCGTATTATCATTGTTGCTAATCAGCTCCCGCTTAAGGCTCATAGAAGAACCGATAGTAGTAATGGTAGTACCAAATGGAGCTTTACTTGGGACGATAACTCTCTTCTCCTTCAGCTGAAAGACGGGTTAGGTGAAGATGAGAGCGAGGTTATATACGTTGGTTGTCTTAAGGAAGATGTTCACCCGAACGAACAGGATGAGGTGTCGCAGATACTTCTCGAGTCGTTTAATTGTGTAGCGACCTTTTTGCCTGCGGATTTGTATACGAGATATTATCATGGGTTTTGTAAGCAACAGCTGTGGCCTTTGTTTCACTACATGTTGCCTTTATCTCCCGATCTAGGTGGTAGGTTTAATCGGTCTCTTTGGCAGGCGTATGTGTCGGTGAACAAGATTTTTGCCGATAGGATTATGGAAGTGATTAATCCGGAAGATGATTTCGTTTGGGTACACGACTACCATCTTATGGTGTTACCCACTTTTTTGAGAAAGAGGTTTAATAGGGTCAAATTGGGATTTTTTCTGCATAGCCCCTTTCCTTCTTCGGAGATATACAAGACGTTACCCATTAGAGAAGAGCTTCTCCGAGCTCTTTTAAATGCCGATCTTATCGGTTTTCACACATTTGACTACGCGAGGCATTTCCTCTCGTGTTGTAGTCGAATGCTTGGTTTATCATATGAATCTAAACGTGGTTATATAGGCCTGGAGTACTATGGTCGAACAGTGAGTATCAAGATTCTTCCAGTTGGTATACACATGAGCCAGCTTCAATCTGTTTTGAGTCTCGAGCTAACTAAAACAAAAGTATCCGAGCTTATCAAACAATTCAATGATCAGGATAGGATACTGATGTTGGGGGTAGATGATATGGACATATTTAAAGGTATAAGTTTGAAATTATTAGCATTTGAACAATTACTCACACAACACCCCGAATGGCAAGGAAAGATCATACTTGTGCAAATAGCAAATCCAGCTCGAGGACGTGGCAAAGATGTTCAAGAAGTTCAAGACGAGACTTATTCTACGGTTGCGAGAATTAATGAAGCGTTTGGAAAACCTGGTTATGAACCGGTTATCTTGATAGATGAACCGCTCAAGTTCTATGAAAGAATGGCTTATTATGTAGTGGCAGAGTGTTGTTTGGTAACAGCTGTTAGAGATGGTATGAATCTGATCCCGTATGAGTATATAATTAGCCGACAAGGGAACGAGGCTTTAGATAAGGTTATGGGTACAGGTCCGAAAAAGAGCATGTTAGTTGTGTCGGAGTTTATAGGGTGCTCCCCATCTTTAAGCGGTGCAATTCGAGTTAACCCGTGGAATATAGACTCTGTAGCCGATGCAATGGATTACGCTCTAATGATAGATGCACAGGAAAAACAACTTCGACATGAGAAACACTATAAATACGTGAGTACACATCATGTAGGTTATTGGGCTAGGAGTTTTCTACAAGATTTGGATAGGACTTGTAAAGATCATGTGAGGTGTAGGTGTTGGGGAATCGGGTTTGGGTTGAGTTTTAGAGTTGTCGCGCTTGATCCTAATTTTAGGAAACTTGCGATAGAGCATATTGTTTCGGCTTATAAAAGGACCAAGAAGAGAGCTATATTGCTAGATTATGATGGTACGTTGATGCCTCAATCTTCGATTGATAAGAGCCCGAGCTCAAAGACCATTGAGATGCTTAACGCCCTGTGTCGGGACAAGAATAATATGGTTTTTATCGTTAGTGCAAAAAGGAAGGACACTCTTTCTGAATGGTTTTCTCCATGTGAGAATCTGGGAATTGCAGCTGAGCATGGATGTTTCTTTAGGTGAGTCACTTGAAAAGTGTTTAGCTGTTTTGTTTGCTTGGCACATTTAGCTTGTGCGTTATTTTTACAGCTTTTTTGGACATAATACTGTTGATGTCTTCTGGAAGACAACCTTGCACTCATTTTAATGATTACTTTTCCTTTAGAAAATAAAAGTTTCGACCCAATTGTTATTGAAAATTGTTCCTAAAACTGAGGTACTTACCGTCTAACGCTGAGTCACTTTTTGTTTGTGTTTTATGTTTCAGTTTTGAACATTCATCTGTTTAGCATTCTATTATAATAAGCCAACTCAAGTCAAATGAGGCTTGCCCAATTTAGCCACTTTTTCCCAAAAATACCCCTACACATTTATATTAATTACAATAATACCATACTCATAAAAATATAAAAAGTAAAAACTAATAAAACTATTTATCACTCTTTAACAACCAAACATTCTTTTAAATCTTAAACTATGTTTTTTTTTTGTATTATCCACATATTTATATCATAACTATACCTATTTTCTATATTTTTTATTGCATTACGCGCCGCACACGCAACGCGTGAGGCACGATTACTAGTTTTTCATAAGAGAACTCATTTCAAACAATTTTAGTTTTACTTATCTGAAACTGACATTTTTAGATCGAAATTTAGAAACATATTAGAGAAAACCTGAACACAAGAATAATTTTCAAAACTATCTTGCTAGAAGTTTATCATAATAAATCCAACCTATTCAACCCGAAATGTTCGACACAAGTTTTAATGGTAATCAATTAATTGCTTTATTTCTTGGGCTTTCTCAGGCAGGTTTACTAAATTAGACAGTCTCATTTTCGGAAAGTGTAACAGTCTATAGAAAATTTTATGATAACTTTTCTTTGATCTCTTCTGCTATTAAAATAACAGAAGTGTTTTGGATCAATTAAACATACCCAATTAAAAAAAATCAGGCTGAAGCGTGGGGATGTGGAGTGGGAAACGTGTATACCGGCAGCGGAAAGTAGCTGGAAGCAGATTGCTGAGCCTGTTATGAAGCTTTACACCGAGACAACAGATGGATCCGTAATTGAATTTAAAGAAACTGCTTTCGTTTGGTGCTACGAAGATTCCGATCCTGATTTTGGATCATGCCAAGCTAAAGAACTTCTCGATCATCTCGAAAGTGTGCTTGCCAATGAACCCGTTACTGTTAAAAGTGGTCAAAACATTGTCGAGGTTAAGCCACAGGTATAGTTCTTATGTCCTAACATTTTATTTGATTTCCCATTCTGCATTTACTTGAAACTTTATGTCTAGTTTGCTATTACCTTTTTATCTTCATCTTCCTCCTCTGTTTTTTGAGTTAAATTCTACTCATTGCTAAAGAAAAGACAACACTAAGTAGCGGCTTCTTGCTTTACATCTTTATTTTCCGTTTTTTTTTGTCAGAATGATAATCAATGATTAAACCACTAAATTCTAAAGGCTGTGACACATTTTCCCTAAAAATCTAAGTTAAGACTTTTGGGTATTCTTAGAACTTGATTGTTTGATGATTAGGCGGGAGGTGGGTGTTTAATAACCAACAAACCTTCAGCATGCACATCAAAATGTGAATGTAGCAGTTGGTCATTTTAATCTGGAATCGCATTTGTGGGGAGGGCAAGTTGAACCAACTAGTAACTTTTATTAACTATGTTTAAATTTGTGTAAAGTCAGGGAATTAAAGTTGTAATTGCCCTGTTCTTTGTGCTTTTATTAACTTTTATTAGGATAGATTTTTGTTTTGTTTTATAAAACCCATATATTTTCCATTATGTTAGGAAAATAAGGAAAAATACGTCGTGGGATCTCTTTAAAAGTTATATGCTTGTTGAATTGGATTATGTATACACAGAATAACTTCTAAACTATGTCTATGGCAAGTAGAATTTCCAACCAAAAAGGAACACTAATTCCAAGGAAATTGATTTTTCCTATCTCTATTTTAGTTTTCAATTATATCTTCTAAACTATATCTTCGTTCTTCCTATTAAGTAGTTGTGCCAGAGCCAAAGTTATGTTTTGTTGTGAATTTTCAAGCAATGTGAATTAAAGTAGCTGTGACCAAAAAATAAGTTTGATCTTTTTTTCACTGAAAAATTAATTTTCCTTCTGTTATCACATTTTATCAAGAATAACCAAGTCCTGGCCTGGCGTTTCAGTGTATTCTTCCCATTTCATTCCTTTGTTATGTTTCTAATGTCTTTTGAGGTTATTTTGCTGCATGAGGGCTAAGAATTCTCATACTTTGCTGCTCTCTTTTTTTTTATCAAGAAAAACATTTTTCATATGCTGCTGTTTAAGGCACTGTACTCTATTGGTGTTCGTGAATTCGTTCTGGCTAAAATGACCTTATGTGGATAATGGAATCTAACATTTGCCAGAATTTTGATATTCTCTTGCAACCATTGTACCAAATGACATGGCCAAGATGAGGTGATAGTGATTTCTTGGTGATACTTATTATGCTCATTACGCCTATACCAAACCTAAACCAATCAATAATCGTATTGTGGAAGAGTTCAAGAGATTTGTTTTTGCTGCCCTAGTTTTATTAGGGTAGCCTACCCTGAATTTGTTTGAGCCATTTGATCAAAAAACAATCCAATCCAATCCAAGGGTTAACAAAAATTATGGATGGTTATGTGGTCTTTTTGAATAACTAATTTAATTTTTCTATTTTCAACAAATTAGAAATTGATAAATTAAAAACAAATTGTAAAACACACTAAAAACCCAAATAAAAATATGAAACCTTAGGAGGGCCTACCCTAAACTTAAATACTAATCAAATACTCGGTATGATTACTGAGTATTTGATTAGTATTTAAGTTTAGGGTAGGCCTTCCTAAGGTTTCATATTTTTATTTGGGTTTTTAGTGTGTTTTACAATTTGTTTTTAATTTATCAAATTCTAATTTGTTAAAAATAGAAAAATTAAATTAGTTATTAAAAAAGACCACATAACCATCCATAGTTTTTGTTAACCCTTTCAATTGGATTGTTTTTTGATCCAATGGCTCAAACAAATTCAGGGTAGGCTACCCTAATAAAACTAGGGCAGCAAAAACGGATCTGAATTTTCAAGTGCAAAGATTATTTATTGTTCTTTTAAATATAAAATTGTGTTTATTACACAGGGTGTAAGCAAGGGGCTCGTAGCTAAACGCCTACTGTCCGCAATGCAAGCGAGAGAAATGTGCCCTGATTTTGTGTTGTGTATCGGAGATGATCGATCCGATGAAGACATGTTTGAGGTGATAATCAGTTCCATTGGTGGACCATCTATAGCTCCTAACGCGGAAGTTTTTGCTTGTACTGTTGGCAAAAAGCCTAGTAAGGCAAAGTATTACCTTGACGACACTGTGGAAATAGAGAGACTCGTGCAGGGTTTGGCCTCTGTTGCTGAGCAAACAGTTCACTGAAAAGGTTAATGAGTTGCCATGTATGGTGAGGTTTTAGCTTAATCTTCTTTTGTTCCTTTCTTAGTTCTCTATGTGTAGTAGTAGTGTTTGTTGTTGTAGGAGAATGTGCACTTGGAAACTTTGTTCGTTGCGTTTGTCAAGTGAAATTGTAAATATGCTACTGGTTTACTTTTGTTTTTCTCTGTAGTTTTGTCCAAGGAACTGAAAACTTAGAAGTGTAATATCATGTTTGTGCTATTGCTCGGAGTTTTACTTCTTTGGTCTGTTTGTTGATGTAAAATGAAAGTTTCGAGATGGAAATGACTGGAGCTTAAGCCTGTCACTCCAGCTAATTTTTACTTATCTTTTCTTCTGAATATTTTTCTCGTTTCGTTGAGAGCTTCTGTGTCTCATTATAATAGTTGTCAAACTTGTCATGAATTTGGGGTTGCGCATTCGTGTGTCGCGCGTGATAGTTCACCTCTTTTCGAGGTCATACATCTCTACTTTTAGTATATGGTAATATATTAAAAAAATATTTTTAGAAACTCTTAAAACATATGGCGTTTTAGCACTTGCATGAGCTTGAACCACACTATGCACCCTTGTTTTGTTTGACCTATTGGATAGACGGTACATCTATATGGCGTTTTAGCACTTGCAAGTCTATGTGCTTGTTTTTTGTTGTAATATATCACGAATGTAAGCTTTTGTCGCTGTACTGTATATATGACAATAAATTCACAGTAATCCTGGTAGCTGTAACTCCTGTACCAGCCAGTGTCCGGCTAGTTTGAGTACTTCAAACTTGTAAATTCTGATGTAAACATAGATTTCGATTTTTTTTTTTACTGATAAGCTTAAAGTGAGTGGAAATTCCAAGGGAAGTATATGCTAAATGTTTTTTTTTTGGTTGATTTCTTAACCGTTCATCAAGCGCCATGGTACTTGTGTGCACAAGATTGACGTTCTTTTTTGTCATTGTCTCGTACTAAAAACATGCTTGTCCCCATTATTAGAATAATTCAATTTAAAAGTATATGTTTTATTGTTCTATTGCTCATTTATAATTCCTTTGAGTAGTCAGACTCTGAGTTGGTTATTGTCCTTTTTTATGGTTTCATCTGTTTGGCTTATGGCTATATAATACTACTGTAGAATTTTTTTTGCAAGCTTATTGTCCGTTTCTTTCCATTGTTTTCCCGGATTTTGTTTACTAATAACTACCATTTAGGCATTTAACAACACTATTATCCAAGGTTAGTTGTTTTACTGGTTTCACTTTTTTTTTCAGCAACAAGAGTTTCAGCATAAATTTTTAAATCTAACACGCCATTTGAACATCTTGCTACAAGTAGCCAATCAATTGCTAGCAAAGGATTAGATTTTCATCGGCATTAACTCATTAAGCACGTTGGTTAGACAAGCTGTTGAGAATTTACTGCAATTCTATCGGCTAAACCACCAAAATAAAGGCACGAAGCCTGAAATGCGCATAGGCAAACAAGAAAAGAGCAAAAATTTCTTAGAGGAGCGAAATAAAAGACTAGAAATTTATGAAATAGAATTTTACATATTTGTGACCTTTGACATGGTAATTACTAATTAGAATGCATTTCAAATAAGCTATCTGGAGTTTTAAATTAAGTAAACGACTTTTAAGATTTGTTATAATCTTGTTACTTAGGTTCATTGATTTATTTAAATTAGGAAAAAAAATATGTTTACTACACCAAACTATAGTGATGTTAACGATTTGGATACACATCTTTCAAATTTTCCAATTTGGATACCAACACTATAATAACTTTTTAATTTAGTTACTACCGTCTAAATTAATCATAAAATAATGTCACGTGACATTTGACAAACGTTAATTTGAGAGGGTAATTTGACAATTTTGCACTAAAATATGTCATCGTAGAAAAACTTTTTTTCCAATTTCACACATAACAAAAATTAGCACATAATCCAAATTTTTGTTATGTGTGAAATTGGGAGTAAACGTTATTCTAGAATGACATATTTTTGTGCAAAATTGTCAAATTACCCTCTCAAGTTAACGTTTGTCAAATGTCACATGACATGATTTCGTGATTAATTTAGACGGTGATACATAAATCGGAAAGTTATTATAGTGTGGTAGCTAAATTGAAAAATTTGAAAAGTGAGTATCTAAATCGTTAAAAGTAAATAGTTTGGTTTACTAAACCTAATTATTTTTTTTATTTTTTTTTTTAGAGATAAGTAGCTGGGCATTCACAACAAATTATATATACGAACTATCACTATCGATAGTAGCCCGGTTTTGTCCTTTTCACTATCGATTTTAAAGCATTCACAACAAGTTATGTATACGAACCGTCTATTTTACAGCATTAAAATTTAATATATACTTTGCATATTGTAGATCATCTATAATACATACCTGTTTAAGATTTTTCTCAATACAACATATTATCTAAATTACTTTTTTACTTTTTATAACAAAATTAAAATGGATAAAAGATATGTTATTGTACAAAAAATAAATATCACGTTACAAGTATGGATAAAACAACAAAAAAATAACAAACTATTTTGAACAACCAAATATTTTTGTATTTCAATATACATAAACAAATTATCACATAAAAAAAAAAGGAGACAAATGCAATAACTAAAACAAATTGAGACAAAAAAAAAGTAGATGTACAAAAACACTCGAGTAATAAAAAGATAAAAAAGGGAAATATGGGAGAAACCCATGTAGAGAGAGAGAGAGAGAGAGAGTGAGGAAAGTGTTTGGATGTTATGCATAAGTCTACGGTGTTTTTAGACTATAAAAAATTACTATATACTTGTTAGGTATATAATACATTTTTTTGTAAAACAGATATTTTATAGAAAATCTGCTAAATGAACCACATTGTATAGATATCATGTATTATAGAAAAAATGGGACTTATAGCAAACTACTTGTGAGTGCTCTAAGTTTGTAACCTAAAGTTAATATGATGGGGGAAATGGTTTTTAAATTAATTGATCATTGTAGAGAGTTAAACTTTGTTTGGTTGCATCATTTGAAGGTTATACTTTTATTAGAAGTTTTATCGGATTCACAACTGATGTGTTTGATTGCGTAAAGTGGAATTAGAGTATTGGGAAGGATCGGACTCAAATGATGCATTTTTTTTTGCAGCTTGAAGTCGGGTTATTGATGACATTGCATCGAAAAGGGGCAGAATGTAGAGAGCTACATTGAATTAGATCGACAATAAACTCTACATCAATCAGAAGGGGAACTACGATCATGGATTCATGTCACATAAAATTATTTTGTTTATAGAAGAATCAATTTTACATGTATGATGTAACCCAATAGTAAATTAACCAGGAAACACTGCAAACAATAAATATCAGAGAAAAAAAACTGAGGATTAATTAACGGAAAAATGTTCACAGTACAATTTGCCATCATTACTGAATCAAATACTAGCATTCTGTGACATGTGTTTTGGATCAAAATTGATTTGATAATCTAAATTTTAAAAAAATTGATTTAGTGGCCCGTGTTATGCATTGTTAATGATTTAGTGACATTCTGTCAACTTTTTTAGATGAAAAAGTTTATAAATTACCAATTTAGTCGGTATAGTTTGAAAATTTATAATATAACCTTTAAATTATAAAAGATGCAGATTTGAATTTGAAAAAAGTCAAATTATAATACTCCAACTTGATTTTTTGTAACACAATAAAGAAAAATTTCTCTAAGATTCAAAAGCGTGTAAAAATGTATATTATTTTTTATTTTTTCAGAATTGTGTAAAATACTCCTACTTCTTATAATTTTTAAAAACTACTTCAAAAGTAAGAAATAATATTAAACTTTTTTTTTTCAAAAAAAGAGAATTAAGAAATAATATCGATTTTTGAAGAAAGGATTTATTCTTAAAAAAATATGTATAATATATAAATCTATTTTCAAAATAAATAAAGTTCTTAGAAAATGTTGATTTATCTAAAGAAATTTTTCTCCTAAAAACCAGATTTCTTTCCATAGTCGTATTTTTCTTTAGTAAACAATTCAAAAGAAAATGCTTAAGTAAACATTATATTGTTAAAAGAGAAAACAATTTAGTACAGATTTTTAAATCATAAACTAAACTTTTAAAAAAAAAATAACTCGCATTTTCTTGAACTTGTTTTTGCATTTTTTCAAGAAAAGTTGATAAATTGAAAATGTGCATTTTCCCAACAAAAAATAATATTTATTTTCTTAAAATGGGTTAATTTTGTTATTTTCATCAATTTACTAGCTTAATTGTTAATTTCTAAATTATGAAGACTGCACTGTAAATGTTTTGATTAAACTTCTAAAGATAAGTTTAACGTTTTTCATCAAAAAAATTAACGGTGGTCGCTAAATCATTAAAAGAGTACAAGCTAGGTCACTAAATCAATATTTTTGAAAGTCATGTCACCTAAAGGCGTGACCAGGCAGCAACCCCACAATTTTGAAAAATATTTTTTTTTATTAGTGTTTTTCGTAAAAATTTATATATACGGTATTCTGGCAATCACTTAAATATATTTTTTTAGCAACCACTTCCAAAATTATGCATTGTTAGTGCAATAGCATAACATGATTTTGTATGTTCTAATAATATATAAGTAATACTTAAAAAAAATTAACATGGACAATTGATTATAAAAGACATTTTATACCAAATTATCATATTGACACGTAACACACATCTTAAAAAAAAAATTAAACAAAAATAATAAGAATTAATACCTCATAAGTATCACTTTTGAACTTTAATTCCCACTAGATAGCTATTATAATTTGCATTCCACTTAGATACCACTTTTTCATACTATATAAATTAAAAAAAATCTAATTTCATAAAAAAAACAGAAAATATCTCTCTTTCTCTCCCTCATAAATGAAAAAAATCACAAAAAATTATAAAAAATGGCACAAATTATAAAAATCATAAATTTTTTTATAAAATATCATAAAAAATGTCAATATACAACTTTTTACACCGAAAAAGCGTTTTTTCATAAAAAAACACTTTTTCATCAAAAAATGAATTTTATGTATTTAACTCTCGTTTGACTCATTTCAATGGTTGTTAAAGTTTGAATTGCCTTTTTAAAAACTAATTTAAGTAACTAATTTTAGATCTGTAAGCTCAAATTGTTAAGAGTGTTTGCATCCAACACCAATGTTTAAGAGATTGGTGGTTCGAATCCATCTAGTTTTTTTTAACTTTAAAGTAAAATATATGCACTTTTTGTGCTGTACTATATGCACTTTTATTGAACTGTATGCACTTTCGACTGTACTAGATGCACTTTCGACTGAATTAGATGCACTTTCAGCTGAACTATATGCACTTTCAGCTAAACCAGATGCACTTTTAGCTGAATCAGATACACCTTTTGTAGGACTATATGCATTTTTATTGAACTATATGTACTTTTGGATAAATCATATGCACTTTCAGTTGAACCATATGCACTTTTAGCTGAACCAGATGCACTTTTAGCTGAATGAGATGCATTTTTGACAGAACTATATGTATTTTTATTGAACTACAGTAGAAACTCTATAAAATAATACACTTGGTACCACCAAAATTTATTAATTAAAAGAGTTATTAATTAATCGATAAATTAATAATTATTAATTTATATATTAATTAATATTTTATTAATTTATAGTAAAATACTTAGTTTACAAACACCTTTCAAGCTTCCACTTAATTATTGTATAGACACTTTCAAGATGATATCGATGAAGAAGATGATGAAAGTTCTACAATGGAGCCCACTTCGCGCTATTAAAGCGGCAATCACATTGAACAATTTCTTGTTGAGCTATGAGAAAACAACACCAGAAGTTCTTACCATGCTAAGGAAAATTAGAGACGAGATTCAAGGGGAAATTGATTTCAACAAAAAACAAAAGACAATTGAGTCATTTTTCAAGAAACCTTCGTAAATCATTCATGTAATATGCTATATATAAGGAATTATTAATTTATATTTTATATGGGGTCTAAAGAAATTATCAAAAATGTATTATCTTATAATTTTAGCGAATTATTAATTTAGCACCCTATCCCCGAGTCGGGACCGGCCAAAAATATTATCTTAAAGAGTTTATTAAATAATCGAGTATTAATTTATCGAGTTTCTACTGCATATGCATTTTCGAGTGTATTATATTCATTTTCGACTAGACTATATGCACTTTTGACTTAACTATATGTACTTTCGACAAAATTATATGTAGTTTAAGTTGAACCAGATGTACTTTCAGCTGAACTAGCTGCATTTTTAGCTGAACTATATGCATACTCATTTTTTTTGAACTATATTTACTTTCGACTGAATTGTATACACTTTCAACGGAACTAGATGTACTTTCGACTGAATTATATGCACTTTTATTGAACTATATACGCTTTTGACTAAACTATACGTACGTTCGACTGAACTAGATGCACTTTCAGCTCATTTAGATTAACAAAAGGCACATTTTCATATAAAAACCACTTTTTGTATAAAAAAATTCACTTTTTGATGGAAAAAGTGTTTTTTATGAAAAAACAAATTTTTCGGTATAAAAAGTGTTATATTGACAAAAAAAAATTATATATTTTTTTGTAATTTTTTAAAAAGTTTTTGATTTTTTGATTTTTTGATTTTTTGATTTTTTGATTTTTTTGTGATTTTTGTATTTTTTTAAATAATTTTTTATGATTTTTGGTGATTTTTTAATAATTTTTGGTGATTTTTTATATTTTTTGTGATTTTTTATATTTTTTTGTGTTTTTTTTTATTTTGTTGTAATTTGAAACTATTTTTTTGGGTTTGTAGAAAGATAAAATATGTCTATTATATTTTGATTTGTATGACCATTTAGTAAATAAACTAAATAATTAAAAAGTGGTACACATGAGCCCTCTGAACTTATCAATATATGTAGAAGGAATATAAATTGCTATGAGTACTTATATAAAATTTTCCCAAATAATAATTAGAGTAGTGGTGAGTGAAAACAAAACTTATAAAAGAATTTTTGATGATTTGTATTTTAATTGAAGTGGGTATACTGAAATTGTGTAATAGATATTTAATTGTTCGTATATATCTATTATTTAAAATACGTTTGGTTTTTTCAGGATTTTTTTAATATTTTTTTACTTTCGTGTCTTATTGTTTTTACTTGTTATAGCTTAATTTCTTAAATTTAACTCTTTTATCTTTTTGGATTCTATTTTATTTATTTTTTAGTCAATTTTGAAACGTTGAAACTTTCGACACATGAGTGCACGCGACATTAATGTTATGGGTTTTTTTTGGTATTTTGAAAAGAAAGTCGAAATTGAGTGAAAAAGAAAAAAATAGAAAACAAATATATTTGGAAAAGACGATAAAAAAGACGATAAAAAGTAAGGTAAACAAATGAAGAAAAGACGATAAAAAAGATGTATTTATAATTTGGAAAAAATTATGAGATTTTATTAATTTTTTCAACCCTACACATGTTTTATGTTGGTTCCGTCCCTGATGTCAGCATATCAATTTTGATTTAAAACGCAAGCCACTAAAATGATATAATCCCGCAAATATGTCACATTCTTTTTTAACTTGATACTATGTCCACTTTTTTACTTTTTATATGAAACTATCCAGATTTCCCTAGATTTTTTTCCAACTATTTTATGGGATATTTATGCCGTCCTTTTCGTATCAATCAGGTAATAAATATCTACTCCTATTACGTAGTTGAAAACGATTTTCTCATTCATATGAATCATAAACTCATATAATCTCAAACTTATTTTTGTTGAAAGGAGAGCCTGTCTTATTTTGAGAAGTAAATAGTATTTTACTAGACCAAAAATATAATGCGACGATATAAAATATATCATCCATGGTGCAAAAACAAGGGCATAAGGAGATAAAAAAACCTATCCAACTAAGATTTCAACTTTCCCATTGCAAGGATATGTCGATGTACGTTTAAATTAGGCAGCGAAATAAAAGTAGTGACTTCTACACGACTACACCGACATGTAAAAAGATTTGATTTTGCCAATGACACCAAGTTAATTACACTGCTTGGCTAGACACTTAAAAGTTTTAACGACATGCTGCACGAGATAAGTGAAACCGTGGCTAATACGAAATGATATCATAAATTACTAGTACCTAATTCTTAATAATGCGTACAAGCAAAATTTCCTCTATAAATGTGTCGTCTCTCGATAAACTATAAATACAGGTTAATGATACATATACTACTTAAACACTTCCAACCATACTCAATGGTGTGACATGTTATGTGGCATAGACCATTTAATAAAAAAGTTGAATTAAAGGGACTAAATGTTTGTGATGTTGCGGTTCTTGTTTGGTTAAAGTCTTTTTGGCCAAAATCCTTTTTTTTTTATTCCTTTTATTTGAAGTGATGACATTGTGTTATTATGCAATCATTTAGTTATGCAATATATATATATATATATATATATATATATATATATATATATATATATATATGAAAAATGTTATATGGACATCAACTTAGACATCAACTTGGACACTTTTTCGTAAAAACGCTCCAAATCAAGATTTGGTTAATGCAAATCTCCACGGTTTCACGACGGGAACACAAATATGCGTCTTGGTTTTTTTTTCCGAGATGTATAATGACATGTTTTCGAAATTATGGTAAAATTTAAAAATTCAAAACATGTCATTATACATCTCAGAAAAAAAAAACGCATATTTGTGTTCCCGTCGTGAAACCGTGCAGATTTGCATTAATCAAATATTGATTTGGAGCGTTTTTACGAAAAAGTGTCCATTTGGATGTTTTTTATGGTGTCCATATATCCTCATATATATATATATTTATTTATTTATTTATAATTTTTGAAAAATAATGAAAAACTCTATTTTTTTAAGTAATAAAAGTGAAGGCAATGTAAACGTATGTATATGTATGAGTTGTGTGCCATTTTTTTTTCTTTTGATATCTATTTATAATTTTTGAAAAGTAATGAAAAACTTAAAAAAAAAAAATTAGGTAAGAAAAGTGAGAGCAGTGTAAACATGTGTAACATGAGTTGTGTGCCATTTTTTTTTTCTTTTGATGCAACTACCAATTTACTTGTATAATCAATTTAATTCAATTTTTTTATTAAAAGATATATGCCAAATAACATGTTACGTAGTGTAATTGAGAGTTTAAGTGTATTATTACCCATAAATACAACTCACTCTAACAAATGACTAACAAATGAGGGTCTTTTTTCTACCTGTATGGAAAAAAGAAATATAGCTTATATTTACGCTTTGCGTGTACAATTCATCTCATGTGTGAGAATGATGAAAAGCAAGATTTATCTAAATTTATGGCCGAACAACTTAGCCTAATAATCAATTAGTGTTTGGCCTTTTAACTTTATTAATTCTTTTTTTCGTTTTTCATGTTTTTTTTTCTTTTCGTGTTTTTTATAAATTAACAAAAAGAAGATACGACCTAAATAAAGCAGTGTACAAATAACATCTATCGAGATAAACGTCTCGATTCCTAATCAGCATAGCAGCTAATGATAGATGCTATAAATCTCCTAAATATGTGTAAGTAAATATTATATTGAAACATAGGAATTCGTCGTCTCATATAATCTTCTCAGTTGTCGATGTCGAGAGCGTGAGAACGAAGTAGAAGTTATAGAACTCTTCTTCTTGCTGTACTCTTGGAACTCTTCCTACGTACTTGACCAAAAGCTAAGATTGATGAAAAGACCAAAAGCCACTTTTAACAGTTCCACCAAAAATTAAAAAGGTTGATACTAAAAAAATCAGCCATTTAAAAAATATAAAAATTTGAAAAGGTCAACAACTCATAGTTATTTTTCAAAAGAAAAAAAAACTCAGTCTGTATTATTTTTTATTTTAATAAGACTGGTTTTATATATTAAAAAGGATAAAAGTCTTAATAGAAAGGTAAAAATAAAGGGAATCTTTTTGTTAAAAAAAGGCAAAGAGTTACTTTTGTTCAGAATGCAAAATATGAAAATATCTTTTTTTAATTAAGTAATGGATGATGTAAACATTAAGTTAAATTGGTATCTTACATTATTGATTATAGCATGCCATTCAAGCGTAAAATAGTTGATAGTTTGTTAAGAGGGTCAAATTGGTGACTCAATCAAACCCAAGAATAAAATATATTAAAAAAAACACTGAAACCTTGGGACTAAATCAATAAGGACCATAACTCGAGGTATTTTGGACAATTTCTCAAAATAAATCAGTGCCTTTTATAGTATTTAGTGGGTTTAGAATCTTTCAGAGAGTTAGGGTTTTATGATGTTTTGTACCATGATATTTGTCATGTTTTCAGTTTTATGACTCTAATTCTTATTTTTTTTCATTTTTGTGCCTCATATTTTAGTTTTTTTTGTTTTCTCAGATTTTTCGTCCAAAAATCTAACAGATGTTAACGGAACACAGTCATATGCATGGCACATACTGCATTACCATTAGAATTAAGGGTGTTATGGTCTTTTTCATATAAATGTTCAATTTTAATCGTTGGATCAATGACAAAAGGATCCAATGACTCATATTTATCACATACATATACATATATACGCTATACTGCATGTTGTACATACATAGATATATACACACAGTAATATATATATATATACAAAGTAATATATATATATATATATATATATATATAAAATGGCAATTGCAGCAGCAGGACCACCACCACCACCGTCACCCCAATCCGACCCAATTCACACCTCCTCAACACGTGTATTTATCTCGCGAACCACTTAAACGCATCATAGATCCACCAACTGATCCACCAGATGACGATTTCGAATGTCTAATCAACCTCTTCTCCGCCACCGTTGAATCTGTCTCCTTCACCCTCTTTCCGCACTCTCTTCCTTTTGCTTCTCGTCGCTGTCGTTTTGTCAAAAAAGTATATGTACATATATATGTGTATATATATATTTTATATTTATATGTATGTACTTTTGTATGGGGTTTTTGATTGATAGAAGGTGGGTTTTGTTGGGTATTAATCTGGGTTTAATTAAAAGATTAAATAGTGGATATATATATGTATATGATGTATATACTCCGATGTGGGGATTGATTGATGATAATAGCGCTAAGGTATTGAGAGTCTCATATGCAGGTTGAAGAATGATGATGAATTGAATTTTTTATTTTTTATCTTGAATATATTTATGGGAATGAATTGGAATATTATGGTTATTTATCATATACGTTCATATATAATTTGATTGCTATAGTAATATACAACAATTGTTTAAAACTTCATTTATTTTTTGAAATTATTGATATATATCTTATATATATATATATATATAATTGTATATATTACTTTATTACTTCTGTATAAAAAGGAAAATAAGAATTCCTTACACTTATTAATTTTTAGTATTTATCTTATAATTATAATGATTTTTGAATTATTTTTTAATAATGTTTATTTATTTACTTAAAACATAATTTAAGACTTTTAAGTAACCATTATCTAAAGTAAATAGTGTAAATAAATGAGGGCATTTAGGTAAAAACATTGAAAAACATACATGTGCTGAACACACCAAACATCATAAAACCCAGAGAGTGAAAATTCAAATTTATTGCATTTTTATTTTGTTGATATAACATAAAAATTAGACCCGAATATTCTATTCGGATAGTAATCCACCCACACTTCATAAATGGGTATCCAATGCTTGATGAGTGATCACATGCCTTTCCTAGAAAATAGAGCTAGATACTAATAAAAGCCCAAGCCCACTTAACTAGGGACTCATATCTAAAAAAAACCCTAAGATGGAGACACTTGTCAACATCCAAAAAGGCGTAGTTGCCTATAAATAGCCAACTACCCCACCTAGAAAAGGACCCAGAAAATCTATTCAAAAATTATAGAGAGAAGTTGAGAAAAGAGAGAAATTAGTCAAAGTTTCGCCAATTAAGAAACAAACCGAACAGTGAAAGAGCCGAGTATCGAAGAAAAAGGAGAACGACCAAGATAAGAGATTAAATAGTCAAATCGAGCACAATTGTAATAAATAAATAATAATCCGAGCAAGTGTAATAATCCGATCAATAATAAAGACCGAGAAGTGTTCATTATTTACAGTTAATTTACCATTATATTATTGTTGAAAAGCCTAACGCGACCTATCGAAGTTATGGCTTTATCATTTGTAGTTTACACTGATAAGAATTCATGTACCTACCTTTGACGGTCAGATCAATGGCGATATCAATATATAAGCATCGTGTGAGGTTGAAAAAAAAACAGTTGGTTTAGAATCTAGATAAAACTGTTCGGACCAAGGAGAAATTTAATTATAAACTATGGTCTATAGGAATCATATATTTTTGGACTTCACTAGTTCCCTTCACCGTCGTTTTGAAATTTGAAGGAAGCCTTTCTGTTATTTTATTATTCTCTCAATAAATTAGTGGTTCTCCTAGAAGATATTTGACAATTTGTCTTTTTTTTTTCTCTAACTTTTTAAAACTGTATCGTTTGTAGTTATTTTCTTTGTCACTTTAGGTGGAACTTAAGTTTTGTAACAAATTAATCAACATGTTTATATAAAACATAAAATCTGACACTTTTTACACTTTGGCCACTAGTTACATGATACTGTTAAATTATAATCCAAGGTAATGACACTATAAAAACAAAGAAACACGTATAAATGCATACATGTACACAACAATGTACGATTACACTCACACATAATGTAAATGCATTATCAAATTTATACAAAAGTATTACAAATAGAAGAAATGCATAATTATAATCACATATATTGCATAATTATAATAATGCATATACACACACACATACATATAAAGTCTAAATTGAAGGAGGAAGAAATCGAAGGTCGGAGACAGGGGAGGTCGTGGTGATTGATTTCGTCATTAAGATTGAGAGGTGGAGAGAAAATGGCAAGTCAAGTACCGATTATAATATAGTTTTTTGTTTTTGTTTTTTTTGTCTCGGATTAGAATATAGTTAAAAAAACTTATATATTCTTTTTGCTATATAAGTCTTGTATGTATAATCAAATCCCCTACATTTTAATATGCGAGGATAAATCACTACAATAAAAAATTCATTTAGCATTATAATTTTTTTTCGGTTAAGTGATTGTGGCTAAATTTTAGCAACAGTTTAACAACAAATAGCAACATAATTTGTTGTTAAAATTTAGCCACAACCACTTTAGCAACATAACCGGAAAAAAATTATAATGCTAAATAAACGTTTTCTTATAGTGAATATACATTTGATCCACATCTATTTGTTCTCCATAACTTCAACAAAAATAAAATTCCCACCTATATATTATATATAGATTAATTGGGACATGTTCGTTATCTAATTAAAGCGAATCAACATTTGGTCCCAACAGTGTTTTCAAAGGAACGCCTAGGAATACTATGAAATTCCCAACATGGCGTGTTTTCGAAGGAACGCCTAGGAATACTATGAAATTCCCAACATGGCGTGTTTTCAAAGGAACGCCTAGGAATACTAAAGTCCTCTAGTAAACCGGAGGCACATATGCATGTACCAGCTGATCCAATGTTTAAGGATTGAAGGCAGTACCGAAATTAGAGGAATAATTCAGGTCCACATTACGGCGGCGATAGAATACAAAATGGCGAAAACAATGAAGGAAAATCAATCCAAACAACGAAATATGAACAAGAAGCATATCCAATACACGAATAACGAGATAACAAAGAAATCAGCAAGGAAAAATCGATCCAATCAATCAAATCGCAATACGGCAATGGGAAGGTACAAAAAAAAATAAAAAAATTCACAAATAGTCCTCGCCCGCATTACGGAGGCAACAAGATATCACCAACAATAAAGAAACTGATTTAAGAAGAGCTACTACAGGAGGAGCACACTTGGTCAACATTTGGTCGTGTAATTGACCGAGCCGAGCTCAACCTCTTCGTCATCCGTCGTTGTGTCCTCATCTGTCTCCTCGCCATCAAACCGTTCCTCAGAGATGAGTGCGTCGAAATTGGTCGTGTGAGCACCAACGCAGGTCAGCGTCTCAAGCCTCGCTGCGAACTCGGCTCCTTTAGCGATCTCGTCAGCATCCGAGGCCGCTTTGCGGCGAGCATCATCGAAGGGAAGGTTACGCGCTTCGATCCAAACCACAGCAGCATCGTATCTGGATCAAGACAGACGGAAATACTTCACCAACATGTTGGCTTTGGTTACCAACGACTTTAGTTTGCCGAAGTATTTTTCCTTTACATGCCAATATCGATCCAAACGACGCTCCTGAACCTCAAAAACATGCTCGACACGGCGAACATATTCCCGGAAAGAGGACGCCTGAGTTTTCAGCTTGGCCCGAAGTTGGGCACACTAGTCGATCAACTTGACGTTCTTGCCCATCAAAACGATGTAAGGCCAGTTGGCAGGTACTTCACTAGCCGCACCAGATAAGACCTCGTCCCGGGCAGCACCATTAGGTCCTAGCCCCGGATTAACTAGGCATGGAGAACCAGCCTGGTGTGAAGTAGTAGCGTGTGCCTATAAAAAAAAATGGGGCAGAAGGGGAAGAGATGAATATTTAACCACAAGAAAAGAAAAGACGAAAATGGAAAAACGAATATTTCTTTACAAGCTACAAATAAAACGACAAAACAAGCTACTCCGTCATTAATCCGATAACCCATCAACCGACGCTGAGATCTCTGCGACGTCAGCAAAATGAATATCTCGCAGTGAAACAATTTGCGTCCCCAAGCGCTCACGAACGACCGCATCGACTCGGTTCAAGGCAGCCGTGGTCTCAGTTACTCCGGCCGTCGCATCAACCATGCGTTCTGCCCGGGCAACACCACTCATCCCTTTTACATGCTCGAGCACCTCTAAAACGCGAACTCGGGCCCAATACGCTTTGGCAAAGGATAGCAGCAGGTCCGCATCCTCAAAAACGGCCCCTAGGACCAAGTTCAAGCTCGTCACACGGCCTCGGGCTTCATCACGAGAGCGCCGAATTGTACCAAGAAGCTCTTTCGCTTTACCCTTGTTTGCCGTATAATATGCGGTCTTTTTGCTGAATTTCTCTCCCAAGTCACGTAACCGAATCGACAAGTTTGAAATATGAACATTCAGATCCTCGACTTCATGACGAGCAGAATTCAATTCAGCAGTTAGGGAAGCCTTAGATCTTTCAAGACCATCAATAACGTCACCTACACTACGACTAGGCGAGATCCAGACCACTATGGCAAGGGGGTTATTAGGTACCTGACAATATTTTGTTTTCACATCCTTCAAAATGTGACGACCCTCAAAAAGGGAAATTAAATCGGGAAAGCCAAACGGAAAGAAACCACAGCACCTATATTATCACTTCCCAAAAGAATATCTTTCTAGATACAAAAGAAACCCAAAATTCGGGTACCAAAAGACTTTACACTAAGCTACATAGAAAATACTGCAAGAAAAATGTTCAAGGCTCCACCTGAGGAGATGCGGGTGGGGGAGTCGCGGTAACATCAGGACGAGGAGTGGACGGGGCCGACACGGAATGGGGACGGAGCGCTGCCGATATAGTCTGCCCTGGCAGCCGAGGAAGCTCCTCCTCCCGAAGATTCGCCCAGTCTAAAGGTTTCGGAGGTGCACCATGAGGACAGGGATACACCAATTCCGACCACGCCCAATCCGACAAGGGAACCTTCACAAAATTGAGCGCACGCACATGAGCGCAAAAGACGGAGAAATTCGCCATCATTGCGAACTTTGTCCGCTCCTCAGCATGCGCCGCTTTCAGAGCAGCAACCTCGGCCTTTTCGGCTTCAACGTCCTCCGTCATGAGCAAATTCTCAGCCTCTAGTTGGTCGTACTTATCGACCATGCTCTCTTTTTTAGCCTCCAACTTGCCGACCTCCTCGGTCATGTGCAGGATGTCCACCGACAGCTTGTCATAATTATCGCCCAGGGTTTTATTCTCGGCGACCAGTTTCTCTTTCTCGGCCTCGAAAGTCGCAAGCATATCCTTTATCTTCCGATCGTTCTCCTCGACTATGGCCTTCTTCTCGGCCACCAGCTTTTCTTTATCAGCCCCTAGCGCTGCCATCTGATCCCTTAACACCACGGTACCCACGACAACCTGTATTTAAAAACATCAGATTCCAGCCAAAATAAGAGCATCACGACCTATATAACAAAATACGAGCACAACGTACCCGCATCGCATCGACGTTGGCCTGCTCTATAACCGACATTGTAGGCCGAGCAGCTATTTTTTCTGCATCCTTGAAAACGAGGGGCTTAAGAGCCGTATACCCCATCTTCAAGGCTCGGGGTTGCTCCAACGGCAATCCCCCACACCGGTCAATGTAACGGGTCATTGCAACCCCGTCCACCAACACCTTTTGAGGTTCCTCGGGAACCTCGTCTTCACCACCCCTCACAACACCCACGGCAGTCTCTTTGCCGGCTTCCATCTCCACTTCTTCCCTCACCTCCTTATCTGAAGGACCAGTCTCAGGGGCCCTGTTCTCGCTTACATCCTCAGTACAGATGGGCGAGGTAACAGGCGGATCCTTCGTGTCTTCGGCACGAACAGGCGAGATGACAGGCAGGATCATCGTATCCACGCCCATATTCATCAGGAGGTTGATATGTCCGAATAAGTTATCGATTGACCCTTGAAACACAATAATACCCATCGATCGGGCAAGAGCGAGGGTAACCAATGGAGAAGTCAGTAGCTGAAACAAGATAACTAATAAAGCAAAGAACTAGAGAACAAAACGACAACAATCAAAAGACAAGAGAATCAATCTACAGATACACATACATCGCCAGGCGTGGAGGCATCCTCGGTGGTATCCCCTTGGGAAGCAGCAAACACCCCCTCTCCCGTGCCAACGTTAGCAACCTCCTCGGTGACCGATGTATCGGTCCACCTAGCCCTCTTCGTTGTTCCAACGACGGGGTCAGATACACGACGCTTAGAACGAACGGGCTTTTTCCCTACCCGAGCAGCACTGCGAGCCCGGACAACTTTTAAGAATTCCTCCTCGGGCTCTTTGGGGATCTCGGGCGCAGGATTCCCCTTTGTCACTGGCCCTGCAGGGTACCCGAGCAGCATGGGAGCAGTATGACTCGTTGGATCCTTCATCGGTCCCGACCCCCACCATTTCCACAGAGCTAAGAAAGCCTCAACATTGGGAGCGCCGAGGTCTGGAATAGTGGGAGCCTTGGTAGCAGGTCCGGGAATCTGGTGTCCTGCACAACCCCATTCACCAGAAGCAATCACGATACCCAGGTTGTGCTCCTTGTTGGTATCCGGCAAACCGGTGACCAGTCGACAGAAGGCGCGCATTGTCTTCAAATACGAGCTGCGACGCTCAAAACTCAAACTATAAACCCCGAATACGTCTTTCAATTCGACGTCTATCCCCGATAACTCCGACAGCCTTTTAATACCGTTCAAAGTGCGGTAACCATTCAGGGCCAGTTGGGCCGGAGAAATCTGGACGGCCTCAAAGAACGAAGCCACCCAGTCACTAAAAGGAAGTCTTAGACCCCAGTAAAGAATGTCGAGGAACGTACAGCTACCTCGCCGGCAGGAACAAATCCCATCACCTCCTCGTCAGAGACAGGCAGCCGAATGTGTATGTCGGCGGGTATTCCGGCAAGCTCCTTAAACTCCTCTTCCACAAATGGGCCAACTTGGGCCAGGCATTGGGTCAGAATTTCCTATTCAAACATCATCAAAACTCCATCAATATACTAACCAAATACACAAACCAAAACCACATCCAACATAACGAGGGCCACCACCCCCCCCCCCTGCTCAAATTAACCAGAAACCCTACGTTTTACTACCATCCCAATCAACATAAATCCAATACATAACTAAAAACCATCAGACATATATAGACAACCAAGACCATCTACCAACGCCACATCTATGACCACAACAACAAATTAAATACAAACCCTAATAAGAAAGCACTTACAGTTATCATTATGAGCAGGCAAGCGAGAACAGCAGCAAGTCTATCAACAATACAACGAAACCCTAGATCGAGCGGCAGAACGATTTTCCTTTTTGGCGGGAAGAATATACCTTAGAGAGAGAGACAGATATTTTCTTCAGCAAATTATGTGATAAAAACAAAAGGGATTACTTGGCACAGTAAAAAGGAGTGGAGTCACAAAAAGAATAAAATAATAAGCACCCTTTCGTGTGACAGAGGTTTACCTTTTTTCCAACCATAGAAAAGTCAACAACCGCTGCTATTTTTCACAAATAAACGCTCCAGATTTTGCCATGTCAGAGTGTATCCCACTACCCAAGGCAGTTCACATCATTACACCTAAATAAACGGCCAGTGGACCCTACCACGAAAAGCTTCCAGCATACGCTACCAATATTATCACACCGAGGATGCCCCCCGATTAAGATCCTTGACGCACAATCATTTCTTACCCAAAGGACACACCGAACAAGGTGGACGGAAACCGTTTCTAGCTTGACGGCATTAAGCATCAAGTCTAACAACGCTCTCCGGGGGGATAACCGGGCACATTGCTCGGTGTGTACTGAAACATCGAATGGTATTGACATAAAGGCAAAGCGAACAAGAAATAAAATAGAAGAGACAGAATCAAGTGTAAAGCAAAAGTTTTATTCATCCACAAGGGGGAAAAACACAAAACAATACAACCAAAAAGAAAATTTTTACAAGAAAATACACCCATCCTACTTCTCTGAACTACCCCCCATATTGGCATCCTTCTTCGCCAAGAGCTCCTCCAGACGCTCTTTCTTGCTAATCAAACGAGCAATCGCCATCTCAGCCTGTTGCAAGGAGTAAGACCGAGACTTGCATTTTTGCTCGGCTTTGAAACGAGCAATGCCCTCCGCATCCCAATATTGTTTAAACCTCCTCACTTCAGTCTGAGCACACTTGAGATCATGTTTCAGCCATGACATCTCAATTTCTTTTAGCTGAAGAGGAGTCAAATCCTCCTCCCCAAAACCAGGGGGACGGGGTAGCAAGAAGGTAGGCTCCTCTTCCAGAAGGGCTTTCTTTTTGGAGGCAGATCTAGTAATGGGAGCCATCTCAAACAAAAGCAAGTTAGAGGAAACAAAAATTATCAACAAGAGAGAGAAAAGAAGATTGGGTAATGAAGCACAAGCAATAGGGAGCATTTATAAAGAGTCAAAGGGCACAAAGCGCGAGGCGTCGCAATGGTTCACAAGACAAAAGCACGAGATACGAAAAGATACATCTGATTCAAATACAAAAAAAAAGATACAAGTTCCAAAATGGGAAATACATCAGAAAACCAGCCCAATCTAACTAAAGATCAATGGGTGGAAAAACCGAACTACCAGACCGAGAGAAAGCAAAACGAGCAGAGCAGTTCAACCGAGCTTGGTAGGAATCATTCATGGCAACCAAATTTTCGTTCTCCGTGGAGAGTTCGGATTTCTCCCTAGTGAGAACCATGACGCGCTCCTCCAGCCGGGCATTCCTAACTATCATGTTAGCTAGACCTTGAGGAGAGTTATCGAACTCGTCTTGAGTATGGTCCCAAATCTCCTCGGCATCATACCAGGAGTTGGCCAGATGATTTCTCTGAAGCAACAAGTGATCGAGCTGACGACTCAAGGCCGAAATCTCGGTCCATTTCACTGTCTCTTCGGGGTGAGAGCCGAACAAACTCAAGGCCAAAATGCCGTACTCCTTCTCAAGCCTTTCCATTCGACGACGGACCCGAGATACCTCAGTATCCAAGCCCTTCATCTGAGCATGATATCTCACCACAAGTCCAGACATTCTGAAAAATTGTTGAGTACAGAAGAAAATAAGGGGACGGGGGAGAAGCAAACGATAAAAGAAAAATGAGAGAAGATAACTACTAAAGAAAAGAGGAGTACTTATAGAACGAAAGATAGCATGATATTTTATGACATTGCTTGGGAACTTGCATATTTCCTGACATACTTGGGAGCATGCATATTTCCTGACATGTTTGGGAGCATGCACCTAGATCGACAGTACATCTACATACATCTGATATCACAGTACAGCAGAAAATAAAAAAGATATTCAAAGATCTGGATTTCAGAAAAACGACAAACCACAAGTGCCACATAAAAAGAAGTGCAATATAAAGGGGCAAAAGAAATTTTCATTAATAAAACTGAGATACATCACTGTTCATTACATCATGGGACTACATCGAAAGAAAATCTATTACATTGAGGCCTATTACATCCGAGGATAACATCAAAAGAAAAATCTATTACAGAAGATCAACTATGTCGGCAAACCCATCGAACAGGATGCGTGAAGGAAGGAGGCGATGGGGAAGAGGAAGAAGAAAATGAAGAGGAACATAAAAAAAGAAGTGAAAAGCAAGAAGAGGAAAATAAAAAATGACAAAAACCCTAGAAGTAACACAAAACCCTTAGGATCAGAGGGTTGATTGTTACATCGTAGTGGTGAGAAAGAAGAGGAAGAAAGAGAAAAAGGAAAAAAGTAGAGAGAGCTAGAGATGGTGAAAAGAAAATGGAGGATGAAGAAAGTAAAAGGAACAAAACATAAAAGAAAAATGACAAAAATCCTAGAGTGAGTAAGAAGAAAAGAAAAAAAAAACATAAGAAGGATATAACAAAAAAACCCGAGGGACTCAGGGTTGATTGTTACATCGTAGTGGTGGAAAAAGAAGATGAAGAAAAAGAAAGGGGAAGCGCAGAAGGAAAACAAAAATAGATGAGAAAAGATGAAGAAATGAAGAAAATTGAAGAAAATAAAAAGAAAAAAAAGGAAAATGGAGAGGTTAGGAGGAGGTCGATAGGTATCGATGAGAGGGCCCGGCAGAGACATTCCTGTCTCGAAGTGTCAGGTTCCCCCTCAACACCTCATTCTCTTCGACTAGAACCTAACGAGCACGTCGGCAGTAATCCAGTTCGGATCTTAGCCAAGTTAGTTCCCGAACCATCTCGGTATGGTGATAACGCATCACCTTTAACTCCTCCTCAGCGTCCTTCAACAGTTTTAATGCATGGCCATATGAGGCTTCAAAAGCCTCAACTTGCAAAACCAATGCAGATTTGGTGGAAGAACTGGCCATTCTAAAAAGATTATGGGATAAAGTTCTATATATGGTAAGGGGATATAAAGAAAATATTATGAATAAATTCATATCTTGAGAGGGTATTTATAGAAAAATTAAGGATGGTTTAGTGTGGGGAATTGCAACCGTTCGTCAAAAAACTCTTGGAAACAGGGGTAATTAAAAAGATGCGTCTGTTAAGAAAAGTTTAAGTGGGAAAGAGCAACCGTTCGTTATTAAAAGTTGAGTCCCTTGAGAAGAAACGCTTGGATTCATGCTAGTATTTAAAAGAGGGCGAAATTCGAAAAGCCTCTGCACGTGTCAATCTAGAAAAAGTACAACAATTAAGATATAAAGGATAAGATTTGTGCACAGGGCTCAAGAAATCCCAGTGGTCCCTAGATACAGAGATTAAGAAGGTCCAGTGGATAAGGTCAAACACAAATCCCAAGAAAAGTCATTAAAGAAGCCACAAGCATGCGCAGTCAAAATAAATTGCATTGAGAAAGTAATTCAGATATAAACAAGAAAAAGAAGTATTTATTGATTGATTGATTGATACTTTATTACAGAAGAGGCAGTCAACAAAAAATAAATACAATAAAAATAATAAAATCATTTCGTAGAAGGGCCCGCTTCGTCATTCGGCTTCCCCTTCGACCGAGCATACACTTCCTTAAGGGCCAGTTTGTAAGCCCTCTTGGAAGCAATGTGCCTATTTCTAGAGGCCTCAAGCTCTTTGATCCGAGCATGAGCCCAAATATTGTCGATCAGAGACTTCTGATATTCACTCTCCATGGCCTCCAAGCGCTCGTCCATCTCATCAGCTCGGCGAGCCTCCATTGTTAAAAAGGCAACCCTCCTTTCGAGGATACGAGCCTCCCTAACCTCCTCCTCGAGATGGGCAACGTATTCATGAGGGTTGTCACCACTATCTTCACAAGGAGAAGCCATTTGTTCGTTAATAAAGAATGAGTTGCACAAAGAATACAGGGACAGTCCCCTTTTATAGGAAGAAACAAGTGGTAGATCAAAGGTCATCTCAAATAAAGACAACCTCTTGAACTTCCCAAGAGCATTTATGGCTAACTACAGCAGTTCAAAGCCGATTAAGTCATCCAATAAGGTATCAAGCGAATAAAGAGACAAGAATGAAATTAAAAGATGTTTTATTAATATTTTTCCATGATTTGATTACAACTTGATGATGACACCCAATACGATGAAATCACAAAAGACTAATTATTCTGAGGAAGAGCCTTCTTCATCATCATCCGAACTCGATTTAGACCGAGTATGCAACTCCTTGAAGACAAGTTTATAGGCCCTTTTTGCTGCCTTTTGCTTAGCCAGCGAAGCCTCGAGCCTCTTTATATGCTCGAAGGCCCAATCCCTATCAGCCATGGTCATGTGGTGCGCCGCATCCATGTCTGACAACCTTTTGGTCACGTCCGCCAATTTCTTTTTCAGGACGCGAACCTTCTTGACCTCATTCTCCAAGTAAGCAACGTAATCTGAAGAGTTGTCTCATGTCGAACCATTGGGAGAAGCCATCGTGTCACAGTCGAAGTAATAATAAATGGGATAATGGGGGATGGGGCACCTTTATAGTAGATAAAGGTGGGGAAGATCAAGGGTTTTCCTCGAAAAAAGGTACCAAAATAGGACCACTTAATGACCTCAAATGGGCCCCAGGGAACAGTCGTGAATCTATCGCATTTCTCGATGTAAACTTAGGAACAGCAAAACCGAAGTAATATCCTCGACAGACCGATCATGACTCCCTCGACGTGGAGACCACGCCGAGGAAGTCAAGGATCACTTGATAGAACATAAAAATTAGACCCGAATATTCTATTCGGGTAGTAATCGACCCACACTTCATAAATGGGTATCCAATGCTTGATGGGTCATCACATGCCTTTCCTAGAAAATAGAGGTAGATACTAATAAAAGCCCAAGCCCACTTAACTAGGGACTCATATCTAAAAACCCCCTAAGATTGAGACACTTGTCAACATCCAAAAAGGCGTAGTTGCCTATAAATAGCCAACTACCCCTCCTAGAAAAGGACCCAGAAAATCTATTCAAAAATATAGAGAGAAGTTGAGAAAAGAGATAAACTAGTCAAAGCTTCGCCAATTAAGAAACAAACCGAACAGTGAAAGAGCCGAGTATCGAAGAAAAAGGAGAACGACCAAGATAAGAGATTAAATAGTCAAATCGAGCACAATTGTAATAAATAAATAATAATCCGAGCAAGTGTAATAATCCGAGCAAGTGTAATAATCCGATCAATAATAAAGACCGAGAAGTGTTCATTATTTACAGTTAATTTATCATTATATTATTGTTGAAAAGTCTAACGCGACCGACTAAAGTTATGGCTTTATCATTTGTAGTTTACACTGATAAGAATTCATGTACCTACCTGTGACGGTCATATCAATGGCGATATCAATATATAAGCATCGTGTGAGGTTGAAAAAAAAACAGTTGGTTTAGAATCTAGATAAAACTGTTCGTACCATGGAGAAATTTAATTATAAACTATAGTCTATAGGAATCATATATTTTTGGACTTCACTAGTTCCCTTCACCCTCGTTTTGAAATTTGAAGGAAGCCTTTCTGTTATTTTATTATTCTCTCAATAAATTAGTGGTTCTCCTAGAAGATATTTGACAATTTGTCTTTTTTTTTTCTCTAACTTTTTAAAACTGTATCGTTTGTAGTTATTTTCTTTGTCACTTTAGGTGGAACTTAAGTTTTGTAACAAATTAATCAACATGTTTATATAAAACATAAAATCTGACACTTTTTACACTTTGGCCACTAGTTACATGATACTGTTAAATTATAATCCAAGGTAATGACACTATAAAAACAAAGAAACACGTATAAATGCATACATGTACACAACAATGTACGATTACACTCACACATAATGTAAATGCATTATCAAATATATACAAAAGTATTACAAATAGAAGAAATGCATAATTATAATCACATATATTGCATAATTATAATAATGCATATACACACACATACATATAAAGTCTAAATTGAAGGAGGAAGAAATCGAAGGTCGGAGACAGGGGAGGTCGTGGTGATTGATTTCGTCATTAAGATTGAGAGGTGGAGAGAAAAGGGCAGGTCAAGTACTGATTATAATATAGTTTTTTGTTTTTGTTTTTTTTGTCTCGGATTAGAATATAGTTCAAAAAACTTATATATTCTTTTTGCTAAATAAGTCTTGTATGTATAATCAAATCCCCTACATTTTAACATGCGAGGATAAATCACTACAAGAAAAAATTCATTTAGCATTATAATTTTTTTTCGGTTAAGTGATTGTGACTAAATTTTAGCAACAGTTTAACAACAAATAGCAACATAATTTGTTGTTAAAATTTAGCCACAACCACTTTAGCAACATAACCGGAAAAAAATTATAATGCTAAATAAACGTTTTCTTATAGTGAATATACATTTGATCCACATCTATTTGTTCTCCATGACTTCAACAAAAATAAAATTCCCACCTATATATTATATATAGATTAATTGGGACATGTTCGTTATCTAATTAAAGCGAATCAACATTTGGTCCCTTTTTAAATTTACACTCAATAAATATACTGTATGAAATATCAAACTATGATCATAAAAAGGACTAATTTACTTTTAAGTAAATCATTTATTGGTCCCTTAATTTGATATTCATATTATTTAAAACTTTGGTTTTTGTCACTAGTTTTAATCATTGGGTAATTCTTGTTCCAATTTAAAATTACAGGGAAGATATAGCTCTTTTGGTTTAAACTACGAGGGTGATTCGTATAATCAACCATAATCAACATACAAAAGATTGGTCAAACTTAATTAAAAAACAAGAAAGAGAATTGGAGAGTTTTCACACACACTCGGTTATATATATATATATATTACTCGTTCCGATTTAATTGTCTATTACGAAAATACGTGCAATTTTGACCGGTCAAGAACTTGTATCAAAATAGTCGGAATGAAATTTTTTGAAAGTTAATCATATAGTTCAAATGTTAAATTTTATGATTATATTTTCAAAAAATTCATTTTGACAATTTTAATACAAGTTATAAGTCGGTCAAAATTGCACGGAATTTCGTAATGTACAATTAAATGGTAACGTACGGAGTATTATATATTTACAAATTTTCCACAGTCTCTCTTTCTTTCATACAAGAGATGAATGGGAATGGTATTGTGGAGAAGGCTCTTTGCAGCCTTGGCAAAGGATTTGATATCACATCTGATTTCAAGTTAAAGTACTGCAAAGGTAAAGAGAGATTAATTTTGCTTAACGAAAACGAGACAAAAGAGCTGGTGATACCGGGCTTAGGGTCCTATAAGGATATTTCGGTCGATATAAAATGTGACAAGGGTGACCGGACACGTTATCAATCCGATATCCTGGACTTTAATCAAGTAAGTACTACATTATTTTATTAATCATATGTCTAAATCCTTATTGGTAATAGTTGCTCATACATCCAAAAACGTTTTGGTATTCTATGCATTTATGTCTTATGATAGTACCCGTGTTATATATTTATCTGCTAAATTAACAGTTACAAAAGCAAATATTACAGTGGCCATTTATTGAGAAAATGAGCCTTTCCGTTTCTTTTCGTTCTTTGGAAATTAGGTAGTTGAAAATTTTGAAGATATGTATTGTTTGGTAAACATCTATATGAATTTCATTTGTTTACGAGATCTAAGAGCCAAATAATTGGGTAACCTTATATTATCATTATTTCTCCAATCATGAGGTTTTAAGTTTTTAACCTTATACTATAATTAGTTTAGGCAATACTTTACTGAAAAATAACTTATATGGAAGCTATGTTATTAGTCTTACCTTGAAAATATGTTACAGTCGGTCAAATCTTAAATCGGAAAATGAAAATTTTGATCATCAAATCAAAGAAATTTTCCATATATATATAGTTTTTTAGTACATCACATGAATCTATAGAATGGGTAGTATATTTGACACACCAAATTGGCGGGGTAACTAAAATTTGTGAACACATTGTGCAGCACTCGGGCATACGAATAACCATTTTTTTCTTTCTTTCAGAGTATTCAGAAATATAAAATAATACGCATCATGATAGCTGTTATTGTTCTTACCGTGTTGGGACATCAACTTCATGTGCACAATTGACTAATGAAAATTGATTACCACACACTTATATTATATTAGTTATATATAATTTCCACACAATGACTTAGATTAATGATATTTAGAAAGTAAGACAAATTGAGTCAACTTATGGAAGTTTTCAAACTTTTTGATGATTTATGAAGAGTATATATATCATTAGAAATTAATATCACTGATTCTCTTTATATGTTTGTGAAACGCCTTGGTTACTAGTATTGTTTTTCATTTACTTAGGTATGAATTATGAAATGCTATATAAATATACTACTAATAGTAATAGTTACCCATAAGACGTATGCGACGCTTGTTATATATATGATCCGGATAAATAAATTTTTAAAAATGATATTGATTGAATGAATATATTAAATTAAAAATCATGAGTAATATAACGTTTTTGTTATACAAAATACACGTAAAACGATTTTATTTGGTATAACATTATAATTGTTTTGAAAAGATCATGATTTTTGTCTGTTTTTTATATTTTGAATTGAATAAATGTAAATGAGTAATTAGTAAAAGAGATAGAGTATTTTTAGAAAAAATAGTCAAATTTTGGCAGACTCACTTTATATATATATATATATATATATATATATGATATTAGTAAAAGTTAATCACGCGTTGCGTGTGTGTGAGACGCATAATGACATAAATCTCGTAATATATTATATTTTGAACATAATATTCAGATTTGGAATCATTTATTTTAGTTATGCATATTAAAACGAATTGTTAATTAATTTAGACTACATCCGTAATTAGAAAAATATAGTGAGCATAAATTATTAATTAGATTAGATACATTGATAATTATTAAAATAGAGTGACGTATTTTTGAAAAAAATTAACAAAATTTGGCAGCCTCAACTTTTATTAAGTTTACTCACTCCCTCCGTTCCTATTTAATTGTCTATTACGAAACCACGTCCAATTTTGACCGGCTTATAACTTGTATCAAAATTGTCGAAATGAATTTTTTTTAAATATAATCATAAAATTTAACATTTGAACTATATGATCAAATTTTGAAAATTTTCATTCCGATAATTTTGATATAAGTACTTGACCGGTCAAAATTGCACGTAATTTCGTAATGGACAGTTAAATAGCAACGGATGGAGTATATTAATAGTACGATCAAACGATTAAACCTACCTAGTTACGAATAATCTAACATTTGTATGACGGTTGGAAAATTAAATACTAAATATTGTGCCTCGGCTTCTTGTAATTTTATGCATATTTGAACGCACGGGGTGTGGCTGCATATGCATATTTGATTTGGACGATTAATTGATTATCATACCAAAAAATACTAGTGTACTGGAAATTTTAGAAATTAAGTAGACAAATTACTAAAAATTATACTCCATATGACTAACGCGTTAATTGCAGATGTCAGAATTTTTCAACAAAAATTGTGCCGTACCAGGAAAAATACCGTCCGGTTACTTCAATTCGATTTTTGGGTTCAATAGCGGATCGTGGGCTACCGATACATCAAATACCAAGAATTTAGGACTTGATGGCTACTTTATAATACTCTTTGATCTCCTTCTTGATCGGTACCCTCTTGTTCTCTCCGATGAAGTACGAAATGCTGTTCCTTCGACGTGGGACCCGCATGCTCTCGCAAGGTATGTCATTCTAATATACAGTGTCAAGTGAGCTTCTTCATAATCTAAATCAGAAATATATTATGTGTGTGTGTGTGTGTAAAACTTGACAGTTCATTACTAGTCTAATTACTCTGAAGACTGAATTAAATGCCGGTTTTGTTAATTAGTAAGGTTCTGACGCAGCTTTTGTTTAAGCTCGAAAGCTTACCTTTAGTCTAAAAATTCTTGAGTCCCATGAATTAAAGCTTACAGTTTTCCATTTAACAAGGCCATTTACGAAGTTATTAATCCATTAAGATCAACATAACTTAATAATTTAATTAGTGACTATATTGGGGGCAGCAACACCCCCATAATTATAATTTTATTTTGTATAATGTACTCTGACTATAATTTATTAATTTGTTCAAAATAGGGATTTGGCAGTACCCCGTAATTAGAAAATTTTTCTTTTAACATTATATTCTTTTTAATGCAGACCTAGCACCCATCGTATATATACTTCCTGATTTAATTATCTATATTGAGGTATATCAACAATTGATGGTATTCTCTATTCGTAATATGGTTTGTTTAGGTTGTAGCAATAAATTGACGTTGGAATGTTTATTTTTGGGTTTCTTGACTAATTCCATGGCCGACTATTTGTAATTCTTGGTTGAGATAACACGTTACCATTTTCCCCAATCATCAGTCACCACAAACAATTACTTTAGTCTCTTTACATAATACATCCAAGACTTCGAAAGACATTTATACTAGTAAATTTTGTGTTGGAATGTTTGTTTGTTTTGTGTTTCTTAACTAATTTCATGACCGAGTATTTGTAAGTCTTGGTTGAGATAACACGTTATCATTTTCCTCGATCATCAGTCATCGCAAACAATTACTTTAGTCTTTTATTTTACATGATACATCCAAGACTTCAAAATAAATTGTCCTTTTCAATTGTAATTTCTGAGTAGTAACGTGACTAACGTCAAAAGAAATTGGGTATAGTAATTAACGTCCTAGCTAGTAGTAGCCCCCGACTTCTACATTTGTCCCATACTCAAATTTTATTGTTGTTCATAGTGATATTATTAAGCTAAACAACTAGTGTGTTCATAGGAATAAAACAATTAAACCAAAGAAATAGTTTAAAAGATATAAAACAATTGTTATTGTATTAATAATAGGGGCAATTCACTATAAATAACTATTAGCAACTTATAATCCTCATATGTATATTGATAAGTTCACATTCCTCACATGTAGCACTTTTTAATTATTTAGTTTATTTTCTAAAAAATGGTCATACAAACCAAAATATAATAGACATATTTTATCTCTCTATAAAAAAAAATAGTTTTAAATTACAACAAAATTCTATAAAACAGAAAAAAATTATAAAAAAAATCACAAAAATCATAAAAAATCACAAAAATTTTATAAAAAAGACAAAAAATTATAAAAAATACCAAAAATCACAAAAAAAATTATAAAAAATCATGAAAAATGAAAAAAATCACAAACTTTTTAAAAAATTACAAAAAAAAATGTATAATTGTTTTTGTCAATATAACACTTTTTATACCGAAAAATCTGTTTTTCATCAAAAAAAAACACTTTTTCCATCAAAAAGTGAATTTTTTTATACAAAAAGTGGATTTTCCATGAAAATGTACCGTTTTTCAATCTAAATGTGTTGAAAGTGCATCTACTTCAGTCGAAAATGCATATAATTTGGTCAAAAGTGCATATAGTTCAGTCAAAAGTGCATAAAATTGAGTCGAAATTGTATTCAATTCAGCTGAAATTACATCTAGTTCCGTTAAAATTGCATACAATTTAGTCGAAAATAAATATAGTTCAATAAAAGTGAGTATGCATATAGTTCAGCTCAAAATGCATCTGGTTCAGCTGAAAGTAGATGTGGTTCAGTTTAAATTGCATCTAATTTAGTCAAAAGTACATATAGTTAAGTCAAAAGTGCATATAGTCTAGTCGAAAATGAATATAGTCCAATCGAAAGTATATATAGTTCAAGTCGAAAGTGTATATAGTTCGGTCAAAAATGCATCTGATTCAGCTAAAAGTGCATCTGGTTCACCTGAAAGTGGATATGGTTCAGCTAAAATTGCATCTGGTTCAGCTGAAAGTGTTTATGGTTCAGCCAAAAGTGCATCTATTTAAATAAAAGTGCATATAGTTCTGTAAAATACATCTGATTCAGCTAAAAGTGCATCTGATTCAGCTGAAAGTGCATCTAGTTCAGTCGAACGCACATCTAGTATAGTCAAAAGTGCATAAAGTTCAATAAAAGTGATTTTTTCACTTTTTATAATTTTTGTGATTTTTTTTCATTTTTTACATTTTTTGTGATTTTTTACAATTTTTTGTGATTTTTTACAATTTTTTGTGATTTAAAAAAAAATCATTTTCTTGTTTGATTTTTTTGAGATTTTTTTCATTTTATATAATTTTATGTGTTTTTTTTTAGATTTTTTGTGAAATATGTGTATGGTGTTTTGGTAAATAAAGTAAATAATTAAAAAGTTGTACTATGTGAAATATGAACTTATGGAGGTAGTTAGAAGGAATATAAGTTCAAAAATTGTATCTATTAGACATTTAAGAAGTTTAAAAATGGTACTTATTGGACATTAATTCTTAATAATACATGAGATTAGAAATGTCAAAAAAATTAAGTATTGTTGGAAAGGTTTGAATTTTGGTCTTTCTAGAGTTAGTATAGGGTCATAACCATTTAGGCTATATATACATATATGATAAATTTAAAGAATATATATTATTTGTTGCATGTTGTCCAAAAAAAAAAAAAATTAACTTCTTATCCAAGATCCAAGTATTACTGTCCGCCCACGGTAATAGCCACCCTAGATGATCCGTAGTTAGGTCTCTGGTCTCTTTTTATTTTACTCTTTATTTTTCTCGGCATTAGCCACTGATATAATATATCAAGAAAAAAGAGAGAAGGGGGGGTGTTTATTATTTTTAACTAACAATTGCAGAATTGCTCATACAAAAACTCTGATGCAACTCTATAATTTCCTACTTCATACGTGCGGTCCCCAAAGAATTGATAGCAACAACCACTGTGTAACTTTAATTTTTCTTGAAATGAAAATGTTAAAAATTGGTTACATAGTTTAGTAAATAAATTATATGATGACATTTTGGAAAAAGAATATTTCAACGATTTAGATACGAGATTGTTGCAAATGAAAGTTGCACGGAGTTTCGTAATAATCAATCACTTAGAGATAAAAGGAGCATAAAAATTACATCTTAAATTGTTTAAGAAAAATTAAAACATATATACTTTTTTTTTTACTGTAAATGACGGTATGACCGACATGCCACTCACTGATTGTGATCATTTTAATTGTAAATAAGAGCAGCTAAAGATTAAAAAAAACAATTATGACTCTATTAATAGAACTGAGTAGCGGTTTTAAGATTTCTATTTTCTTTAATTTAATATGATTGATACATTTTATTTTTCCAGTTTTTATCAGAATACAACTCCAATATAATTGTTATGTATTTTTATTATTTTAATTTGTGTACTTTAATTATATAATCGGCGAATGTGCTATTCCGTTTGTAATCAACAAATTTCATCCAATTTTGAAATAACATAATTTTTGTTTTTGAGTGTACTTTGAAACGCAATAGATTTGCAGTCACTTGTCAATTTTAGACATTTCTTTATTATATTATGATTTATTGACATCTATGCACCGCAAGAGATATATCGTTTAACTCAAAGAATTCCAAAAAATATAATTTGTTGTTTTAGATCTGTTTTTTTATTGTTACAAATGGCCATTACCTGTACTAGATACTATTTTACGAGAAAAAAAATACAAGTATAAAAGACGACATAACTTGACGTCATTTCAAAACTGAACAGAAAAAATCCATTGTAAAATTTGGACATTGTAAGATGCCAGATAGAGAGAATAAAAAAGGTAGGTTAAAAATTAAACTACAAGAAAATATTATGCGTTATTTTCATACAAGTATATTTTTTCTAGGAACTAGGGAGGCTGGCGGGGGGCTATAGCCCCCTATTTTCGAAAAATAATTTTTTAGAGGTTAATTTTTTTTATAACGAAAATAACGATGTAACCCCCTATATTGATTTTTAAAAATTCAACCCCCTCGTATATTGATACCGATTCCGTCACTGCTTTTGATACGTATTATAAAGGTCCAAATGGCTTCTATATGGTAGGAAAGAGTCTGCAGCATTTGTTGATACTTGGTGGTTGCTGTAACAGTTTTGCTGCACGTTTCTCACCTATTCATTGCAACTGTGTTTAAATTGTCGTATGCAGAAAGACTAAAGCCCTATGTTAGTATTTATAAAACCAGAAATAATTTTTATAAAATTTGTAGAAATTTAATTTTGACCCAGTCGTATTTCGGAAAGTACTGCTTATTTTCATTTTATAACATTAGAGCAAACTACAATTTGTTTTTTTTTTTTTGTGTTTTCATTTTATTCTCCCCTCTTTAAACTTTAAAGTTTAAACTAAAAAAAGTAAAGAAATGTTAGAAATTATGAAGCTTTACTTTTTTTTCCCTGCTTATCGATCGATTGTATATTTAAATTATTGATTTATAGCTTTATCTTCTGCTTTTGTACTTGGCATTTTAGATGGAAACAATTCAATTCCTATAACATGTACTTATTTAAAGTTTCTAAACATGCCTTTTACTAAATGTGAAGTGATATTATTAAATTGTAGGAGACCATATATCTATCATGAAAGTTGCAGCTAATTAAATTTCCGTACTAACAAGTCATTTGAAATAAAAGAAACACCCTAGATAGACGTCGTTCCGTCAACAAAGTTAGTGCAAGTATAAATGAAGAATAAGAGTTTTTTTTTCTAGTTGGTGTGAATGGTTGGTTAATTTCTTCTGTAAGAGTATCCTATGCAAACTTGACCAGTTCAAATGAGATAGAAATAAAAAATGCCATTAAAAAATTAAACCAACGTATTCCTATTTTAAACTTAAATAATAGGGAGACTTACAAATAAATACATAACAATCAATTTAATTACAAAAAACTCATGTGTGTACTTTTTTACGATTAGGTACGTATATTTATTTACAACTAGCTACATATGTCATAAAAAATAACAAAATATACAAAAAAAAATATAAAAAATTGTAGATAGTATCAAACAGGATTAGACATGATTGGACATTATTAGATAGGATTAAACAGGATTAGACATATAAGATTGGACAGGATTGGATAGAATTAAACATATCAAACAAAATTAGATATACATGATTGATTGAACAAGATTAAACAAGATCACACATATTTTTTGTATAAAAAAAATATTTCTTAAAATTTTGGTTTTTTGAATTTTGGTTTTGAATTTTTAAATATTTTTTTGATTTTTTTTGGATTTGTTAATGACATATTTACGTATTTGTAAATAAGTTCACAAAATATGCATTTTTTGTAAAAGAGTCATCAAATTCAAAACAACCGCTACCGGTTATTTTTCCTAAATAATAGGTCACAGTTTCTACATCTTCACATCAAGTTGGTTTTAGTCACTATCCGGAATGGCATATGCAACAGGTAATTAGACAATTTATTTGGAGAACGTTTACTTAATTTGGACTGTGTTACAACTAGATTAGTTGGAATAATAGTAGTCATAGATTCATAGTTCATAACTTTTGGTATCATATATTCAAATTTGGGTCTGATATATTCCAGATACAAGAAAACACGTAAAATTTTATAAATTCTGTATGTATCTTACATATCTTTCTTGTGAATAAGTAGTACATAAAAAAGCAAGCCCTAATAGAATTATGAAATGCATGATGATATAAGTAAAGACTAAATGACACATCATAAAAACTATCTCCCAATTTGGATCTAAGCTCTGTATACCAATTGATGGATAAATCCACCCTAAGTTTGTTCTTAAGGTGCAAACCTTAAAAACTCGGGCAACTTATTACGTTGGTTACCACAACTCAAAATAAGTGCAAAAGCACCGATTATAGAGAGATAAAAGTTAAAAGAAAAACTCTTGTATTATTATTATAAATGCATCCTAAATATTAAGGGAAACTCAGTTTAAATAACAAGAGTCCAATACAAATTCCAAAAGAAAACTACTAATCCTAATCCCAAAAGGAAATAACGAATCTAAGGAAATAACTAATCCTAATCCTAAAAGGAAATAAGGAATCTAATAGCAAGAAGTAAATAACAATTAAATAACGACTAGAACTTTTAGCCAAGCCCTCTAGTCGGTCTCGGGTCAGGACCCGTATCCAACATCAAGATAAACTCTTCGTTGATTATGTGGTTTATGTAATGATGTATAAATGTTTTAATTAATTGGACAGTTTCATAGAGAATTATGGGACACATATAATAGTGGGGTTAAGCATTGGTGGGCAAGATATGGTGGCAATGAAGCAAGATAAATCTTCAAGCCTTGGGCCACGTCAGCTTAAGAACCACTTGGATGAGCTTGGTGATCAGTTATTCACTGGCTTGTGTAATTTTTATCCACGCACACAAAAGCCCAAGGTAGGCTGTTTCATTTATTTAAAAAAAAAAAACTCATTTTTTTTATATATAAAATAAAGAGAATAAACCTCTTCTATACTTTTAACATTAATTTCAGATGTATATATAAAGATTAAGTGCCTCAATATTATTTGTTTGCTAAGTTTTCTAATGTAATCTGACTACTCTGTAGTGAGTATAAAGCAAATTATGGTCAGGCTTAGGAACAGATTAAGTCCGAAGATAATTGGAACAAAAACGCATGCTAAGCAAATGTGATGCTATCATTACATATTTCTCTCGTGAGTGAAACATGTGTGCGGACCACTTGATCAAAAGCGGAAGAGTCATGGCCGAAGAAATTCGAGTATACGAAGAGACCCCTATGAGTTTGACAGATTTGTTGTTGGGAGACACGGGAAATAACGCTTGACAAGTGTTTTGTTAATTGTTTTTAATTTCCGTTGTACCAAAAAAAAAAGAAAAAGTTACTTTACTGATCAAGAGTGTGAAGAAATAAGTGAAAATAAGAATTGAATTAAAAGGTCCGCGGAGGAACATTTTCTTTGCAAACATGATTCATGGAAATAATTAAGATGTATGTAATTTTAGATAATAGCAATATCTTTTGTCCATATATCAACAGGTACCGGAGGCTTTCAAGGTTTTTGACCCGCAGCCAATTTCTTACGACAGCTTATCACCAATCTCAACAAATGATGTGAGCTTCATTATTATTGGGTCATCTGTGTCTTTCTCTTTATAAAATATGTGTGTTTGTTTATGTATATTGAAAGGCTTTTGATAATGTCATAAGCTGATGTTACTGAAACTGTGATTTTTTTTTTTTTATTCCTAAACAAGATCTAGTAAATTTGTCTTGTTAGATGAACAAGTTAATTTTACTACATTCTTTGAATTTCTATCAGGTTTTGGTGGGATTAATTGGGGGAGAATATAAAAACTTTCTTAGTATCCAATTAAAGTAATTGATAAATTCAATGGTAGCTAATGTAATGTTCACAATTTTGGCAGGGTATTACTGTTATGTGTTCAAAACGGGGAGGAGATGTGTCCGTTAGCAGCCATTGTGAATGGCTGCTAACGGTTCCATTAATGGCAGATGCAATTCACTTTAACTTCATACCGATCACATCTCTCCTCAAAGGTGTAGCAGGCAAAGGATTCTTGTCGCATGCTATAAACCTCTATATGCGGTGTAAGCAATTAAACTCTTTTAAACACTTTCATAACGAAAAAGTTTTTGTTTAGAAGAAGGGGTATAACATATCAAGCCGAAACACATTTCTTTTCCCATTAATTTGAATCAATTGTAGGGCTTAACTTCTTGAGGTGAACTTATATGTTTGTCGAGTATGCGCTCGTGTAGAAGAAAGAAATCGACAGACATATTGTTCTTTAACTTCCACTTCCGGTTTTCACTTGCTTTCACTATTTTCAAAACCAAATAAATAAACATATTTCATTTTGTTAAATGCTCCTAATCTCCATATATTCACATTTAAGTATATTCTTTTACAAACGAAATAAGCATACCTTTTCTAGAAGTTCTTTAAATTCATGCTTATAACCAAATTTGGTAAATATGGTCTTTACTCATTTTATTTGTTTATAACATTGCAGATAAGCCTCCTATAGGAGACCTACAGTACTTTCTAGACTTCCAAGGGCACAAAGTCTGGGCACCAATGCATAATGACCTTCCATTAACACCCACACCATCTAAATCCATTACAACATCTCTACAGTTTAATTACATTAGCCCTAAGCTTTATGTAAACACTACTCAGGTACATCTTCTCTCCTTTTTATTCAGCTTTTAAGAAAGCCTAAGTTCGAATATTTCAACAACAACAAAAAAAGCGTTTTAGGAGAATGAGAAGAAATTCATCTTGCTTTAAACTTCGAAGTGCTTTGTTCGAAACATCTGAAAAGCTTAAATCCAAAGCTTATAAGTTTTAACTAAATCTATTTCAACTTAATTGCCAAGATTTAGTATGTCTTGATTCATGTTTCAGTAAAATCATTTGTTAGCTACTGCAGTCTGCATACCAAATTTCCTCCCTTACTTTTGTAATCCACTAGCTCCGTAAGGATTGTTTGCTTGCAATGGTTAAGCTCAACTTAAATACTTTTAACGTAAACATGTCTGTGTATTTAGTTGACTTGGTGAAGAACTGGTTTTTTTTTTCCTTTTTTAGTGATATGCATGGAAAACTATAAATTTTACTGCTAAATGAACCCAACTCTTTTTCTCTGCCTGAAAAAGGCATCTGAAATATTAAAACCGATAGCCAGAAAATTTTATTTCTTTATTCAACAATTTATAGCTGAAAGCCTGAGACGTCATAAATTATAGGTTACGGTTGGTCAGAGACCGGTTTCTGGGATGCGGTTGTTCCTAGAAGGCATGAAATGTAACAGGTAATTATCAAATATTTCACACATTGCCTACAATAATTAATATATAATTTTCAACAAACTTCAAATATTTCTCGGATAATGACATAGTAATATATCTTAATTGACATTAATCAGGTTAGCCATACACCTCCAACATTTATCAAATACACCAGTTCTTTTACAAAACAAAATCAATATTTCTGCGATTTGGAGAGGGTCCGAAGAACTCTCGGATAGTAGATACTTTGAGCCCGTGCAATGGAAAAAACTCTCTCATGTATGCACCGGTGCTGTCAAATACGACCCCAAATGGGCCCAACCTCATAACCATGCTGCTTTCATCGTCACAGGAGCCCAGCTGTACGTAAAAACGCATGGGTCTATTACCGTATTGCACCTTCGCCTCTCATTTTCCAAGGTTAGTAACTTAGAACTATAATCTACTTCTTACGTTTAGAAATAGTTTTATTTTTAGGTTACTTATCATGCATTTTTATTTGAAAACTAATCGTAGCTGTGGTATTTATCATTTTGAGTAGTAAAGTTTATAAATCTCTTTGCCAAAAAAATGGCATTTGAAAATTTTGAGCACCAAACACAATTCTTGAGGATCCTAGCTGAACTATAAACCAGCACCAAGTGTAATTTTTCAAAGTCTAGCTACGGACAAGTTTGAACTAAACCATTTGATATTGATTATGTGAATTTCTTTGATTTTTACTTTTACTTGGACCTTTATGAAACCAATAGATTTCAAGCTATAAGAAAGTTTCTAAGCAGATTTTTGTTCTTCTTGAGTAAATCCAAGCTCCGTCTGCTTAAATAAATCTGATTATGATTTACTTTTGCAGGGGACACAATTGATTTCTAATCACTTTTTTGGCAAAAATATATAACAGGTATCAAACGCCCTCATCTTGCAATCAAGTTGGTCGGAAAGTTCAACACAAGTTTCTCAAAGATCGAGTCTATTTTCTATGCTTAGTTCAAGTTTGCCTGCCAACGTGGAGAGAGAGGTGAATCAAGCAGCAGTTGTGGACTCGAGTGTATATCCAAGCGGCCCACCAGCACCCGTGCAAACACAAAAGCTGTTGAAATTTGTCGATTTGACCGAGTTTAGCAGGGGACCGTTGGATAGCCCCGGGCACTGGCTGGTGACTGGGGCTATGCTGGTTTCGGAGAAGGGCAAAATTGGCTTGAATGTTAAGTTTTCTTTGTTGCATTTGATTGATAACAATTAACAAGTACAGATTATGGAAGAATGTATATAAGGGAAAGGGTGAGTTGATGCAAATGGTTTCCGTGGTTTCAACAACAATTTTGGTTTATGACGAGATTCAATCTAATTAAGAATATAGATATTGATCAAAACTACGAGAAAAAAGTCGCAAACAGAAATGAAGAACTCGTAAAAATATTTCAGAGTCTGATTTGTTGCAGCGAAGCAGCTTATATAGTGTTAACTAACCTTGCAAGTTGTAACAAACAAGCGAACCGATTTTTAACGGAGTCCACTGATTGTGGAAAAGGACGAGTAACTCATAGTATGGATCCGTCAAGATGGTGTGTAAATATCCATCTTGCTAATGGATAAATGCGAGAAAAATGATTGAAGTGGCTTTCTAAGATCATCATCCACTTGAAATAAGTTACACAGTAAAACGAGGGTTTATTTTACTTTAGTACCATCAGATATGGTCGGTCATTTTCGATTTTAAACCGTAATATTAACTTTTTAATAAAAAACGTTAGATCCAACTTCCAAGGGCCAAATATACTTTATAAAATTTCTGGAATTTATTACTGTCGGTAGTTGGATCTAATTGAAATGATGCAAAGGTATATACAAGATCAAAACAAACTAAACATATATCATGTTTAGAAGGCACGTAGGATAAGAGGAGCAATGGTGGGAGGAGCTGTGGCGCAGAAGGCTAAGGAAGAAGGCTGGCAGTGGATAACAAGAGGTTGTGATGATAGCAGCAAAAGAGACGAGGGGGAAGTCTTGGCGTTAGTAGGCGTAACATCGGTCCTAGTGCTGGATAAATTAGACAACGAGCAAAGGCGCCGATCCCCAAATGGGCGTAAAAAAAACAAGAACAAAGAGGTTGAGATGATGGCAGCAAAAGAGAGACGTGAGGGAAGTATTGATGTTAGTAGGTGCAACGCCGGTCCTAGTGTTTAGATAAATTAAACCAGTAAAGGCGCCGATCCCAAATGGGCGTGAAAGGAAAAACAAGAACAAAGTCATCCTCCACCGATAGGATTAAGAGAAGCAACGGTGGGAGTGGCTGTGGTGGAGAAGGCTATAGTATGTTACTATGTTTAATAAACGTATAATAATTCGGTATAAGACGCATATGAAAAAACATAGGTTTTATAAGACGCCAAAATATTAAAAACCCGCATACATTAATTTCTGTACTAATTATGTTAACAAAGAAAGAGTTGAAAATAGATATTGAGGAAGCCCAAAAGTTGAGAAATCTTATGAATATTTAGGTACATATGTAATGTTGCGGGTATAGTATACTATATAGGAGTATAAATTGTTGAAAGCATCAAGCTTACTCAGATCCTAGGCTTCAGCCGGAAAAAACAAAAAGTAAAAAGTAAAAATTTCAAGTTAAGGGACGGTTAAATGGAAACTTGAAAAACGACTACCATCATAAACTTTTATTTTCCTTTTAACAAGTTCAACAGAGGATAGAAATCATAATTACAGAATTTGAAGCATCGAGTGTGGAACCTTTTCATTAATTAGTTATATAGCATTACTTGCCCCAACTATTGGATTAGGTTACATAGAATTTTAATTTCAACATCAGGAATTTTTCAATAAGAAGGGTTATATTATTAACCTCTTATGTACGTAAAGCTAAACTCTCCATTGCTATTGGGGTCAATTTAACCTCCTGCAATGCCACAAGCTTAGCCTGTCCACCATACTCTTCTGGCAAAGAGTCTTCACCAATTTCACTGATGAGATTCGTCTTCTCATCTTCACTGGTAACAATTACAATCTGCAAAAATTAAACAAAGATTAGTTCTAAAGTTGTTATTTTTTTCGAAGCACCCCTTGCACTAAGCTGTTGAAAATGTCGTGTTTAATCATCAAGTCCAAAGTAAGATGTCCTTTTTCTAGTTACAAACTGAGGGTAAAATAAGACTAAAATGGTGGGAAAATAGATGTAAAAATTTTCATTCCTTTGCGGTTTCCCTGACATCCAAATATAAGGTGTGACAATGAATTTTTATCATTTTGTTTAGATTTTGGTTCCTTTCTTATTATTTTTCTTAGCAATGTTCGTATTTTTACAAGGACACAGATGAAAATATATTCTTCAAATTATTAACATTGGATCTCTGTGGAAAACAAAAAGGCGCAGTTTATTTTTCAAAAAATGTTCTATACAAAATTGAACCCAGTATATTACTTTGCTAATGTTTGGTTACCGGGTTTTAAGCTCAGTTTTTTTCCTCAAAGAGCTGGACCGCATCTTTGGTTGAACAGCTTAGGAGCTGAGCTTTTCTCTTTCCCCCTCCCCCCCCCCCCCCCCCCCCCCTGAAAAATGGAAGCTTGAATTCAAGTGAACCCGGCTTTTTTCTCAACCTCAAAATCCAGGTTACCCTTTAACAAATTTAAAGATATACTAAAGGAAATATATAACTTAGACATTACGTCTTTGCATGTTTCTGAGTGTTTTTCTTTCATGTTTAAAAACAGCACTGCAGATTATTTTTCTCTTACATAGTTGTGGTGGTGCTCAGTAATGATTTCGCAGAGTCAACGAGATATGCAAAGTATAGAAGATCAATTTGAAAAAAAAAAAGTAAGTGGAAACCTTTTCTAAAGTCGCCTTCTCAAGGAAGCGCGAGATCATCTTCCAAACGCTGACAAAGAACCAAGGCATATTTAATATGAAACACTTCGCCAAGCGCTCTGGATAATACGACTGTAAAGAGTACACATTTGATCATACATTTAAGAGCATTTAAGTATAAATAAATAAAGTATAATGATATTTCAAATTTCCTAAAAAACAACCGCTTTATGTTTTAGCTCTTCACAAATAATCTATTACTATAAGACAAAGTATCCAAGCACCACCCAATTAGTTTATAAGGTATGATGCTATTCACAGAGTCGTGTAAATAAATTCTTACACTTTTCTTTTCTCAAGAGGAATGTTTTGGTGCAATTTTTAACTTGAGTTGTTTTTCAAATGTGCTACTTAAGTGGATCTGGACTCAGATTGGTTAGGTGGCAACGAGCCCACAAAATTTGTAGGCTGTTGATGAGATGTGAATTGGGAAGAAATAAAACGTTCAGAAACAGCATGGGGTCTACCCCCACCTAAATAATTTGTGTGTGAAGCTGTGTAAGTGTAACGATCGGAGTAAGTAGCAAAATTGGATATTTTTTGGGTTTATTGAGTCTAACATCCGAGGAAACCATGAAATTATATTTCTATAAAAAATAATATGCCCTACTAAAGACCTTATAAAGAAATCTAAGTGAAATACTTTCCTTTAGGCTCTATATCCAAATTCAATTTGAAAATTAGTAAGTTTACCTGTAAGAACTGAAAACCGGTTATCAATCCACGCGGATCGATGTTTTTGTATGCGAGTTGTTGCAGATCAAGAATTGCAATCAGCTTCTCATTTCCTATTTCTCGTTCTTTGAAAGAACTGAATCAACAAGCGTAGCAGATGTGAGAACTCATTACTCGATCAAAGAAAATATCCAGTTGATGTTGGAGACATGCAATACATAAACCGGTTTGAACAAAGCCATTCATTTTGTAGAGATATGGATAACTAAAAACGAGACTTCTGGTGTGGCAGAAGGACAAATTATTATTATTTTTATATCCATGAATCTGTACATATGCGTAAACTTTTCACATTAAACCGACACAATAACTAGCTTCACAAATTAGCAATAAAAATAAGAGCATGGCCGATCATTATTCTTTCTCAAGACCATCAGAGCAACACATGTTTTTTTTTTACTATATTAGATAACAAAATCATCATAGGAAACCACTTTGAGAACTTACTGAACAGTTATTTGATATACATTATTAGTTGTGAAAGCTACCTTGCAATCGTCTTATCCAGAGCATGAATTATAAATTCTGTACCAAGAGACAAACAGAAGTGAATCAGAAACTACTATTTAACACTTAAAAGAGTAAGATGAGGTCTAGGAGCTGTTCCATTTTTTAATTTGAAGTGTGTATACTTCATAGTGGCCTGCATCATAGTTAACAAGAAACGTGTCCAATATGGGGAACTCTTATCATATACGGAAACTTGCGTTTCACAAACTCATTCTGAAACTCGCTTAATACTAAGAAACTCCAAAAAACAATAGAGAAGATTATTTTGATTAGTATTATTTTACTAATTTTTAATATGATTAGAGTATTTTGAAGAATATTGTCATGTTGTAGCTGTACCTATACTTTTTATATTCTCGAACTGTTTTCCAAGTAATCTCATATACTGGTAATCAACCTTTCCTGTTTTCCTTATTATTTTATCATCACAATTCAAGCTACTTTTTCTTTAGTATTCAATTAAGGTCTGCAGAATTTTGAAACTAAGCAATTTCCCAGAATAAGGGCAGCAAATGAGTGGAGCTGAGTCGAACCTGACTCTGTTCAAGCTCGGCTCTGCTCGTCTACAAACAAGCCCGAAAATCTTGAACAGACATGGCTCATTTATAAATGAGCCGAGCATGTTCACGTGCCAAGTCTGAACATACTATCGTTTCACACGCAAAAAACCTTTTGTTTTAACTAATATACTACAATAATCAATAATAGAAATAAGTATCCTGAGTTTATAATATAAATTGATGTAGTTTAAAAATACAAATTTATTATACGGAGGAAAAGTATTCATCGGACGTTTTTTTTTTTTAATATTTAATTACAAATATATCCATGGTATATATGATAAAAAAAATATTTAAATAATCAACAAAGCTCGAGGCAGAACACGAGCCCTATTAATTTGTATAGACTCGAACAATCGATATTCTAAATGATGAGTGTATTGCTTTATGGTGTATATAGCAAGAATCCTTCTTTCTTTTCGGTCTTTTTTTCTTCTTGTTTTTTACCCAATTAAGAGAGATTTTTAAGGCCGTCACACCTACCATGAATATATTAACATCATAACTCTTGTCATGACAGTGTCTTGATAATCACTCTCCAATATCTATTCCTTTTTACTGTCTCAATATAAACAAAACATAAAGGATTTTATCCAGAATCTTTCTTCTTAAAAACAGTTAAAATCAGGTATGAGAATGACCAACAAAAAATGAAAAAAATAAAGTTATCTCAGACTAGTAACCAGGTTTATTTTAAACGTGTAAAAGCAGACCAATATTAAGAACATAACAACTTCAACAGTATCCTAAATAATAACCAAGTTAAAACACTTTCCCCCAAAGCTTTGCAATAATTAAGAACATAACACAATAATGTGGTCAACTGGTATCAAAAGTATAATAATAACTAGTTAATAACACTGCAGCTGCAGGTATGACCAACAACAAGTTGATAAAAAATAAAAGTAAAATGATTACCAATCATGCTTAAACATGCATTATGATGTAACAAATATTTTGTAGGTTCTTACTTTACAATATTGCATGGAAGTTGACAAAGTTATGTGTATAGTGACATAATACTAGTACTATTTTGTACTCAAGTCAACAAAAACAACATATGCAGGTCCCCCGCTTAACCCATAATTTATAGCTTCATCTAACTTCTTGTATGTTACTATTCAGTTCTTCCTAATCATTAGGCAGTATCACATAAAAAAATTAGTCTAACAAACAGTGATCGGAACAAGAGTCCGTAAAATCTCAATCATACCAAAATTATCCACACTAAGAAAAGGCGATAAAAGCATCACACTAAATTCTTTAATGCTGCAAATAGATAACTTCATACACGTGACACGTATGCTAAGAAACACAAACATGCTAACCGGATAGTCTAGTGTTACTGAAGTGACCATCACATATTGATGGCATAATTACGACAGAACAGCTTCACATATTTGGACGAGTACTATCCGTGTCTAAGGAGAACCTAATGTAAACAAAATTTTAGATAAGGATACAAACACCCATTTTGAAGTGTGTGTGCCTCCTCTTATGTATTACAGAATCAACTTTAACAATTAAGCATAACACAAAATTTGTTTAGGGGTCATTTTTATAACTAAATTAACAAACTAGATGCTTTTTCAGAAGGTCCAAATCTTTTGAAGGACATGGAAGATGCATTTTTTAGGTAACGATACATGGGGAGCCTGGACTATTTGATCTCGAAACATGATTTCAATAATTAAAGTAGAATCTTATTTCATCAAAGCAAAAAATTTGAAGGAGATCTTTAAAATAAAGGTCTGAACATACTTAAATAAACTTGCAAAACAAAAAACTGACTGGACTGAAGACATGGGAGGGAACTATAATATCCTTTGCACAGATGATGATATCTAAATTTAAACCCATCAAAATAAACATACACTCTTGCTGAATAAGTAAGATTTTTATAAAAGAATAATTATCTTTTCAGAGATTAAAATTAAACTTATATACACTGAACTCTAGAGTTATCAACTGGAATTGAGCAAAAGGTTACTTATAATTTAATTCTCGAGTTAGTGGTATTATGATTTCAGTTTCTACGTAATGATCACACAGGTGACGTGTCGTTCATGGTGTATCTTCATTTTGCGAGAAAAGCCAATGCCAGTTTTCAGTATTCAAGTCTTCTAAACCAGAAAGTAATCCATTATAACTACCGAATTCTGTTTTTTCTTCTGAGTAAGCAAAATTTACAGAACTGGAGAAAAAGCAATAACGCATTCACTGCTTCTATCAATATTTTATTATTGTATCACTGCAGAGTTAAGGAGATTCTTTTATAGTTTTATTGATCAACATAAAATGATTTCCATCTCCTAAACCTATGGTCCTCTTTATTAGATAATCAATGCGTAGTGAAAATATGAACATTTTTTTACTTCCAACTCTTTAAAAGAATACGAAAAACTAAGTGTTTATGAATCGCCAACTAAGGACCATAGTTCTATTGCACGCTCCTAAATTGGCTGCACGTCTTAAGAAACTAAGCTGGCATAGATGAGGCTGATAAAAAATCAGATTTATCCAACTAAAAGATTCTAGCTTTTTCAAACCAGAAAACCAAAAAAAAAAAAAAAAAAAAACAACTTTAAACAAGCAAACCAAATGCAATGCAGCTTAAAAAAATAATCAAGCTTAAGAACCGAAATCAAAAAATCCCTAAGCCAAGAATACGATTAGAGAAAACTACTTAAAAGAGTCTTAAATTGAAGTTTGAGTTATAGTTAATAGCTTACTCTTCAATTGGGGTTGATCTTTAGCAGGAAAATGCTTGTGTGCTATGACAATCATAAGAGGATACCCATCTTTCGACAATCCTTGTAAATAAATCTTTTTAGCAGCTAATTGATCTGGAATTTCATTATCAGATATATATCCTAATGGGACCATAGAAGCTCTCCATTTGACCCATTGAACAAACATCTTAGCTGCCTTTTCTGTGTCCATTGATCTTGCTATTAAAAACCTCTTCAGTGTTTCATCCCCAATTTTCTAGTATTACATAAAAATATAAAATAAAAGGTTAGAAGACATCTTGGTATAAAAAAGATTGTAACTTCCATCTTGTTAACAAAATACAACAAAGCTGTTTGCAATGTGGAAATTTTCATTTCTTTATTTGTAGGAAAAAGTTAAGTCTTTTTTATTTTATTTTAAAATCATTAAAATGGTTTAAAAAGTCAACTTTGAACTTTTACTCTACTTTTTGGTTGAAAAAAAGTGAACTTTAAGCTGAAAATTCAAATGCCAGTATACAACCTTTTTCTAAAAGATAATACAAATAAAATGGCTTATAAACTCTGGCCAAACAAGTTGTGTGTATGTCTGTATATGTGTGTATATATAAATAAATGAATAGTTAATATATATATATACATACATACATACATACATATATATAAATGAAAGATTTACAGTTTAAAAAAATTTTGTAATCTTGCCTATGAAATAAACTCCATCTTGTTTACACAATGCAAAAAGATGTTAGCAATATGGAAAATTTCATTTCTTTATTTGTAGGAAAAAGTTAGTTTTTTAACAAAAAAAACATTAAAATGATTAAAAGAGTCAACCTTAAACTTCTAATCCACTTGTTTTCTAAAAAAAATATAACTTTAAGCTGAAATTTCAAATGTCAGTATACTAGCTTTTTCTAAATTTTAAAACAAACAAAATGGCTTATATAACTCTGGTCAAGGAAGCCATATATATATATGTATGTATGTATATGTATGTATGTATATGTACATATATTTATATAAATGAATAGTAATATATATATATATATATATATATACTTGCCTCAGTGGAAGACCCGAGATTTTGAACTGATTTTCTCATCTGGGTCAGTGAAAAATCTGAGCTTTGAGCCATTTTTTATGGCCTTTTTTGTTGTAAAAAGGAATTAAAGTGACTTAGGAAAGAGAAAATGGAGATGAAGTAGAAGAGAAAGGTCAAAAAGCAAAGGGAAGTGAGAAAGAGAGAAATTACTTTAAATGGACTTTGTAATTTTAATCCAAAATTCTATTCAGTTGTCCATGTTTCATTCGTAACAATACAGACCAAACGACCAGTTACACTTTTTCTCCTAATTACCGTCGCTTATATAAGAGTTTAACTTTATACATTTTTCAGATTTTCTATCAAATTTATTATCATAACTAAATATTATTATATTTTAATATACTTCTATCAATTTTTTTCAACCCAAATTAATTTACTAGAGCAACCATATTAGATAACTTAGATGTATCACCATATTTAAAGTAAAAAATACATTTTTACAATTTATAAGAAAACGTTTTTGTTTATACAAATTATCGGTTTTTTTTATCAATTTCTCTATCACAACTATACAACTCAGATTTTTATTATTTTATTAATTTATATGTGAAAAGTACAAATAAAATAGAAAGAGTAGGAGAAAAGTAAGAAATAAATGATTATTTTAATTACAATGAAACATCTTGATCCTTTAAGTTAATGGATAATAAAACTGATGCGTGAACAATTTTAGAACAATTTACTCATATTTAAGGTAAATTGGTGATGTAAGAAAACTGATACGGGTGCTATAAGGTCTATAACTAAACACAAATACAGATTAGATTCAAACTTTAAAAAAAAAAAAAAGAGAAATTACAAAACTATTCTTAAGTCAAATATAGGACAGTATGAGGTACAAATGACCTCTTTGTTTATCATCGTATTGGAAAAACAATTCGATGAACTTATATTACTCTAATTATATAAATTGTATTGCATAACAGTTTTTTAAAGTTGTGATTAATTGCATGTGAAGTTGCAACATGTGAAGATCTAACGAACATATTTTGTCAAGATTTTGTCAAGAGGGATTTTATGAAGTCAAATACGTGATCAAATCAATAAGATTTGAAGCAATCTCGTAAATATACAAAAATAAATAAATGATAACACTTTCTAAGGAGTGAAAGACTATAAAATTTGCATATCTGACCAAGACTCGTAGTTAAAGAATGAAAACTAAATAAACGAAAATACTTCATATTATAATCTATTAGCGTTTAATATTTCGTGCGTTTTATTTTACATACTATACATAAAAGAGGAAAAAGAACACAAGAAATTTTAGAAATAAAAATTTATGACGAGATTAATAGATTGATAATTGATTGGTATGAGCAAAATAATGATGGACTAATACTAATATGGGGTTCTCAAGTATTTGTAATACTTTGGTCATGTATTGTAACCGTAACAATATCAATAAATACTTAATAAGTGTCCCAGAGACGTAAACTTATGTTTAACTCGAACTCTATTAACAATAGAGTGTGTGATTTACTTATCCTCATTTATAACTTCGTGTAATATCACAGATGCAACTGACCACTACAACTGGGTTACAACCGAAACCACGTAACTGTATTCATCACAACATAGACATTCAAAATTTCACCGATATTTTTGAAATATATTACTAACAAAAAAACTATTTTATTTTTCCAAAACAGACATGTACCACTGCTATCTTTAAATGTGTTATTTTATCTCTTTGGGTGAGGGTTGAAAGCAAACGAAATTAAAACTCGAAAAATAAAAGGATCTTTTGGTGGGAGTTAATGACATTTATAAACTCCAACAATAACCATTCAAAGCGGTTTGAGTTCTGGGTTGCGTTTGTGAGTTTTTTATTTTGGTCCCTGAATTTCTAAAAATTGCAAATTTAACCCCATGAATGAAAAAATGACAATTCACCGAATGTCTAATACAAAAAACCTGAATTTCTAAAAATTGCAAATTACACAGTCACTTAAACATTACAAATTAATAGTTCCATTTTTTATTTTCTTAATTACCCATTTTATTGTTAATGATTTTTCTAAATTATTAAGAAAGATGGACTTGATTATAAATAAATCGTAAAACTTGCAATCACAACAGAGATTAGCAAATATTTTTTTTATTAACTGGTGGGAAAAACCCATATTATATTATTAATGATAAAAATATAAAAATATGGAGAAAAAGCCGAACAAGACATAAAAGAAAAAAAGTAAATGAGCGTCAACTAATGAGAAATAAAACAAGTGTAAAAACATTAAAAAAAAAAAAACTAATTGTTCAATGTTAAATTTTCAACTGTGTATTCGCACATATTAAAAAACGTTTCATCTTTTTTCACTCGTCGTTGTATGAGTTTTTCTTGTGTTCTTTTTTGTGCATTTATCCAATTTTCATTGCACATACATAATATGTGTATATATTTTTAAAATATAGTTATATATTGCGGTTCTATAATTTGGGTTTGTGGGTCGGTTACGTGAGTCGGGTCTACGGGTCGGGTTCACGGTATAGAATTGAAAACCATACCCGTCCTAAAAACCAGCAGGGTCAGGTTGGGTAAACCCAAAAACGATTCCGTAACGGGTCGGTTTTTATGTTTTTTTGGGTATTTACGGTGCATTTTTCGAGTATTGAGTCTTTTTGACACTGCTAACATAGACTGTACTAATAGAGCTAGAAATTAAGAGTTCTAAAACAAACTGGACCATTTCAAACGCACTAAAACCATAGATGCACAAGATAAGTAGTGTATTGTGCTGAATACGGCTGAGTTAGGATTGGAATCCGACCCGTTCACACTTAATTAGTATCCCGATCCGATTATTTTTAGAAGTGAAAAAAAAATCCCGACACCGACCCGATAAAAGTCGGGACCCGAATTTTCTGGATCCTATAGGGTCGGGATAGATTTATCCCGAATCTCCCGATATATTTTTTTATTTTACGACAACGTTATTTTTTATTAACAATTTTCATTTAAGAAGTCTAAACATGCTATTAACACGAAACATAATCCTAATTTAAAAATAACATTCCTAATAAATGAAAAAAAAATAACATGTAGTAGAAAAAATAGCATGAAAATACAAATAATGGAGTAGATAAAAAAAACCGATACGTTTTTTTTATCATATTCTTTTAGTATTTAGTTTTATTCACACAAGCAACAATTATCATACTAAATGAGATACATTATCATTATAATTTTTATAATATGAAAATAATGATCATTTATCTTTTTTTGAAGTAACAGTATAACTTTTTAATCTAAGTATATTTTTTATTTTAATAGTTTTATATATTCAAAAATACAAATGTATATTATACTTATTTAATTATAAATAATATATGAAACAAAAATGATTGTAGCTAATATAGTAGAGTGATTACATTATGTACTAGAGGTACAAGGTTCGATTGTCATCGCTTGCATTTGATATAAATTAATTTATATTTTACTGTTAAAATAAAAAAAATCATGTTATATAATATAAAATATAAATTAATTAAAAATTCGGGTAGGAATAGCCGACGAAATCAAAATTGTCATCCGATCCCGATCCTGAAGTTTGTTGGGTCGGGACAAAACCCGATATTTTCCGGTCGGGACTCCTCTCAGATCGGGAAATTTCGATTGGTTTTCTTCGCGACCTGGGGTTGGTTGGGTTGGGTATGTATCTAACTAATCTATATTTATATTCCACGTCACGCCCTATCTATCTTGAATTAGAAACAATCTTTCCAGTATATACGACTATACTAGTATTAAACATCACTCTGAGGAAAAGGTCAAATTTCAAGAAATAAGTTATGTTAGAACTTAGAATTAGCAAATTTTGTAGTTTATGAGATAAATTTTACAATACCAAACAAATATATATATAACAAAACATAGAAAACTAATGACATCTAAAAAAGAATTAACCCTCCTCTTTGGCTCGAGACTGTTGAGAAATTATTTGGTACTCCAAGAGTACTCGTCCAACTCACTTTATAACCACACATTCAGTGGGTCTCACAATCTTACATAATAAAATATATTAAGTTTGTCGTTATAAGATAGGTTGGAGGACTATTGTTAAAGGACCAAATAATTTCTCCGAGACTGTTATCCTTTTGCCCTTGTTTTAGTGTACCGACTATTCTAACTATTTTTTAAGAAAAAATTAAAATTACAACTAATGTTATACTAGTAAAATTACAACCATATGATTTCATAATTAAGTCATCAAACTTTAGAAAATCAACAAATTCATATTTATAATTACAAAAGAAATCTTTAGGTGTCAATTTTGATTTTATTATAACTTTATTTCACTATTAGTGTAAAAGAGGTGCATTAGTTGGGCTGCCAATGAGCTGAGTCGGGCCTATTTTTTTCTAGACTCAGACTCTTTTATAAACGAGCTCAAGTCGAGTCTGTTCACGAGCCATCTCTAAACACGTTTTTCAAACACATTTAACATTATCTCTTATAAAAACTCTTTTATTTTAGCTAAAATTTATGCTAAAGTAACCAAGAATACAATTAATTATTTTGAGTTATAGTTTTAATTAAAGATAGTTTTAAAAAATAAATATAATACGTAAAATGAAGAGTATTTATCGACCAGCAACATTATATTTTGAAATTTTACGTATATAAGCATGAATATATATATGAAAAGAAATTATTAAAATAATTAAACATAGTTTTTAAATAAACTCGAGCCTGTTCATGAGTCTTATTATTTTGTTCAGGCTCGGTCATTAGTAAATAAACGAACAAAAATCAAATCTTTAACGAACATCACGAGCTTGTTTATGTTTATGAATGGCTCGGTTCTTTGCACCCTTAAGTTTGAGAAGTTTCTCCAAATCAAATTCTAATTTTCTTATTTAGTACCACAATGAGTCGTATGATTTATAAAAAGAATTGTCGATATGTATGGAAAGGGAAATGATATATGCACATACAACCCGTACACATAAAATTGCACATATGCACATACAACCTGTACATATAATTTGCACAGAATAACCTAATTACACATTAATCCTTGGGAAACATTTTAAAAAAAATACATTTTATTTCTTCCAATCTGTTTCCTATCTCCTGATATTCCCCTCTCTCTCTATATATATATATACACTAGCGGACCTGTCCATCCGATGAGTGTGAATCGCAAAAAATATATGTAACCCGTTATGGTAGAATCTTTGATGAATGGAGTAACAATTATGGTTGAGAGAGAGAGGGAGGGAATGAATTTGATGATAAAGTTAATAATTAGATGTCACTTATTTTTCTTTTAATTCTCCTGTAAAAGTTGTCTAGAACTGTTTTGTAATTTTGTAAATTAATAGAATTTTTTTATAAATAATTGTTTAAAGAGTTCATAACCCCTCTTCACATAAACTAATAGTATAGATATAGATATATATATACACAAATATATATATATATATATATATATATATATATATATATATATATATTACATTCATATATATGTATTTGTTTGTGTTGAAGTAGAATAATAATCCGATCTAATCTCTCAGATTGTGTAATTGCTTTTTGATATATCAATTAAAAAATTCTTAAAGCATTTAATTTGATTATATAGTTATAATAATTGATTTGAATCGTATTATTTCCTCAATTGTTTGAAGAATATGATTCAAATGTTCAAACATTTTTGTGGGTGTTTTAAGTTTTAGGAGATTATAAATTTGAGAGAGAGGGGAAAAATGAGGGTATTTTGGTCTCTAAAAGATAATAAATTTGTAACTGTTGGATGTAAATTTTAGATTGCGACGTGAATGAATTTGAACCATTTATTTCATTTTATACACATCCCTGTGCACATTAGATTGTGCATATAGCATTGCTTGTATGGAAATATATGGCAGACAACATAGACCACTACAAGAAATTTGTCTGATAGCAACAAAAGAAACGAAGGAGAAAATCTATGTTGCTGATTAGTAACATAATACTAACAAAACAGCAACAAAAATAATATGATATATTTAGCAACAAAATCACCAACTATTTAGCAACTTAAATTTAGCATCACTCTTATATGTTGCTAACAAGGTGTTACAATTTTTCAAATAAAATCAGCAACAAATTTACCATCAAATCAGCAACACAATATCCCTATAAAAATTAGCAACATAAAATATGTTGCTATAATCATTTTTTACCAAATATGATCACTATTTTGCAACACAAGTTTTTTGTTGCTATTATATTAGGATGTTGACATATTGATATTATCGTATTGTGTGTGTATATATATATATATACACTTATATATATACTTATAAATATTTAAATATATTTATATTTATATCTATAAAATTATAAGTCTGAGTGATGATAGACATTACTTAATCTTAAAAGAAATTTACCTCGTAAGTTTCTTTTGTGAATTTCAATTCATTAGAATAACTTGTTTTGCCGAGCAAAAATCCATTATGAGTTGTAAGTTTTTAATCCTCGATTAGTAATGATTTGGTTAAGTTTCGTTTGGTCCTTTATTTTGGTGTAAATCAAATATTGGAACCAAACTAATCATTTTCAAGTGGTTTGTTCTCTAAATTTATCCAAAAAATCAGTCAAACCAAACGAACATCCATAAACTCCTAAATCAGGCTATCAAATCCATATAGCCAAAAATTAAGATGAAGCAATGTTAATAACAAACTCCTTTACTAAGTGAACTCAAAATAGTTTTCTAAACTCGCATCGACTCCTTTAGTATAACGAAATAAGTTCAAACTCTTTTAATGACTTATTTGAAAATTTTGAGTTCGTGATCATTAGGCTCGTTAAACTCTAATGATCTAAGTTAGACTTATTAAACTCTAATGATTCGAGTCAGCCTCATTAAACTCTAATGATCCGAGGATAAAGTAATCATTTTTTTTTCATATGAAATATATTTTTGGTAAAAATTATATATATATATATATATAGATATAAAATTAAGAAAAATAATGACTTATTATCAAAAGAAAATTGATTTATTTGACGAAAGATGGGCTCCAAACACTCGTTTGGTCTTTCCTTTCCCCCCATTATTTTGATATTTCCCCCATTTCTTTTTAAGATTTCACATTTTCATTTTTGTTTTGCACCTTTCCCCCCTATTTCTTTTCAACACTACTTGAATAATAAAATACACACATGACTCAGAGTCTTCTCTCCTCTGAAAAGCAAAAACAAATCCTAGATCTAAAAATTTCGGCCGCTCAAGTCTTTTACTTCCAGGTCTCTCTCTCTATATATATATATATCCCCTCCTACATGTTTATGATAATCGTTTATTTATTGTCCTATCTCTGTTTTTTTTTCCAGTTTGTGTTTATTTATTGCCTAGATTTCTACAAATTTGCTCTGAAGTGTTTATGTTAGTCCGAGTCTAATTATTGTGTATTTGGTGGCCTATACCTCTAATCGGGCTAATTATTGCAATCATAAAATCTGATTTTAGGTTTTTCTTATTCTGAATCATAAAAGTATGTATCTTTTGCTTGATTGTATGTAAGTGTTTGTGTATTAACATGTACCGTGTATGTCTGTATTTTCTTCTTTTGTTATTTCTATATCTAAAGCTTGAACTTATCCCCAATATTTGAATCTTGTGTTGTTATGTAATCTCGTAACACCATGTACCGATTCTCATGAATGTTGTTAATGTATTTTTATTAGCTTTGCATTGAGCAGAACCACTTTTATCCCAAAGCATCTCTATAGATGCTAATTTATTTGTGGACCTCATTTAGGATCGGTAGAGATAGTTCTTTGATGTTCGCGTGATTTTTCTTGTTTAACTGTACAAGAGATCTTTTTCTTTTGTCATAAATCAAAAATTATTTTTTACACCCTCTTTATTGATTCTCTGAGAGCCTTAATACTATTAATTTGCTTGTATGCAGTTTCACATTGCAGTCAATTTCTTTTCTCTAGTTGTTCCATGCATTTTCAAGGAAAATTCTCCCAAGTAAGAGTCATTTTAGAAAACTTAGTATATATTTGTTCTCTGCTTATGTGTGTGTTAATTTTTGCTTTGTTAAAGTGTTAAATTTCCAAACAAACAAGCCTTATATGCCCTCTATTTTGTCAAAATATGCATGTGCAAATAAAAAATCCATCTTATCTCGGGTTGTTTGTAAGTAATTGAATATTTTATCTTTTGGTTTGTTTTTAAGCAGATGGAAAGATATGATGGTTCTTGTGGTGGTTTTATCTCATCTCTGTGCAACAGGTTAGTTTTATCTCATCTCTTTTGTTTTCTATATATGATTACGAAATGTCATTTTAAGTTTTGAATACTATCTATAGTACAACAGCTGGGTTGCATATAACTTTTGTTATTTTTGTATTATAATTTTCAATTATTTTATTAACTTTAGAACAACTTTTGATTGAATTAGTTTACTTGCATGTTGTTATTCTTGTAATTACTAGTTTATGTGAACTGTTGAAATATTTAAACCTAGAGGTTGGTTGGTTAAACTTTACTCGCTATCTGGGCAGGTTTTGTTTTTGTTTTGTATTTTGAATATCTTTTTAGTATTGCACACCAGGTGTTTGATTTAAATCCTCAGCTAAAAATTAAACAAGTTTGAAGACGTTTTCTTCTATTTTAATTGTTTTACACTTTTTCTGCACCATAGTTGTTTGATTGAAGTCCTTAACATAAAACACGTGAAATGGCTAAGATTTAAATTTGTGGAGTTTGAATTTGCACTTGTCTAGTTTAAAAAGTCAGCTAATTTAGGACAAAAACACTCTAGTGAATTTACAATATATATTCTATTCCAAATGCCTTGTTAAGAGTTCATGAATTATATTATAAATTCACCAGAGTCCCTTCAATTATATCTAATTCCTTATGAGTTTGAAGTAGTCCCAGTTTCTTTACCAAAGTCATTCTACTATTGTTTAGAAGTTGTTCTCTTGCTAAACTTGCATCTCATATTATGGTTCCCTTGTTTTTTATTTTTATTGTTTGTTGTCAACTAGTACATAAATATTTGGAACAATTTGTTCAAAACGTGTATCGTTAACCTGACATCTAGAGTTGTGTTGGTAACTTAGATGGAGTGTTTTGTTTTGTTGTGGACTTGCATAGAGTATTTATGCTAAAAGTGTCGTTAAAGTCTTGGTTCTACTGTTTGTGTGTTAGTAAGATACTTTTTGCAGTGTTGGAGTATTTGCCAGTCGCAGTGAAATTTATGGAATATGAAACTTAATTACTACTTCATTTAGTCACTCTAGAATGCGGAAAATCATTATATTATATCATTTTTCTCATGTGACCAATTGAGGATAAATATTACATCATATCAAAAGATTCAGACACTTAACATATTGTATATAGTATAACTATTTTTCTGTTACAATAGTGATTCATTGAACTGCAGCAGTACTTTATTGCTTCATGTAATTGGTTGGTATTTAATCCATTTCCATTGTTGTCAAATAGCTTAGTTTTGTTAGGCGTTGATGTTTGTTATGCTTGATAATCTGTATTTCAGTTTGATTTTGTTTCAATTGCAGGCGTTATCCTATCTAAGACAACAAAGTTAGAACTTTTTCATATGATCTAATGCGTCTTCGAGATTTTATTCCTGATGTATATTTGGAGAAGGTTCGTCAAAATTAAACAAGGAGCCATCCCCATCCATCGGTTGATGATGGGAATCTTCTTATTATTTTACCAAATGCAAACTTCAAAGCTAATGAGTTCTAGCTCCCTATAGCTTAAGGATTTGTTCATGTAACATGTTTCGGGAATAAGTGGTTCTGTAAAAGTTCAGAATATTCGCTTGTGTAGCTGTGCTAGTTAATAGTTAGATCTATTCTGTTATGGTACATTAGAAACCTTGTTTATTTTGCTTTTGGTTGATTACTCGCATTGTAAATGTTACACTTATAAATGGGTTGTTAAATCACTGATTATTTGTTTTTTGATCAATTTTTGTTTGAATAATATTATTTTCTATAGTAAAAGACGAACAAAAAATTCAGCATAAAATAATGATTAAAATATGCTACAGTAAAAGCATTAATTAAATAAATATATTTTTGGTATAATATATTTAATTAAAATTTGTAACAGATTCGTCTTTATGTTACAAATATGTTGCCTTTTACATAAAAAAAACTAGTCAAGTAGCAACATAAAATATATGTTACAATTATATGTTACTGATACAGTATCATAAAAGTATGTTACAATTGTGTTACTAAGCATAATCATGTGTTGCTAATTTAGTTACTAAAATCTGCAACAAGGCAAATAATAACATACCGGTTTTTGTTGTTAAATTATTGCTATTCTGAGTTAGCAACATAAAAATGTTTAATAGTAACAATTTTTTTTGTTGGTATGTGAATATTTTCTTGTAGTGGACATGTTACTATACTTTTAATAACTTTGCTTGAATGATAGTATGCATTTAATAAGAGGGTAATTAACATAATCATATACTATATATATTATATTATAAAAATATACCATCAAAAATTATATTATTAAAAACATAAATTCAATTAATAATTAATAAAAAACAAAAAACAAAAAAACTATCTCTTTCAATGTCTTTTCTCTCTCTCCTCCTCTCACTCTCTCTCCAATCTCTATCTCTCCTCCTTCTCTCTCTCTCCTATCTCTCTCTTCGATCTCTCATCATTCCTCTATCTTTCCGATATCTCTCTCCTACTTCTATATTTCCGATCTTTTTCTCCTATTCGCTCTCTCCGATCTCTCTTCAGTGTAGATTGAGACGGAGACATCCGTCGGAGTGGACGGCGAGAGTGTAGAGCGAGGTCAAAAATTCAAGGTTTATGTCGACGGAGATGTTGTCGTCAAATGAGAGGCTCACGACGACGACATGTTAGTTCGAGGTCGGATGACAAGCAAGAGTTGAATTTGTTAACTAATGTATAAAGTTGAAAAATAAGTGTATAAATTCTATGAATTAAAGTTATACAGTTGAAAATTATGTATATGAATTATGTAAGTAATGATATGGATTATGTAAATTGGAGTATGAACCTTGAAAAGAATGGTGAACTTTACGAATTAGTATATGAACTTTTGAAATAATTGTATGAATTTTTGGAATAATGGTATAAAAATATACAAATTAGGTTATGAAAATTTGAAATAAGGGTATAAACTTTTGTGCATGTTTTTGTTAATTTAGTTTCAAAAGTAGTATGTTTTGTTAATTTATCCTTTAAAGTATCTATTTTTCCGAGGTTTTGTAAAGATATCCGAGAATATTAGCACGATGTTATGGATGGTGATGTTAATTTTGAATAATTTTTATTTTCTTTCGATTGAGAATGAATTTTTTTTTTATACAAGATATATATAAGGTCCATCTCATTATTATTTATTTGTTATGTAAAAAAAACAAAAAAGAAAAACAATATGCACATATTTGAGGTTGATTTATATATGTACTTAAAAGGATAGATAGATATACATAGCCCATAGGGATGATTTTGCTACGATACTGACTTTTCTGACCATATACCAATATCGAACCGAACTTGTTTGGTTTGAAAAAAATCATACCATAACCGAACCGAAAAAGTCGGTATACCGAAAGTTCGGTATATCGACTTTTTCGGTTGGTACAGTTCGGTTTTCCGTTTTATACCGAAAAATTATTATTATTAAAAGACAAGTTTTGATAACAATTAAATAGCAAAAAAATTTGTAAAAAGTAAAATATATACAACTATTTTTATATTTGCTACATTGATTAAAATAGTAAATACTTATAAAATAATAATTATTTTAAAACATTAGATAAGAAAATCAAGAAACGCGAAATTATTTTATTTGAGTTTGTAAATGGGAAAATAAGTTTCAAGTAAAATTAAACTAAACTAGAAGACAATTTATTTGTAAGTTATGACTACGTATAAATTTCTATATATCTTATAATTTAAATGTTTGTTTCGGTTCGCTATTATACCAAACATACTAAATTGATATCGAAACCGAACCGACTTTTAAATTTTGGTTCAGTTGTATCGTACCGAAAATTCGGCATATCAAACTTTCGATACCAATTTGTCTGCGTTGCATTGCTACAAATGGTAAAAAATTCCACCAGGTATACATCATTATTTAGGTTGTTACTTCCAAAAATTTCGGAACTAATCCTACCAATCCATAATAAAACAGAAAACGGAATATAGCATACATACATATAAGATACGTACGGAAATAGAGAGATCATATTTATTAATTCATAAACAACTCAAATCTTCCTCCTCCCTTCTCTCTCTCCTCTTGCATCAATAATGGGTCTCCGATCTCTCTTCAAGAGGAGGAAGAAGAAGAATAAACCTTCCCACACCCAAGTCCCGCAACCGATCCCTGTCAAGGATGAGCTCCGTCTAGTTTTTGAGAAATTCGATGCCAACGGAGACGGAAAGATATCCTCCTCCGAGCTAGGATCAATCCTCTCCTCCCTAGGCCAACCCGCCACACCGTCTGAGCTAGATCACATGATCAAGGAGGTGGATGCAGATGGAGACGGGTTCATAGACATGGAGGAGTTCATCGCCCTCAACACGAAAGAAGGCATTGATCCTGAAGAGGTTCTCAAGGATGCGTTTTCCATGTTTGACGTGGATAAGAACGGGTCCATATGTGCCGATGAGCTTTTGAGGGTCTTGAAGAGTTTGGGAGAGACTTGCACGATGTCCGAGTGCAAGACGATGATTCAAGGAGTAGATCGTGACGGAGATGGCATGATCGATTTCGAGGAGTTTAAGGCCATGATGGCTAAAGGGTTGAGTTTGGAGGTACCTTGAGATTTGGTTCTATTGTGAAAAAATACGAGAAAACTTGTTCGTGAGAATTGAGGAACAACAACATCGACTATATCAATGATGGTTTCATTTATTGGTAGAAGAGGAGGAGGAGGTAGTTTGGTTTTACTGTTTTTTTTTCTTCTTCTTTTTCTGATTTGTATTTATGCATTATTAGTATTCGTAATGCAAATATGCGATATTACCAAACTTTGATGTCAACATCTTGGATTCATCATTGTTATTATTATTGCAATAATTGTTTTTTATTATGTACAACTAACATTGTTTGACGGTCAAAACCGTGTATTTTTTTGAAGTTAGGACGGTATATATATTCGCCGAATAGTCAAGAAATTCTCTTTGATTTATATTCTCTGCGAGATAGAACAGAATGTGTTTCTTTTAACTGTTTTTGCAACGGTGAAACAAGGATTTGGGTACAATATATTCTTTTCATGTAGAATTAATTGATCCAAGATTAAGATAGAGTTTACTGTCCTTTTCTTATATCTATAGTTAAACTTAAATTCCAACTGGACAGAATTATATATATTTTTATTGCAATATTAACAAATTTGACTGCCTTCTATAAAAGATTACATCGTTTGCTATTTATATGAGCAACGTATGTTGATTATAGCTGGAGCCATTATATGATCAAGAAAACTAAGTTTAAATTTGGAGGTAGATATATACATCTGTTCTTATTTTTTCAACCAAGAAAATAAGAGGAGATAGACTAGGAACCCAATTTTGTGGAAGACACGGTTCATTGATGTTAGAGTAGGTAGTTTGAGTTTTTTTTCTTCTTCTTGTATCAGCTTATTTTTTATTAATACATTTTGATATTATTAGATTTTATGCAATTAGACAAACATGCCTTTTTTTATCCGGCGTTGACAAAGTACTAGTATTACTTTTTGAAAATTAAAAAATTGAAGAGGGGGCCGGCGGTTGGTGTGCTAGCCTCCTATTGTGGAATAAGTCGGGGTGTGCCAAAGCTGGCCCGGACACGACCTTAATTAATTTTACTAGCAATCGACTAAGTTCATTGCGAAAATTGTTAATCATTGTAAGTAGCTTGTTTTTTAAGCGGGCATATATCTGATCAACTCTGGAAAAGATTTTAGTTTCTTGGCGCACATGAGTTAGTTTGACTTAAGCCTTGTATGTTTTGCTAATATGTTTTTGTCAATTATATGTTTTGGTAATTGTCACTTGATTTTATCATAATTTTTTGTTGCTTTTATATATATATCATTTCCAAGCAAACATAAATTTTAATATGCATTATTAACAACTTTGAGTGCAATTTCTTTATAGTCGACAATGTAATAACACTATGACAGTCCTTCAAAGTGGCGGAGCCATTACTCAGCGGGGACACAATATAATAAAACTAAAAGTATAAATTCTATTGTAAAAACAAAAGTCAAACAAAAATACATATTATCATTTTTAGTACAAGTTTTTCTATAATTTAAACGAACCCATTATATCGTCATACGATATATATCGAATTTATTTTGGAAATAAAAATAGCCAAGTTTGGAATCTGGCATTTTGAATATAGGATTTCTCTGTAGTTATAAGATATAATCGTTTATACTAATTGGAAAAATCAAATTATGTTACAAATAAAGGATAATAGAGTGGAAAAGGTTCATGAATCCTTTTCAAAAACTATTACCCTTGTTAAAACTATTTTTATTCTTAATTTTAGAACATCTATAATAGTTGTGTTAATTTTAACAATACTAACTTTAACACATCATTATTTAATTGCATGTTAAATGACACATATGTAACTTAAATTTAACATTCATATTAGTGTATTAACTTAACAAAGTAATATAATTTTAATTAAAATTAATTATTAATTAAAATCTCATTAATTACTCATTTTGTAAACTTCCACTAATATACGAACTAAAATAGGAGTAATTGAAATAGAGTTCATGTTTTAATTAATTATATTTTGCCACATCATCGATTAACAACATTAAAAACATTGTTATCTTTAACAACTTTTTTAACATCTATAAAAATAACACATGATTTAACATAACTAATGGAGACAAAAAAATGCATTGTGTTAACTATTTTAGTTAACAATAGAGATAACAACACTATTATAGATGCTAACGTTCTGCATAATATGATTATTGTTATATGGAGTATTATGAAGTCATTTTCCACTATATATTGGACTGATAATATTTTAAAAAACTTAGGGATTAACTGTGTCTAGACTTAAACTATGTTGAAGAAAAACCTTAACTTCTAACAATATAATATGAATATGAATATGAATATGATAAATGTCAAAAGCAAGTATACAACTATAGCCCTACAAATAAACCAAAGGAAACAATTACTGTCACCATTACCATGGGTAAAATCAATAACCAGACCTAATACCTAAAACTTGAATTTTGTTTGTTACTTGATAGATACAAATTAAAAAAATAAAAATAAATTGTAACTAAAGAGTTTCGACTCATGATCTATTATGTAAAATATCAAATTACTTTACCATTTGACCTATTACAACACATTGTAAACAAATTGGTGTTTAATATTTTTATTTTAACTAACAAGTATACTAAAAATATAATCGGATGTTTCCCGTAATTTTTTTTATTGGGTAATTAGGTGCGTGACCAATCCTTAATTAGTTTTAAAAATAACTGACAAATGCTTAATTAAATTTTATAGAGTGATTAATACTTAAATACTTTTGTTTTCATAGAAAAGTACTTAATTAACCATTTTTTGTATAAAACTAAGGAGTTCTTCTCTCAACATTGTCGCATGTAAAATGTTTTTCCTCATACATTTTTCCTACCAAAAAAATCAATCAGCTGATGTGTCACATTACATGTCATATCCACCTCATCAAGAGTTTTGATTGTTATTAATACTAGATTTAACAAATTTTTTTAATTAATATTTAAATTTAGGATAGTCTCAATTAGGGTTCTAGTATATTTTTATTTGAGTTTTTATTTGGTTGGGTTTTAGATTTAACAATTTTTTATTTTAATTAATATTTAAATTTAGGGTAGGCTCAACAAGAGTTTTAGTATATTTTTATTTGAGTTTTTAGTAGACTGTGTTTTTATTATGTTGAATATTTATATTTTGATTTATCAAATTATAAAATTTCATATATATTTGAAGAAATAAATATGTATTTTATTAGCCTATGGAGAGTGTGAGTTGTGTGAAAGTTGTGGGTCTAGCATATAGAGTGTGTGATTAGTAAAATATATTTCAGCGGGTTAAATTTAAAGGTTAATTTTAAATGTGGGAATATCAACACACTTGTTGCATTAGTCTGCAACTCTTAGTGATAATGTATTGTACTACTTAATTATGAAATGGATATTAATAAATGGAAGTATAACAAGTTTGATCGAAAGTGGTGACATTTTACTACCGGTCTTGTGAGAGGAATTAGAGTGTGTTTAAAATCCGAAAAATTTATGGGAAAATAAAAATGATTTTTCGAGTGAACATTTTTTTTTTTTTAGTTTCATAAGAAAACTAGTGAAAAATAAAATAAAAGAAAATGTGAAAAAAGTTTGTGTTAAATGAGAGAAACCAATTTAATTTCAAAAGTGAAAGTAAAATGAAAACAAATGAGAAAAACGTTACTACCTTCCTCTCTCTCTCCTCATATTTTATTTTATTTTCTATAGATTTCTCAACCTTATAAACACATGACCGAAAAATGATTTCTGGTGATTTTTTTTTTTGGTTTTATTTTCTTTTTCATAAGATTTTTCGGTTTACAAACACGGATTTACAGTATAAGTTTTGCTCCGAAAAGAAATCACACAATACAACAATCTTGTATTTTAAAAAACTTTAACAGACAATGAATGAAAAACGCAGAGGAAGACAAAGTAAAATGTTCCCCGTTTAAAATTGCAGGTTTTTAAACATGGGACACCAAACCATTTGACATTTAACTACAAAAAAATACTCAAATAACGACGGGATTAGTGACGGTATTTTTTGTTACGAGCTTATTAACGACAGTTTTTGTGACGGATTTATGACAGTTTAGTCAATTTGCGACAGATTTGTGACAACTTTTTAAATTAGCGACAGGCTTGTGACAGCTTTTGACTCTCACTAAATCAAACATTATTTTGTAGTGTTTGTCATCCAAAGTACAGTCTATTAGGTCGTTTGATGCTAATCATAGGACAACCCTTTTTTTCTTCCATATTAATACAGAATGATGCCGGGAAATTTTGAGGATAAAGGAAGACACACGAGCTCCTTTAACATAACTAAGCATGCGATTGTTTACACAAATTTTAGCTAAAGATTGAAAAGTGCTCATACATATATGTATTTAAGGAATGAGTATCGCTAAATAAGGAAAAGAATATGTTAAACAATAGTAACTTACTATAATTTCCATTTGTATCAATTACCTTTATATAATAATAATAATAATAATAATAATAATAATAATTTGAGTTAAAAGTACGTATCCCAACAAATCTGGAACGAGATGATAAAGAGACTAAGAGAGAGCTGAATATGATTTGATTCTGTAAGCGGTTAGGAACGAAGAAATTTTGAACAAAAGGATCGGAACTTGGTAATATGTATGTATTCTGGTAGCATGGAAAAAGGTTATGTTATTTAATTGATTAGACATTAACATAAATATATAAATAAAAGAAACTGAAAACCAGGCTTTCGTTTAAGAAAAAGAGGAACAAATTGGAACCCGATATCACTTCAAGATTATTATTAGATTTTAGTAACACTTACAATTTTTATTAGCATAAAATATATTTTTCAAACATTTTAATTTGGTTTTGGTGTGCTACAGTTTTTTTCTCTCTCTCATCTCTACGAGGAGTTCTATTTTACACATCATAATTGCTAACAAATATAACAGACGTGAGATCAGCAATCCCATGTCTACGTGGCTTTAATCAACCATCAAATTCCTTCGTATATCAAACTAATATATTTTTTTATCAAATCAACATCACTCTACCACTACAATTATCCCCAATTTTACAAAAAAAAAAAACCTCTCCCAATTTACCCAAAAAAAAAACTTCTCCAATTTTACCAAAAAAAAACCTTAATCATCAACAATCAAACTCCTTCATATATCAAATTAATATATATTTTTCTCAAATTAACATCACTCTACCACTACATTTATCCCCAATTTTACCCACAAAAAAAAACTTATCCCAATTTACCAAAATAAAATCTTCCCCAATTTTACAAAAAATAAACTCTAACCATCAACCACCAAACTACTTTCTATATCAAATTAAGATCATATTTTTTCTAAGTATTAATAGTGAGAAAGAGGGTTACATCTTATCCCTTTGAACGCAGGTTGATAAGTTTGCTTTTAGTTTTCGTCGTTAAAATTATTGATATGAATTATATGATTAATTTTGCTATTTGATTTTGTAAATATTATACAGATTGGCAAGATGTAAGGTGATGTATACAACAGTATCCCTTTTCATAGCGTCCAGGTATTTCGTGACTTGTTTGACATGGTGGGTCATCGTCAGGTAAATATTTTTTCATATTTGTTTGTCCATTTATATATAGAAAATTGTAATCACTATTAATACTTAGAAAAAAAATGATAGTTTTTTTTTTGGTAAAATTGGGGATAAATGTAGTGGTAGAGTGATGTTGATTTGAGAAAAAAATATATTAATTTGATATACGAAGGAGTTTGATTGTTGATGGTTAGGATTTTTTTTTGGTAAAAATTGGGGAAGTTTTTTTTTTGCTAAATTGGGAGAGTTTTGTTTTTTTTGGTAAAATTGTGGATAATTGTAGTGTTAGAGTGATATTGATTTGATAAAAAAATATATTAATTTGATATATGAAGGAATTTGATAGTTGATGGTTAGGGTTTTTTTCGGATAAAATTGGGAAAGTTTTTGGGTAAAATTGGGGAATTGTTTGATATATTAAAAGTAAAAACGAACTGGAGAAGAGAAGAACACAAGAAGAAGAAAATAAAAAGAAAAAATTCACAGCCACACGTGATGAATAAAAGAAGAAGAAAAAAATTAATGCCACGTAGACGTGTGATCTGTTATATTTGTTAGCAATTATGATATGTAAAAGAGAACTGCCCCATCTCTACCCTCTATCCCTCTATATATATATATATAGGGAAGGATCCATACACACATAAAAATACACATTATGTTTAATGGTCAAGATTATGTGTTTATTTTTGTTATTAGATGAACTAATCTTGACCATTAAAAGTAAGTAAATGAAGGGTTGTGATTGATGTGTAAACATAATGTGTATTTTTATGTGTGTATGGATCTCTCCCCATATATATATATATATATGGGAGATTTTTTTTTACATATATTGTTTACTTATTACTATAATAGACATGGGATTGACAATCTCACGTATGCGTGGCACTGCCACGTGTTGCTGCCAATATATATATATATATATATATTTTTATGTGATTTGTTTTAAAATGTCAAAAACTTTCCCAATTTTATCCAAAAATTTCCCGAATTTTATTCAAAAAAAAATCTAACCATCAAACTCATTCATATTTCAGATTAATATATTTTTTTTATCAAATCAACGTAACTCTACCACTACAATTATCCCAATTTTACAAAAAAAAAAACCTCTCCCAACTTACCCAAAAAAAAAAATATCCCAAATTTTACCAAAAAAAAACTCTAACTATCAATCATCAAACTCCTTCGTATATCAAATTAATATATTTTTTTCTCAAATCAATATCACTCTACCACTATATTTATCCCCAATTTTACCAAAAAAAAAGCATATCCCAATTTACCAAAATAAAACCTACCCCAATTTTACTAAAAATAAACTCTAACCATCAACCATCAAACTAATTCGTAGTGGTAGAGAGATATTGATTTGAGAAAAAAATATATTAATTTGATATACGAAGGAGTTTGATGGTTGATAATTAGGGTTTTTTTTAGGTAAAATTGGGGATAATTGTAGTGGTAGAGTGACGTTGATTTGATAAAAATATATATTAATCTGAAATATGAAAGAAGTTTGATGGTTATATTTTTTTTTTTGATAAAATTCGGGAAATTTTTGGATAAAATTGGAAATTTTTTTGACATTTTAAAATAAATCACAGGAAAAAAAAATAAAGAAAAAAAAAAAAAATATTGACAGCAACACGTGGCAGTGCCATGCAGACGTGGGATTGGCACGTCTGTCTGGTACAGTAAACAACATATGTAAAAAAGAAACTATACACACGATCTATATCTCTCTCTCTATATATATATCTATGATATATATCTCATATATATATATATATAAATCGTCGAAACTGTAGTCGTCGTCGTCGGGGTCGAACAGGCGGCGGGGAAGCTTAGTACTTGTCATAGGCGGCGGCGACGGCTATGGTTTCGAAGCCCTAGGTGGTTTTAATGGGTGAATGACTTGATTTTGTAAATTTGATAATCAAAGGGATTAAAATGTAAAACGTAATAAGTTTTTTTTCCAGGTTGGTCCTTTAGTATTTTAATGTTTTAATGTTCATTAATGTGTCAGTTTTGTATTTAGATTGTCAAATATAGAGAAAACTCCAATTTGTTCAAGTTTAACATGTATCTAACTGTCCATCTCTCAGTGACTTTTCGTAAATAACTAATTATTACCCAGAAGTCCAAAACTTGAAAGACCGTAAAAATGAATAAATGTTTATTTTTTTATAAATTTAGCATGTATGATCAAATATATGATATTAAATTGTCAATTTGTTTGTATTAGATTGTCAAAAATATTGTATTCGGTTTTCAATAAAATTGTATTAGATTATCAAAAATATTGTATTAAATTGTCTATTAGATTGTCATAAAAACTGCATTAGATTGTCAAAAATTTGTATTAGATTGTCATAAAAATTGTATTAGATTATCACAAAATTTGTATGATATTTTCTATTAGATTGTCAAACATTTGTATTAGATTGTCGAGAATTTGCATTATATTTTCAAAAATTGTCAAAACAATTGTATTAAAGTATCAATTATTTTGTATTATATTAACAAAAATGTTGTTTAGATTGTCAAAAAATACATTAGATTGTCATTTTTTTTGTATTAAATTACCAAAAAATCGAATTATATTGTTCAAAATTTTATATTAGATTGTCAAAAAAAATCATTAGATTGTCAAAAAAAATTATATTAAATTATCAAAAAAAGGTTATTAGATTGTCAAAAAATTGTATTAGATTGTTACAAAAATTGTATTATATTTCCTATTTATTGTCAAATTTTTGTATTAGATTGTCGAGAATTTGCATTATATTTTTAAAAAAATTGTATTAGATTATCAAAAAATTTATAATACGATTGTCTATTAGATTGTCAAATAAATTATATTAGATTTTTAAAAAATTGTATCAGATTGCAAAAAAAATGTATTATATTGTCAAAAAATGTGTTATATTATCACAAAAATTGCATTAAACCGTCAACAAAAATTTGTACTAGATTGTCAAAAAAAAATTAAATTTTTTTTATTTTTGTAAAAAAAATTTTTTTGGATATTTTAAGAATTTTTTGGATTTTTTCCAAAATTTTAATCTTTTTTCGAAATTTTTAATTTTTTTCCAAATTTTATAATTTTCTGGATTTTTTTTAAAATTTTTTAAATTTTTTTGGATTTTGTTTCAATTTTCATTTTTTTTACATATTTTATAATTTTTTAAATTTTCTGGATTTTATTTTAATGTTTTCAATTTTTTTAACATTTTCTTTTATTTAGGCTAAATGTGTTGGGTTTATGTATATATTAACAAGAGTACTAATTTGTAATAACTATTTTGAAAATGGTACCAACTCTTAAATTAGTAGTTTCAAAATGTATAAATAAAAAATTGCCTCGAAAAAGAGAGGAGAGGACGAGACTCAAAGCCCGGATGGGTTACTAAATCCAATTGAACGTGACCCTACCCGTTTAATGTTGCACTTTTACCCATTTAAACTCTATCCGAATTAAGTTTGCAATTTTACCCATTTAAATTCGACCAAATCCGACTAGAACTGCACTTTTACCCGATCCGCATCGGGTCGGATCGGGTCGAAACCCGTTATTGCCATCCCTATCTGGTAACTTGACATTTACCTTCTAATCAGCAACCCTTTTATGTGGTTTGATTGGTTATGTTTCACATATAATACATATTATGTCCAAGTTCGCATCTCTCAGTTACAGTTACAGTTCGTACCTAAAAGAGCGACTTTGGTTTAAAAAGTCATAGTAGCATCTACTAGTTACGAACTGTAACTAATAGGTGCGAACGTGTACTGTATTCAGTCATTTTGCAGTGGAAAAAGATATGCCCTCTACCTATAAGGATGAAAAACAGAAAAACTCTTAAAAGTAAAACATGAACTTCAAGGCATTCTTACATACTGAGTTGCTTTGACATAAGCATACGAATTTACACAAATTTTAGGCTAAAGCTTGTGGCTATATAAATAGACTATACAAATATACGGGGAGCCAATCATCCAAATATATTAGGTCCGGGCTATATTCAGATCGTCTGTGTTTGATATAGACGGCGGCTGTATTAGTGGAGAAGGGTACAAGTCACGTCACGTAATAAAAACTCAATCTACTAAAAATAAAAAATAAAAATATTTTTTTTTATTTTTAATTAATATTTAAATTTAGGGTAGACTTAACTAGGGTTCCAATATATTTATTTGAGTTTTTAATAGGTTTGATTTTTAGTACGTGACGTGATTTGTACCATTAACGTCTGTATTAATCCTCAATGGTCTGCATAAAACATAAGCCAATATATTAATTGAGGTTTAAATTTACCTTTTAATCACCAAAGCTCTTTTGTCATTTAAATCCTCTAATCAGATCTGAGAGCCTACCCACAGCAACGAAGGAAAGGGAATAATATATCGCAACTCACTCTCTTTCCAGAGCATCGAGTACATTTTTCATTGACTTGAAAACTTGCATCAACTATTTTATTTGTCCAACATGATGTACATATATAATATACTACTACTAAATACATACATATTGTTTTTTAATCGGTTGACCAAAATGGTGTAGTAGATAATGATTTCAAAATTAATTAAATATTTGTTTCATTATTTAGGAGTATTTTAATTTTGCACAAACAGGTTTAGAAACAAACTTTGCAGCCAGTTTCCTGATAATTTGGTGATCAATTTCTGCTACAGTCCGAGCAAGATAGGGAACTCATTCAAAGGGGGATGGGAAAAGGAAAGCATTTTGAAGTTCAATTTATGTTTTGTTAATTCTCAAGTGATCCATGTCATACTGCGGAAGAATATCAAATTGTGGTTTGCAGATTATTTGCCATAAACATCACCCGACACGGATATACAATAGCATTTCAGTCATAAAGTGAATAAATCTGCCTCTAAAAACAATGGGGATGATTAGAGTTTTTTTTTTTTTTTTTTGCAGTCAATCAATTGAACGACACAAATTCTCGTTTTCAAAAATAAATATTCAATTGTTTTTTTTCAAATTTTAATTAATAATTAAATTTAGGCTTGTATCCACTAGGGTTCTATATTTTTATTTGAGTTTTTATTGTGTTGTAAAATTTGTTTTTAATTTATTACATCTGAATTTGTTTAGTATATGATAAAAAATAAAAAATAAAAATAGTTATTAAAAATGTATCATCTGACCCTCAATTTTTTAATCTAATGATTGTAAAGATGACTGGACATTGTAACCGCACAAAATGGGGACCCATGATCAGATGAACAAATACTCCTAATTAACTGCCCCGTCACTAATATTTATATTTCAGTACACCCAGAAGCATGTTTTCATTTCAAGTATATAACAAATAAGCAAGAGGAGAATAAATAAGAATCCTCTTATATTTAATATCTACCATCTTGCCCATATGGTTTTTAGTTGAAAAAAATGACAACCACATGAGCTTTCACAGAGAAAAAGAATGGTTACGGCAACACCGGGACGCAGTTCGTTGTCCCTTTATATAAAAGAACTACATGAACTACTACTGATATACAATTTACAAATCCACCTGAAAAAAAAATCAAAAATAGATATAATCTTATGGCTGTCCTGAACCTCTACGCGATGATCTGGAGGGAGGCCTGCTTATATCTGGCACAGGTGAAGGGTTACGAGATTCTTCGGATCTCTGCACCTCCTGCATAAAAAATAAGTTCATATTTCAATAATTTTAAGGGTAATTCTGTTAACAAAGAGTTTTTAATTTATTTACATTCCTATTTAGTGGCATTACATACTCCCTCCGTTCTTACTTGGTTTTCTAGCTTTGGGAAGGTAAGTTTATAGAGACATGATGCTTTGTCTGTATGTTAAATTACCCATTATAGCATTTGCTGGATTGCGTGAAACAATAAATTTTATAATGACTTTAATTTAGCAAAAAGTAAATTAAAGGTAAATTAAAACATCATCAATCTTCAAACATAGACAAACCTATAGGAACTTCTTAAAATGGAATAAAGAATAAACCAACCAGAACAAATGAAATACTATTCAGTATGCCTGTCCAAAAAAGTTTATTGATATCTATCCCCATTAAAAGTGAAATCTGTTTATTAAATGGTCTGTGAATCAAAAAATCCAGTCATTGAAGTTTATCCATCAAGAATAACTCTAAATGAGAAACAAGTTAGGTTTTTGAATTGTGGCCATATAGGAATCAAGTCCAAATATGTCACTCAGTGGTAATTTTCTATTTTAAATTCTAAGAAAAAAACATGACAATAATAGTTCATAAGAAATCAACCACAAGAAAGCATAGCATGGGCCTGTTCGGTTTTGTTTTTAAGATTCCCCGTCTTATTCCACATTATAGTTTTTTTACTGGTGGAGTTGAAAATAATATAATGCCAATTTAGTTTGTTGCTTTTATGGAAAATACTATTCAGCACATAGGGTCGTAGAACAGTGAAAAATAGACTTCAGTGAATTTGTAAAGGCGGTGTCATTTCATGCAGATTTTCCTAACACAATGTTATGGGAACCAATCTAACAAAAACATAGCCGCACAACATAGCTCAAAACCATAAAATAATTTCAGAAACACAATTTAAACAGCTCTTATGATTTACCAACAACTTGGACAAAGACCTTGGTATTGGTATATAACAAGGTAAATAAAGTAGAAATGTTTTTAGAACCTGTAATGATGGAGTAGAATCATATCGCAATGGTGCCTGTGACTTAGAGTGGATCCGGCGCAGTTGCTGCATTTGCTGAAACTGTTTCAATCTGGAAGCAAAGTTAATTCCATTTTGTGCATCTGGCAAATCTTCATCCAAGTCACCATCCTCAGAGACTTGCGTTCCACTCAAGTTGCCATGAACTTGGAACTGGGAGGTCCCCGATGATTCCCGGTTTAATTTCTCACTACTAAAAGAGTATGATGGTATGGTTTTCAATCGAGTTCTCAATATCTTGAAGGCCTTACTTTGCTGCATTAAAGGTTAAATTCCAAAAGTTATGTTAAACCTCTATGAGTATGCTACCAAGTCATATCAGGATTACAAGACCATGAAATCCATAAAAAGGTTAAGAGTTGCAGAGAAATATCAGCAAGTCATATGATTATTCTTCCATTTACATTTAATGCTCTGGTGCACGTCCTCTTTTCCAACTGAAAGAAGGCCATTTATAATTCAGGATTCTCAGCAAATCTACCAATGGGCCTCTCGCACAAGATAAATCCACTAATAAACTTATAACCAAAGGTGAGGCGGGTTTATGCTCAAATAACAACTATTCTACCTTAATTTTGTCTCACACGCAATAGATAGAACTCAGACCTTGATTAGACAGTCTACAAACAGAAATAGAGAATAATTGGCAGATTGGTTAAAATGGTAGTAAGAGAATACACGATAATTTTGACAGTGCATAACTGCAATAAACTAGCTGACAGGCTCTTTAAATGAGAAAAATCAAAGAGCAGAACGATTTATCACCACCCAGCATTGCAAGCACCCAAAAACAGTACACACTAAAAATGGGCAAGAATCTTATACATTTTCATTCCCAAAATTCGAATCTGAACTATGTGAGGGACAGTAGAATGGCAGTGAATTCAAGACATCAGTTATAACATCACTGTAAGATAGGTTACACAGGAATTTAGCTCTATGCTATAATTTGCAATACCAAATCTATGGAAAGTTTCATTTGCCAACTAAGAGTAGCGAAGCATTCAGGCTTTCATCCTACTTGCAACGATGTATGCTTTACAAAAGAATTTGGAAATAATATAGCACAGAAAGAAAGTAATCTATTGAAAAGATATTTTACTCCCTCTTCATCGGTGCTTTATTATTCTGTGGGTCGAGTTGGTAAGTAAATTTAAAAGCAAAGCAACCACACTATTTGAGGTTTGGTTTGGGTGGTTTGGTTTGACATAACAAAAGATAAAAAAAAAATACAAGTACCACCGGAAATCATTATAAATGGATCTTTTGAAAAAAAACAAAGTTGTGGCATAGTTTTATACAAAAACATAATTTTACAGAAAAGAAAGACCAAAAACATAGTTTAAGCACATTTGCAGCACAGTTTCGACAACAACAATAAATAGATACCACTGGTCGGCGGGTTGTGTGATTTTAATCCAAACAAACCCAATATTTAATTGGTTTGGTTCAGTTTTCTGATTGTTCGGATTGGTTTGGGCGGTTTGAGCAGGTTAGTTTGGTTTGTGAACACTTTTAAGTGGCTTCCACACGAGTTGCCCGTTTGTGTCATTTCAGTTCAACTCTATGCCGTCGCATATTAATAAAGTAACTAACTGTTTCCTCCAAGGTTCAGTGTAGGTCAGAAACCATCGCAACGCTTCTCCAAGCCCGTAAAACAATTAATAAGTACTCAGTAAAAAGAGAGTTCTATTTAAAACTACAGAAAAAGAATACATAGAAAGATCACCTGGGGAAGCAGCATCAGTAGCCCGTATAAAGCTTTCAACAGCAACACATACCTTCCAGGTTCAAGAAGCTACACGTAATAGATAGCAGGTTAGATTTCCATCCATAACTTGAGAAAGCAAAAGAAAATGAAACTAAGTAAAAAGAAAAAACCAAAAAAGTAAGAGCACATACTCCTGAACATGAAAAAACATGACTGAGACCCAGACCTAGTTTCTAAAAGCATACAACGTTCACTTTAAACATGCTATCTTAATCTTCATATTCTCTTATCATTTGTGGAGATTCAAATCCACCAAACATATACAGAAATAATAGTAATACAAAGAACACGGAGAAAGTACACCTTCCTGAAAAGAGCAAAAGAGAACGGTTCTGAAAAAAGGATGTGTAGAATGTTAATTTTATTAAAACAACCATTCTATCCCGTCATAACCACCCTCTTCACCAACTCTCTCTCTTCAAAACTAAACACCAAATGCAAATATCTAACTACATAATTACTCATCAACCATTTGTCTGCACATTCCATCACTTTACAGAAGCTGATATTGGACATAAAAAGACAGGAAGGAACCAAGCATGTAAGCTCAATAATGTAAAGGAAAGTATTTCATAAACATTTTGTTGCTATGCAGTAGTAAAGCCTTGAGTAAAATGGACGTTTGCGAAAGGAGAAGAAAGTCTGGGAAGTGGGACAATCATTCGTCAAAAGACAGAAAGCATATAAATTCAATAGAAAAAATGAAACCACTGGAAAGCTAAAATACAATACAAAAATGTAAACCACTTAGGATGTTTAAGTACGTCTATTCAATATAAGTCTAGGCAACAGGAAGTTAAAAACCTGCAATCTGAGGTATGCAAAAATGGGAGTCTCCAGTAAGTTGATCAACTTGTCCAACTGAACCAAAAATTTAACATTTATATCTTCCTCGGCAAGAGACTGAATGATGGCACTGGCATGCTGGTAAGCCTGTAAATAATAACATTACATAAAAAGGAAGAATAAGGATGGATAAACTTAAAAGAGATTAGGATGAAAATGAATAAAAAATGAGGAGAATGTGATATAGATGTTATGTAACAGATTCTTGCCTGAGCTAATAAGCAGAGACTTATAATTGCCATAGGTGAATGGCACCAAGAGGGATACAAAGAGAGGAATAAGTCTTTTCCAGAAGGATTTACAAGGGACTGTTTTAGAAGATCACGAAGTTTAGACAACTCGGAAGAAGTTAGCAGAATCAGGTTTAACGCCTGAAACAGATCAAACAAAACAGACATTTATTATCAAAAATGCGTGAGCAATGTAATATCCTTAAAAATTTAAGTTAGAAAAGTTTGCCTATCCAAGAATATTTCCGCAAACCATAAAAACATTTTATATCATGCTATACAGTAAGTGTGAGGGAAAGCTTTAATGGTTTCAGTTAACAATGTACTATAAACTGCAACACCATTTTAAGGTGAACAACATGCAACATCTTCACAGCCTTTACATTCAAGATATGTCACGAAAATATAACTGTACCTGAACCATAATTGATGAAAATTCCAGGTCCGATTCGTCTTCAAGTATAGTTGAAAACTCTCGGTAAACTCTCTCAGCGTCTAATAGTACACATAGCCGGCGTATAATCAATGCCCCACGCCTGAAATGAACATACAATCGCTAATGGTCTTGTTATCAAACAGAAAATGTAGTCAAATACTGGCAGGAAAGCGAAACAATAACAGTCGGTGTGGTGGATGAAAGTTATTTGGGCCTTACTTCTCTAAAAGAGAGTTGTTGACGCGGAAATTATGCACTAAGAAAACAACAAGCTGGCGAAAATTCAGCGGGTCTTTGGCAATGCAGGCATGCACCTCAAGAACCAATAGCACTACCTGTGAACAACGGCAAAATCCAATGAAATAACACTACACACCAAAGATTCGCTTACCAACCACTACAGTGTAAACGACAGATTAACACACGTATTAGCCTCAGATAGTAAAGCAGGAGATTGATTAAGACATAAATTCTTACTTAAAATCTCGTTTGACCATTATATACAATAGACATGCAAGATGTGCAAGTTCACAACACGACATGAGTAAAACAAGTAGTTAGCCAGGGCTACTTATGATGGTTTTCATTATGTCGATTGGACTCTACAGATTTGAAAGATACGTTTCAAATGAGTGAATATAGAAAGCATATAAGCTACAAAGACTGGGAAAAAATGGCAAAAAAAAGAAGGAAAATAGATAATAGGGTATCCAACGTAAAGGTAAACGAATAGTAATCTATCACAGGAAAAACAAGCTTTTTCAGTGCAAGAAATGGATCAGAAAAGATAGTATAATACCTTATCGGATGAATCAGATAGAGCCATGAGAAGAGTGTCAAATATATCATCCAGGAAGGACAGTACCTGTTTGACATAATGAGAAAGAGTAATAAGAGGGCATAGGACACGTTCTTGTCAAGAGAAGGTCAAATCACTTCGTACAAAAGGAGAAACGGCATTTTAAAGAATAACAATGCTTTCTTAGTGTAAAACAGAATTCCACCCAAAAAATCCACATTATCCCGAAATACAGACTCTACATGATCTAAAGGTAAAATGATAATAGATATAGTAAACACAACAAAACAGCACTAGCGAACACTATGTAATCTATATATGTATGTATACATATATATATATATATAAGAATAACATATTAACAGAAGGAACTAAATGAAAGTACTATATCAGCATGCATTGAGAATGAAACAACCATGCATAATAATCAAGAATTCAGATACTCTGGTACAGTTACCTGTGTGCGATGTCTAGTCAAAAGAGTCAAAATCCAATTTAAAGCTTCAATTCTTGTAGCCTCCCACTCAGTAGACAACTGCCTGATATATTAACCACAATCAACAGTTACAGTTCAACGATGCAACCACATTTTCTTTTCATCTAAAAGTTAATCAAAAGAAAGAAATAATGTCTCTATGGCAGACTGCGCTTTTTTCTCAAGAAGCCAAAATCTATATCCAACCATACTGTAGATGTCATCAACAATATAGAATCTAGAATTTCAAAGTCGCACCTTCTTGCTACGGCTAGGATACCACCAACATCAAATCCTTCACTTGGAACACCGTTAATGGCCAGTAGTTCTTCATTGGTCTCACGAGCAACCTGGTAATTGCAAAACATGGAGCAAAAGAAGAATTGCAACTCTATAAGGCTAACATTTTTAATTTTTTGTAAAATCTGCTACATCATTTATACCAAAGGAGAGAAGGTGAGAAGAAAGGAAAAGTACTTAATGATGAACGACAAGCAAGTTAACTTACAACTCTTATCTTCTCTTCTTTGTCAGATATACTAGGCAATATGGCACCAAGAATATCAGCGTAATAAGGAACAAGTTGGTCACCACCAAGTTTTACAAATTCGTTTATCTGCAAAGCGGAATTTTAATTTTCTAAATACATTCTTAACAAACTTATCATGAGATGGATACCAGAAAGCTAAACAACATGGAAAAGAGAACATGGCGAATTAAAGATGATGTGAATCAAAAACTTACCCAAGTGATAGCGGTCAAGCGAGTAAATTCATCAGGGGAAGCTGCTCTTTGTACTAGTATTTCAGCCATTCGACCATAATCAACGGACTTCAAGAAATCCATTGTATGAGTTAGAAAAAAAAAATTTAACCTAAAAGGGTAAAACAATATTCTACCGAGCTATAAGTCCAGAATCTACAGTATGTCAAATCTGTAGTTCTGAAAAGGCATCTCAAATAGGACTGTCATCTTTTCAATTTCAGGGGGCTAATAAATTATGAGGCAAATACATAGCCACATCAAATTTTCCCTCGGCAGGTTAAAACTATAATTTTGAAACAGGGACTCAGTTTAGAGATAAATTTTAAAGGCTTTGCTAAGTGAATTTCCAAAAGAATTCTCAACCTCACAAGTACTCAACTGGGGAATGGGGATTTAACCTCAGAATGGACTTCACTACGAAGGTCTACAGCTTACAATGTACTTTTACAAATAATGTTGACCTTAAAGGTTCAAATTTCAAATCTAATAACACCACTTGTCATAATTTACAATGCCACAAATTAACCTGCACTTTAATGAATATGGAACAACAAAATCAAAGAAACGAAAACACGCCACAACAGTGCCAGTCAATTTTTTTTTATCACTCTATAAGATACTAGCTATTTCACTATCCACATGTACTTCACTACGAAGGTCTACATCTTACAATGTACTTTTACAAATAATGTTGACCTTAAAGGTTCAAATTTCAAATCTAATAACACCACTTGTCATAATTTACAATGCCACAAATTAACCTGCACTTTAATGAATATGGAACAACAAAATCAAAGCAACGAAAACACGCCACCACAGTGCCAGGCAATTTTTTTTATCACTCTATACCAGGTCACTATCCACATGTACACCAGGTCACTGAATGCTTCTAGCTAAGAGAAAGTTCATAGATTGTATCAAGTTTAGAATCTTACTGGAGAATTTTTTATCTCTTGAAGAAACTCAGAAAGCGCAGAATCAGCTTGTTGGCGTATTTCATGACTTGAATCGCTCAACATATTAAATAATCCTACAATTTTGTTCCATAACAATAAAGATTATACATATTGCAGCAAAATTTACAGACACAGAATTCACAAAAGTCACAACCCTCACCATCCAGAAAATCAGGGAGGAAACCCAGCATGTCAATGTCTGGAACGCTGTCTAAAACCGTAATCCATCCTACTAAAAACTGACGGACATATGGATTGAGGACATTCATACGCTCTCTCAACAACGGTATAAATTCTTCAATGCTGACGACGTCGAATAATAGGAAAAAGTTAGCCAACTAATGATAACAGTTAAACCATACTATTTACCTCCTTTTAATTTGGACATAAAAGTTTGAAACTAGAGTCAAAGAAGGAGTACCTGAATTGGTCGCTCTCAGTGACAATATCCTGATTCCCAACCACAAAGAGCATCAATTAAAATGTTGACATGGTATAAGAAAGGACAGATAATGATTATACCCATTAATAAATCAATCGTCACCTTAACAAGTCGATCCAAAAGATGAGCTGCACTCAGAACATTTGGATCTGAGTCTGCTGAAAGCTTACATAGAGCATCGAAGATTTGATTAAAATACACAATTAAATCTCCCCTAACAACCTGAAAAGAGCCAAGCGACAACTCCAACAGCATAAGATGATCTATCACCAAAAGAAAAGAAAACACAAGGAAAACAAAAATCAAACCCACCTTTGCAATGTTATATAAAGCTTCACAGGCATAATAACGGACTCTGGTATCTTGGTCGGAAAAAGAACTAAGCACTGGCGGAACAATTTGCTGCAATATGTCAATAAGAAAGAACTTGATTAGCATTTCAAGAAAAACAAAAAGGGTTAACATATTGACTAGAGTAAAATAACACAAAAATTACGACTAGTAAGAAACATTCAAAAATCTAGGATCCACTTCATGACAAATGCAATACCCTTTAAACACCCCAGACCCTCTTTGTTTGCATCTTTAAAGCTCTAAATTGGACTGTTAATCGAGTTCGGCTTACAATAAGTATGCTTGGCAACAAAACTAGTACTAGGATCAGACTACAAAAGCCATTTATGGCATCTATTAAAGAAACATGGGTAAGTGGTATCTGGATTTTCACCCCTAGATTATAATGTAAATACCGATAATACCCTCGGTTTATCTCTCTCTTTCTACAACCGCATGGATGCACAATCATGCCTTATATCCACTTAAAACGATCTTATCTCCTCCCAATCAAAACCCCAACCACCTGCTGCTACCACAACACTAATTAGAACAACTCCACCATAACCCCAATTCCACTCCAGCTTAATCATATTTGAAATCTTTATTACCCCGTAAAGGAAATGAACCATTTAAAAGATGATTATGGATATGACATATATGAAGATAAGTGAGAGCTTGTGATCATGATCATTTGGTCGAGATTTATGCCGCATGATTAATAACTTTTGAGAGATTTTTGGGTGAGGTTTTTTATGGATGGGACATTTTGAAACTATGTTTACGTTTTTAGGAAGATTGAAATTGTAAATTACAAAAATAATCGACCCTTTTATGATTACAAACAAACACTGCACAGGACTTAATATACAGATCAAAAATCCTATTTTCTTCCTCGTCCCAGTGTAATCAGGACTGGACTCGTAGTCCTGGGACTTAATAGCTAAAACAACCCGGGGCCCAATACTTTCATTATCAATGTCAAAAAAAATTGTCAAACCAGGAAACATATGGTAGTGTACTATAACGGTATAACCTGATGTATAAGATAAATAAAGATACGGAAAAACGTAACTGTATTAATTAATTGAGTACAATGGAGATAAGAAAATCACATTTAAAAGAACCAACTAACGCGAGAAGAAGGTGAATAATAAGCCTTTGGACTTTGTAATATCGCCAACAATCAATACGCACATGTGTCCAGGGTGCGTCAATTTCATAATATTAACTAAAGATACATAGACAACAATCTATACGCTTCTAGATGACATGCTTCAGAACTGATGTGCAATCTTTTTGCTTAGCCAGTGAACAGTCAACTACAGCATTGCCAATGAGAAAAGTTCACTTGAGTCAACAAACACAAGCCATGAACTAAAATCCGGAATCTCAGTTCATCCAAATGAATATATAGATCAACTTAGGACCAACCGTATGCCTACTCCAATTGCACAAGCCAATAAATTTAGATAATACATGGCTCGTAGAATATATAAACTGGGGTGTCTAAAAAGGTTTCAGACTAAAAAGAAATTAGCAGAATAAGTGAGGGATCACTGTGCTTCAATCCACGCAAAAAGGTGCGAAAAGTGCACCTTTTATGTGTAAAAAGTTAGTGAAAACAAAGGAATCTTAGTTCTCTCCATTGACATGTTCTCAAGAAGTTCCTAACCATGCAAACACTTGATTAGAGTATATTCACAACACCAAAATTATTTTGCTTGTCGGATATCACTTCCTTACTTGTAGCGTTATTTAAGTATAGACCCATACCATGTCATACATGGAAATAAAGAAATCTACATATTCAGTACAAAAAAAAATGGATTCATGCGTAAAATTGTGTCCCGTTCCCAAATCACGATACTTTGAATCTTCCTCTCAATAAGAAAAGTCAAAGCATGTTAGGAACATAAAATGGTTAGTTTCCAAACCTTAGAGCCACTATTTAATCCCTCGGAAATCGGAAGCATTATCACTTAAACTGTCAAGCGGATAAGTCCTTCTGATAGTTAGATTACACGTATCAAAAGGTACCAATCGACCAATTTCAATTAATACTCCATCTGAAATATGTATTAAAATTTTCTTAACTAATTAATCACAGATAATGATAATACAACCCCAGGAACTATTCATGCATAAGCTTTTAAATCTGAATTGGACACTAGAGATATTCTAAATACTTAGGTTGACTAATCTCACTCACTATGTTATTCAAGCAACGTACAGTACTTTGCGATGCAGCACGATAATTGCACTAACAACTTCATGAAACAACTAAATTCAAGATTTCTGATAATACCTCGAGATGTTGGGCAGCTTCAGAAGTCAAACCAACAGTGGCAGCTGCTAGTCCTATCAATCCACCCTAAATACAAACAAAAATGATAAAACCGTGTAAAAACCACAAAATTAAATAAAAAAACAAAAAAACACCCCCAAACCACTCTGACTATGTAATTTAGGTTTTGTTTGTTTAAATATATGAGGAAATAGCGTGCTTATTTGAAGATAGGACAAACAGTGTCTTTAGTCAGCCGCTAAGAGCATTCTCAACAGTGTATATAAACTTTCTCTATACCTGTAAGGATATATAGCTATATAAGACTATATAACTAAAGTTGCACAACAGTCATTATAAGTTTGGTAGTATATCATTTTCTTTTGTAAATTGGAATCTTCAACTGTTCTTCTCTTTGTAGTCATAAGGGCCAAAACCCCAATTTAATACACTTCGATTCATCACTGTTGAGTCCCATCTCACCCTCTTCTCAGTTTTCTCTCGCTTTGATTCGATGATCATGATCCTCTACTTCGATTTGGGAGTTTCATTTGATTAATTTTCATACCTGCATATATACATATATGTATGTATGCAATAGAGGAGGAGGGACTGGAGTAGGAACCTCGGAAAACTCAGACGAGGGAAGAGCACGACGGACCGGTCATGGATACAATTATAGAGAGGACATAGATGATTTAAAGGGTCGTGCATCATGTGATGAGGGCAGGTAGCATATAAGGAAAATTGTGTATGAGAGAGTAATCTCATATAATAATATCGTCTTTAGAAATTTTGAAGCTATAGATGCATTGATGAGTATCATTTTGTGAAGTTAATTGTATAAAGTTATACATATAAAGGATCTCAACTTGACAGTTGAGAATGCTTTAAGTTGTTAAAACGAGATGCAATGTCGCTTGTAAACAAAAAATTCCTTTTTATAGGGCTAAAGACCAAATAAGCAAGCTTTTAAACAAGCCAAACAATCAAATCCTCTGCAGCTTATAACCAAAGTAATCTAATCTTTTAAAGGGAACTAAACCAAAAATGTTCAGCCTTCAAAGTGAGCAAACAAAAACAGGTATACCAGCTTATAAGCTTAACAACAACTAGGCTTAGCTTAAGGGCTGCAGCAGAAGAAGCACTAATTCAGTCTTAAACCCACCTTCCGGTGATTCGCCTGCGGAGAGAACGTAAACTCATTAATTAAATAATTAACCACAGCCGTAATCTTGTCATGATCTCCGGCCACTGTCAGCGTCTTAACAATCCCTTCAACCTAATCATCAAAACAATCAAGCCACAAATTTTTACAATAGAAAAAACCCAAAAAAAACAAGCCACAAAGATTCAAAGCACTAACTAGTCAACCTAAATCAAACAATTGGACCATGAAAATAAAATGCAAAAACCCACAAAAACTTCGCAATAAGGCTCTGTTTATTTTGGTGTAAAATGGGGGTAAACAAATAATTACAGGTAAAATAGATTTCCGGGTGATTGATTGACAGGAAAACCTTTTTTTTTTTAAGTTTTTCCGACATATCCAGGAAAATTGAGGAAAATGATTCCACCGCAAATAAAGCTCGAAACAGTTTAGGGAACATGTCTATATATTCTTTCTAATACTAGTATTTATAAGTCATATTTTATCTTCTTCTCTAATAACCTCAAACTACATGAATGTTGTGGTATCTCCTAACTGTTACTACTTCTTTGGCTCTCTTTAGATTATGATCCATACTTTTTCTACTACTACTGACTGTTGCTTTTTTTATTTTATATTTATCTCTATCTTGTAGAAAGTCAATATTATTTTACGTATATATCTATCTTGTTGAAAATATTTTTGAATCAACATTTAATCTTCTAGACTTCTAATTTTACAAGTCTATAGGTTGAAGTTTAAAAGTCATTACAAGTGATGCTATGAGAGAAAAAATGTGTTCAGTTAAGGTTTTACGTTTAGACTTTTACCAAACAAAGATTAACTTGTATAAAAAAAAAACTTCAGTCTATATAAAAATTTAGGTGGAAAATCTTTTATGCACCAATCGCCCGTAAATGAAAGGCAAAACAAAAGTTTTCACTGTAAAACTTTCCAATGAAAATATTTTCCCCCAGTAAAACTTTTAACGTGAAACAAACCGAGCCTAAGAGTAACAACTATACATCTAAAGCAACGTTTTCTACATCTAAAGTGACGTTCTTTCGCTTCTCGTAAAGCTTATCGGAAAGATTAATGACAATATCTAATCAACCTAAATCAAATAATTTAACCATAAAAATAATATACAAAAACCCATGAAATTTGAGCAAAACGAGCAACAACCATACATCTAAAACAACTTTTTTTCGCTTCTCTTTGAACTTATCGGAAAGATTAACAAAGGCAAAAACTAATCAGCCCAAATCAAACAATTGAACTCTAAACACAAAATACAAAAATTTAGCAAACAAAGTAACTACTAAACATCTAAAGCAACGTTCTTCCACTTCACATAGAGCTTATCGGAAAGATTAACAAAGGCAACCCTAACAAGAAAAACAAAATAGGAAAAGACACCAAAATTTAGCAAAAAGAGTAACAACCATACATCCAAAATAGTCTTTCTCTTCTCTTTGAACTTATCGGAAAGATTAACAAAGGCAAAAACTAATCAGCCCAAATCAAACAATTGAACTCTAAAAATAAAATACAAAAATTTAGCAAAAAGAGCAACTACTAAACATCTAAAGCAACGTTCTTCCGCTTCTTGTAGAGCTTATCAGAAAGATGAACAAAGGCAACCCTAAACAACCTAAATATACTACAACTGAACAATAAAAAAGAAAAACCACAAAAAAATAGCAAAAAGAGTAACAACCATACATCCAAAACAGCTTTTTTTCGCTTCCCATTGAACTTATCGGAGAGATTAACAAAAGCAAACCTAATCAACCTAAATATATTACAACTGAACTATAAAAGTAAAATACAAAAAACTGCAAAAATTCAGAAAAAAAAGAGTAACTACTAAACATCCAACGTTTTTCCGCTTCTCGTAGAGCTTATCGGAAAGATTAACAAAGGCAAAACTAAATCAAACAATGGAACAATCAAATCAAAACACAACAAAAAAAACCACAAAACTTTAGCAAAAAGAGTAGCTACTAAACATCCAACGTTCTTTCGCTTCCCAAAGAGTTTATCAGAAAGATTAACAAAGACACTAACTAATCAACCTAAAACACAATCATCAAATCAAAACACAACAAAAAACAATAACCAAAAAAGAGAGTAAAAAAACCATACTTCTAAAGCAGCATTTTTCCGCTTCTCGTAAAGCTTATCGGAGAGATTACGAAGAACCGCAGACGGTATGACGTATAGAACATCACCCATCTCAAAACCCTAGCTATTTTTATATCTAATATATAAATATAATTATATATCAATAGAGAGAGAGAGAGAGAGAAGGATCAATTAAATTAAATCAAATCCGTTTCCTGATCTTCTCTTGTTGGAATCGAAACATCTCCTGTATATGTATGTGTGTGTGTGTGTGTGTGTGTATGCGAGATCTGAGTAATATTTATATATTTTTAATGAATTTAATGCTATTTTTTTATGAAGAGTGGTCGGAGAGTGATATATATATATATATATAGAGAGAGAGAGAGAGAGAGAGCGGCGACACTGAGTCAGACAGAGCCAACACGGTTGTGCTCTTTTTATTTATTTATTTTCTTTCTATTTTTTTATTTTATTACATACATATAAGCAGGAAAAAATACCTATTTTATCTTAAATTTATTCTTCCCTCTATTATGCGTAACATATTATTTTGGTCAAAAATTATATTTTAAAATTCCAATCAAAATGCATATTTTAGATTTTTGGATTTTTGGATTTTTTTTAGAATTTTTAGACTAAAAATCATATTTTCAACCGCTAAATAATTTGACCGTCTAAAAACCCATAGATTATTAAAATATAAAATTCAAAAATTAACTAAAAAATTTGTTGTCAAATGGAACATATATATATGTCTTGTTAATGGAGCTCAAGCATTTCTTTTCTTTGTATACAAATGAAGTTTAGATTGTCTTTTTTGATATAATAGTATATAGAGTTTATAAACAAAAAATATACGCTACTACCAACTTTTAGTGATTGATTGCATACCCATTCGGTTACTATCGGCATCACGAAAACGTCAATCTTTCCGATTCAGCTCCGCCCTATCCTACAAGGTTGCAACTCTTCCTCAGTCGTGCCTTTTTCAATTTGATTTATGCGGATTTGATAAAAAACTATAGCCTCGTAAAACAAAGAGATCCATTAGATGATGACCTATTGTTTTTAACCTATTTTGATTTCAGTCGGCGAGAAAATTACCGTCTGATTGAGTATAAGATATGTTAAGTTTTGTTTTTCGATTGTTTATAATGAAATATGAACAGATTGTATCACATGGTTCTTGTTATAATCGATTCTATTTATTTAGGCCCATTTCTAGCAACTTCTTCCCGTATCTGCGCATTAATGTTCCATTCCTCATTTAGCGGAAAAGAAATTTCAGAAATCCGGTTAAATTAAATGATTCCAAACTAATCACGTGATTGCACGTGACCATTTTTCATGTGATATGACCGCTTTGCCCGTACGTTCTCTTCCCATATAGTTGGTTTGTTTATCACGTAACGTAAAACATATTAAAATCATGACGGTTTTCAAATGGTTCGTCGATTAGTAAAATGTTTATCTGTTTATCTCTGGTGTTCCTATAATATATGGGTGGTATCGATTAATAATGCGTTGTTAACTATAAGAATGTTTTGAGGTGCAATACAGACTCCAACTCATTTGTCTTTTTCATTCTTTTCGTGTTGTGGGATATATAAGCACGCTTACACACATGGAAAATTAATTTCTTGTTTGTTGAGAAAGTTTAATGCGAAAAATACTTTTCTTAAAAAAAATCACCATGACCCAAATTAAAAAATGTTAATTTCTTCAATCTCCTACTATATCTTTATATATGAATTTATGTCTTATATATACGTTATTTTGTATTTCTAAGTTACTTAATGGTCTTTACTTAAAAAAAAACTATTTACCTTTATTTAGTTGTTTTAACTAGTAATTTATAAGTTGCATATAACTCCTAAAATTTTAATAAGTCTGTTAAATTTGTAATTTTGATATACTATCCTTATGTATTCTTTTTTAACTTTTACTTTACTTATGATAAGTTACTTCGGTGCATAAGATATTCTTAATTTTTGATCCGTAACAATTTACTAAGAAAATTTTTTTAACTCAGATTCTTTTTGCCTAAAAAAAACTTTTTCTAATTCATTATTATCATGTTAACATTAATTAGTAAGTTAACTTTTAACTTGATTTTTTTTTTCTAATTTCGAGATGTATTTACTCATGAGTTAATGTTATACATATAACGATATTTTAAACTTGGAAGTTCTTTCTTATTTTAATTGCAAGTGAATTTTCTTTAGCTTACACGTTCCTTATAAATTCCTTTTACCTTAAAGTTTACTTTTGATTTGTAAGGCACTTTTAACTGTAAGATATTTCAACTTATTAGTGCTTTTTACTAGTCATATATAGTTTGTTTTTAACTTTCTAACAGTTTATTATTATATATCACTTTTTGTTAAGTTCTCAATTGTTATGGGAAATATTTTATTGCCAATTAAGTTATTTTCTTCTCTCTCTATCAAATTTGAAAATAATTTATGTGCAACTGCTTTTGCGACTGATTTTGCGGCTAAACAAACATATAGAAAACTGTATTTTCCGAAAAATGCTTCCAGTGAAACAAACAGAGCATTCATGAGCATAAAATTTAAATATATCATGCTTTTTTATTTAAATTCCAAATTTGATACTCTTACCTTTTTGTGTGTAGGGTTTGCTGCATAATTAACGGAAAACTCGCTGCGTTCTTCGTTTCACACTTTGTATTATTTCACGTGTAAATTTAAAAAAGAACATGTTTTATGTTTCAAGTTTCCTTTTTCCATTTCGTTTACTAAACTCTGGTGCTGACAAAAATAAAGTAGAGGACGGTAGAGGGAATACAGTTTTAAACATTGAATGTGCCGCTGTGCCCTTGGCAAGGTACCGTTTATTTGGTGTTTGTTTTCCTTTTCCTTTTCCATATCCTTTATGCTTCTCACTCTACTTGAGCGACATCAGGTTTTGGTTGTTTTCTTGCAGTTTCTCATACGTCCCAAATGAGGCTGAAGTTTTTTTGTTCATTTATTTCGAAAGATATTCCTGGTTGTTTATGCCAGGGTTTAATGGAAAAGCTTCTGTTCTTTTAACTTTATCCCCTGATGGTTGATATCGTAATCCTTCGAAACATTGGTACTGTATTTGGTAGCTTCGTCTTTAAAACATTGAGCGAGTGAAGTTAAGATTCTGTTTATGTCAATTGATGACCTAATGAAAGCTCTTTTGTAAACAAAACTTGTTAAGATCTTGAATCGAAAAACAGCTTCAGAGCGAGTTAATGACAACTAACCAAATTAAACGGAAAATCTCTACGATGGTGATTGAGAGACTCTTTTGTTTTGAGATAAAGATGTATCAGTTATTTAGATTTGTCTAATGTTTCCGAAACTTCTGTACCATCATGTACATTTAAAACTAGTGTGCTTGGTTATTTTTACGGGTGGAGTTTACATTGTTTACTTTTTAGGCTCTGTTTGTTTCGTAGTAAAATATTTACGGAGGGAAAATATTTTTCGCATGAAGTAGAATGTGGATGCTCCTGAAAATCATTGAAACACTGCGCTTCATCATGCCGCTGGATATGGCGATGAGCAATGTGTAAAACTTCTCCTGAATCAAGGTGCTGACAAGTAAGTCTCAACTCATGTGCTCGACTCCTCGTTACCTATGTTATTAATTTAGAAAAAAATTAGAATCATGCCCCATTTTTTTTACTAATTGATTTAGAAAACTGGTGCTCCCGTAACAGTAGTGGTGTAATGAAGCTGCTGGAGAAAGATGTGCAACCCATAAGCAGAGTTTAGTGTTCATGTTGGAACTAGTCAGCTACTTTGGGTCATAATGTAGACAACTTGTTTTAAAAAAAGTTGTACTTACGTGAATTTATCCTTGGACCAAGTTTTCACACTGAACCAAGTAAAATTTGTGTTCTTTAATGTTTCTGCATTTTATCTTCTTCAATTTTAAGATGGTACCGTGTAGAAATTATCTTCTGCAGACCATATTATTTGTATTCATACCGAACACAGATCACTATTTCACAATAACAATGGCAACGGAAATATGTATTGCCATTTCACAGTCCATTGTTTATAGAATTCCGCGAGCTGAGGGTCTTTTACATAAACCTTACAGAAAGCAGAGAAGTTAGGTTCTTGAAGATAAATCTCACCCAATCAGACATTTTCCCTTCCTTTTTTTCTGAAACAAGACACAAGGTTTCAAGTAGGATGATTTAAGAGACAAAACACACTATTTTGTTTTTGTATCTAAAAAGAAATCCAATCATAAATATAGCTTTTTAGATGTCCTTTCCAAGACATCCGATAAAAGTGGAATAATAGAGAGAAGATTAGCATGACCCATGCGCAAGGGTGACAACGCACAAAGCGAGAAATGGGAGTAAAGCTTTTCAGACCACATGGAGTATACCAATAGTGATATACTACATTTTCATTTTATTATATGTTTGACTAGCAGATTCAAGGTGATATAGTCCTAGAAAGATGATAATTTTGTAATAAACTCCTATATCGCAGTCGGATTCACGAGTTCAAGATTGAATTTACAAGATAGCTAAATATAAGAAACTATCTCGCAATCGGGCATTACGAGATACAGATTGCATAAATTCACCGACAATGATTTAATCAACACCACGGGATGAATTGCTATGTCATCAGATAGGACAAGATGACATGGAAGCTAATTAACATTAAGCACCCATTACAAAATACCATCACTTAATAGACTTTTCTCCTGCTAGAAAAACCAATAATACCATAATAAAGCTCAGTTTGGTATGTTGTTCTTTCAAAATGTTCCTAGGCAAACCCAGTCATTCCAACAGTAGAACTGGCGCGCTTGATTTTTTCAGCAAGCTTAGTAGTTGTAGCCTTGATGAAGTACATATAGAAGTACACATTCAGGACCATAGTCGCGATCACAAACACCGCTCCTGCAATAAACACACCTTTTCGCAGTGTTGAACAAGAGAAGTCATGTGCGTATATAACATCACGATATTTGGTGTGATAAGCGTTGCTCTTTGCCCCAGCGATAAGACATGCTTCTGCTACCAGAAAAGTCAACCTGGAGATATACATGTCAGTAAAAGACACTAAGCCTTGAACTTAAGAATGTTATGACTACGCACATTTAATAGAGGTTATCAAAAACACCCCAACAGGTGAAAATCAAAGACCCCCACACATTCAAATTCAATCAGACACACACCCAGCCAAATTAAAATATGCTTCATTTGTAACCCCTGTAAAGTTGATTTTGCAAATCTAAAGGTTAAATTATACACTTCTAGTCTTCTACCCTTCGTTTGGTATTTATTTTCCATAGAAAATTCAACTTTGTTTTTATAAAGTCAAAACTACCAGAAACAGATAAATATGTCAAGGAAATTTTATATACACAATTTCACATAAAAGAATGAAAAAAAGGATTTTTAACCCATAAACAACAACAGTTAAAGATTAGAACATTGTAAGTAAGAAAGTCTTATAGTAGATATAGGTAAAAAAGAATCATTTCTACTCGTCTTTGATTTTCAAGCAAACATCAGGCAACGATGAAATAAGCAATGTTCAAGTTAATAAGCAATTTATCAGATAAACAAGCAAGTTGCAATGCCGATTGCATAACTTATAGTATATTCAGGCAACGATGAAATACGAAAACGTAAGGGAAAAAACAGTAACTTGGAATAGTTATTAAATTTTAAAACAGCAACTTCCCAACCAAGGAAATTCTGGAAAGAATGTTTACACATTGTTTTGGCTTTACAAGTATACTAAAATGTTTTAATACAAACATAATTATTACAAGCATAGTTATCTGTTTCAAAAGTTAAGAAGATGACTAGGGAAGTTTTTTTGTCATCCTTTCAGACTTTGATTACAAACTCTTTTCCATCTCCAAGCTAATGAAAGATGATAATAATATATCTTGTGGAAGTATAAAGGGACTTTGCATATGAGATCTGTTCGTTTGAAGCTGATTATTACGGAGTAAAATATAAGTGTAGAAAGCTCTCACCATGATGATATGAAGTAGATGATAGCCCAAGCACGATTGGTACCAGGTACTAAAGGTCTTCCAAAGCACATGCACCTTGTCACCCCCATAAGTAGTGATTCACCAGAAAGAAGAAACAAAAAGGCACCAACACCATATCCGGTAGCAACATCTGAACTATACACACAGTGCGTAGCATTGGACACCGCGTCTGTATGCAACGTTCCCTGCCATCATAAACAAAATCATGTAAATAAGTTCACTTCGTAGCATAAATATGGCAATGATTTGAATATTTTTAAAGAAAAATATTCTGTACTATTCCAAGAAGCAGCTTACATTGAATTAAAATTAACCCTCGGTATATATAGTTGGTAACTAAAGATGGATAACTTATCATATGAAAAGAGACGAGTTGGATATATCGAAGTGTTGATATGTCAATAGTTTGTTTGTAGACTTATGTGCTAGTTTGTATCAAGGCCATTGTACTCGGGCAAAATAAATTAAAAAAGCATAATATTCTTGTTTATCCCCCCAAATTAGAATCCATACAATTTGGCAAGAATGAGCAGCCTCTCTGTGTATCCTTATAAAAACAAAATAATGACAAAAGGCATATATAAATCAACTTATGTTAAAGGAAATAATAGGCAAAATAGAAATGAATGGTCCTTCGATTAATCACATTTTTAATGTATCATAGTGGAAACCATCAATATCAGGTAAAATTCATATCAAACCAATATCTAGCAAAGTGAATTACAGTAATCACCCCCATAGTTTGAACCAAAAGTCCATTTTGCTCTCATGATCCCAAATTAACATTAATATGCCCATAATGACGTATTTAATTTGGTTCTCAAATTTGAAAAAAGATGAATTTTTAATACCTTTTAACATAATACATTTTTTTACCAATTAATATTGTGGTCGTAATCCATTTCAGACATCAGCCAATCCTTATTCTAGTGGAAAATAGCTAGGTACAATTGTCACTTCACATGAATACAATACTGGCATACTTACAATCAACATATGCAAGTTAGTATGACTTTTCAACAACTTTTATATAATTTTGAGACGACACTGTATTAGCTAAAACTTCAGGACCATTAGTCTCAGTAGAAAGTACCGGGAATAATACCATTGTTTATTGAAACTTTAATGACCAATATTTACTACAAAGTACAAACACACTTTTAGCAACTAAGCCTTAGCGATGAATTAGTATTTTGCTGCTAAATACTTTAGTTTTGGCAACATCATTCCTTTTTGTTTCTGAGTAGTACAATTTTGACTCCAACCCGAATTTAGTAGTGGTTAATTTTGTTGCTAAAGTTTAGTATTTCTTAGATACCTTTGGCTACTAATAGAATTGAGAGATCTTGAATATTAACCCTTTAGCAATGATATCGTGTCTAGCTGTCGATTTTAGACTTTCAGTAATTTCCAGATCTTTCAAAAAAAAAATTATAAACTAGTTCAACACACTAAAACAAACTTTTTTCTCATTGCTTTTTTTAAGCTGTTTTTTGACCAAAAAATCTGATACCAAATGGTCCCTTATGCTTAACACAATGACCCAACACCCAACTATACAAACATATACATATGACTACAATTATAGTTGTCCAATCTAGGTTCCAGATCTTTCAACAACAAGAAAATGAGAACTAACTCAGCACACTAAATAAACAGGACAACTACGCAAAGTACGCCAACTATAACAAAACAATACAAACTCGATTTAACACAGTGACCCTGCTATATAGTGCGATACCCAAATATATTCATACAACAACAATTATAGCTATCCAATTTAGTAATCCATAGTTCCAGATCTTTCTACAACAGATAAATTCAAACTAATCCAACACCCTAAACAGCACAACCGAGCAAAATAAAAATATAGCACCTTTAACAAGACCCACACGGAAAATTCGGTTTAACACAATCACTACTACCATACACTGATACACAGTATATAAAATATGAATCTAAACTAATTCTAACACATTAATTAAAGAGCACAACTGAGCAAAAGATAGCACCTTAAAAGTAGCACATGTACTAATCTTTAAAAGTGTTTTAGAGTGTGGATTTTCTTTAATTAAGTACCAATAGTATGTACGTTTTCATCATTTTCCCTAAACAAAACCCACACGGAAATTTCGGTTGAACACAATGACTCTACCATACACATAAATACATAATATCATTCTATTATAATAAGCCAACCCAAGTCAAATGAGGCTGCCCAATTTAGTCACTTTTTTTCAAAAATACCCCTACACTTTTATATTAATTACAATAATACCATACTCACATAAAAATATAAAAAGTAAAAACTAATAAAACTATTTATCCCTCTTTAACACCCAAACATTTTTTTAAATCTTAAACAATGTTTTTTTTTGTATTATTCACATATTTATATCATAACTATACATATTTTCTATATTTTTATTGCATTACACGACGCACACGCAACGCGTGGGGCACGATTACTAGTATATATATACACACACATAAGATTTCTCATTTCAAGTACTTTTGTCCAATATTAGTAATCTTGAGTAGCAGATCTTTCAACAAAAAATCAATCTAAACTAATTCAACACAACACATTGAATTAAAGAGCACAACTGAGCAAAAGATCAACAGAACAAGGCAAATTGCTAAACACAGTAGTATATACTTACACAATAAGATAACAAGTGTATATATATAAGTAGGGGTGGGTTAGGTTCGGGACTCGACCCGTAAACACTCGACCCGTATCCCGGCCCGATTATTTTTGGAAGTGAAAAAAAAATCCCGACCCCGACCTGACAAAAACCGGGACCCGACATTTTCGGGACCCGAATTTTCGGGATCCCGTAGGGTCGGGATAGGTTTATCCCGAATCTCCCGACATCTTTTTTATTTTACGACAAGGTCATTTTTTATTAACAATTTTCATTTGAGAAGTCTAAACATGTTATTAACACAAAACATAATTATAGTTTAAAAATAACACTCCTAATAAATGCAAAAATAAATTAAAATGTAGTAGAAAAAATAGTGTGAAACTACAAATAATGGAATAGATAAAAAAATTGATATGTTTTTTATCAGATTCTTTTAGTATTTAGTTTTATTCACACAAGCAACAATAATCATACTAAATGAGATAAATTATCATTATAATTTTTATAATCGGAAAATAATGATCACTTGTCTTTTTTAAGTAACTATAAAACTTTTTAATTTAAGTATTATTTTTTATTTTAATAGTTTCATATATTCAAAACTACAAATATATATTATACGTATCTAATTATAACTAATATATGAAACAAAAAGGGTTGTAGCTCATATGGTAGAGTGATTACACTACATGCTAGAGGTACAAGGTTCAATTCCCATCACTTCCATTTGATATAGATTAACTTACATTTTAGTGTTGAAATAAAAAAATATCATGTTATATAATATAAAACAAAAAATTAATTAGAAATTGGGGTCGGGTGGGGACACCGACGAAATCAAAATTGTCACCCGATCCCGATCCCGATCCCGATCCCGATCCCGATCCCGAAGTTTGTCGGAACTCTTATTGGGTCGGGATTTCGGTATTTTTTCCCAGCCCTATATATAAGTATATAGTTGCCCAATCTAGTAATCTATATATAAGTATATAAGGCAAATTTCTATAAACATAGTAGTAGTATATACTGACATAGCAAGATTACAAGTGTGTATATAATATATACTAGCGGACGTGCCCACCCGATGGGTGTGAATCCAAAAAAATATATGCATACATACGTCTAATAACAAAATACGCTGGATTCTATATTTTAATTTGAATAATAAATGAGATAAAAATATGAAGTAAAAAGTAGAATAAATGGAGAGAAATGGTATTTACCTGGTTTGAGAGAGGGAAGGAACCAACATATATATAATATATAATATATAATGATAAAACAAATGTTGTCATACCTGTGATTATTAATTAATAAATTGGTACATATTCATAAATATACTTTAGAGAGGGAGAGAGAGTGGGTGGAGAAAAATTGTGTGTAGTATAATAGAATAAGAAGAGGTACTGGTTTTGTTTTTGGGGAGGGATCCGTTTTTTTGAAGTTTTTTTTTTTGAATTTAAAACTGTTTTTTTTTTTTGCAGTTTTTTTTGCAGTTTTTTGAATAATAGTAGATGTGTAATTTTTCAAACTATAAAGGTTTATTTATAATTAATTGTTTCAAGGCTTCATGGGTCTACACATATATTAATATATTAATAGTATAGCTATATATATATATATAGAGAGAGAGAGAGAGAGAGAGAGAGGAGGGTTTACAGTGCTTCTGCGGCGCTCAGCAGCAATAGAGAAGCCAAATGCAACTAAGCTTAGAATTATAAGAAGCAAAAGTACTAAACTTGACCCCTTTCCTTCCCCCATCACCTTATTTTAGTGATATAAATATATTTATGTATAATATATCTATATATAGATATATATATATATATAGAGAGAGAGAGAGAGTGTGTATGCTTGAAAGTGATATAAAATGTCTGCTTTCTGCTTTTTGTCTTTTTTTTTCTTCACTAAAGTTGGAATTGCAACCACGCGCTAATTTTCAGCACTTCCGGCATTTAATACTACATTTAATTAATTGTTTCATGCACACAATTTAAATTTACTTTCAAATTTTGGCTGATCAATAATTTTTAATCATTATTGAAATAAAAATTCTTAAAAGTTAGACTATGTTATAACGAGAGAAAATAATAAAAATATATATATTGTTATAAGATATTATTGGGGCTTTTCTAGCATATGTAACTCTACGCTCTATTATATAAAGAGTGTCAGGAGTCTCTTGATGTATCTCTCTGTACAATCATATTAATGAATAAACACTTCGTCTGTTGTTTCTCATAGCTCTCTCTATATCTATAACGAGCTAATATGTCACATAAGACGTTATCGGCACTTTGCTCGCGGAGAATATCATATACGCTCGCGGATATTGGAGATTTTTGGTAAACGCACGGATATTGGGTATTTATAAACCTTAAGGTTTATCCGGGTTTTTAAGGTTTTGCTATATCGACCTTCACCAACATAACGTGCGTAAGGTACCGAATTCAAAACTTAATTTATTCCATATATGTGATCGCACGTATTATTTTATGGATAACTAAAACATGATAAATATGCCGTAGTATATAATCCATGTATATTAGATTTTGTTACTTGTATGGATAACTATATATGATCGTAACAAAATAACCCAAATTGCATATATTTATTGAAGAAAAAAAACTATGCGTGATAGATTTTTTTTACTGTATAACATGTATTAATCTGTGGGATTAAATCTGTAAAAAAACTGAAAACAGTAGGACTGTTTTGTAATTCGCTGAAACTATTGACTGTGCATGTTAATTACTAAAGGACTAAACTGAAACTTGTCTGAAATTATGGACTAAAGCTGTAATAATGCTGTAAAATAGATATATAGTTTGCTGAAATTACACGAATAGTTCCTGTAGTATATTACATGTATAAAAACAGTATATATGTGTTATAAAAGTCAATATTCGGTCTAAATATTCACCCACATGCATATATATATTTATTAAAAAGGCAAGTGAATAAAAATTGCATGTTAATTGAATAAATTGATACGTTTCCATGTATATTTAACCACTTTGCATGTTAAAAACTACCATATATAGAATTACTTATATGGCAATAAACCGTAGATAATTGATTGATATCTTGTTAGTATAATCAACATATCTTTTGATATTACCATAGATATAAATATACCATATGACAGTTAATTGTTTGATTTGATCTAATTGATTTGATTTGATTTGGTATGATATAATTTGTGTGATTGATAATCCTGAATTGATTTAGTTTATCACCAAATCTACTGCATAATTAGATATATATCATGAATATATTTTATACTGCCTTGTATATATATATGTGGTTATCTATAATAGATATACCTGTTATTTATTGTCATGAATGGTAGAATTGCGAAATCATATATATTCACATTTAAGTTGGAAAAATTATGAATCTTCCCTAAATAGGCTCACCTATTTGGATACGATGTCTAGGAAAGATATAGGCGGAAGTCGATATCCTAATGAGCTCGGGTTTTAAGTGGCATTCGTGCCCTCCACCCTCACCGTCTTTCCTGGTCGTTTTTCAAGTAGAGCTACCGAAAGGGGTTGACTAAATAATAATTTCCCCGAGTGTGTATATAGTGATGTATGTTTCGCCGAATTGGTGTCTCTGTATCGACCTGTCGTTCGATCAATGAGAACCTATTCACATTAAAAGCAAAACTATTTTTCGAACCTGTCGTTTCGAAATAAAGTTTATGCTTGTGCAAACCATAAACATATAAACCAGTCGTTTTATATGATAAATAATCCAGAACTCCCAACACATGTTGGATGCCATCTATGATGAGAAAAATCGTAAAAACATACTTGCGAAATGACTGTTTAAACATTGATTTTAATCCGTCACCACATGTTACTCACCCTGATATGTGAAAATGTTATGCCCAAATTTTTTTTTGGATGCCATCTTTGATGAGTAAAACACGAGTTTGTTGTTACCTTCATGATGAATGTTAAGGCGTTGATTTTATTCCGCCGCCACATTTGAGACGTGATGACGTCTATGGTGAACAAATGTCTGAAATTGACATATTGGAGGAATCATTCACCAAAATACTAGCTTGGAAATTGTATTCCATAAGCAGTATCGTGAATTTATATTCACCATGTTCCTTTATCGCCCATTTGTTATTGGATAAGAAAATTACCCCGGTGAGTAGTTTTAATCCTATTGGGTCAATGGTGAATTGTTTGCCTGATATTAATGCTCTTCGTGTATATTTTTTTTCCACGAATCGAGAACCGAGATAAGTGTTATTTGTCTCGAACTGTCGTGATCCAGTGAATCGCCTAGCCAAGCGAGATTTTAGATAATCGTCAAAATCGAAAACATGTGGCTCCAAGACAGTAATTGAAAGGAACAATATGGCTCGTTGTCACAAAGCAAGAGATAATGCTCAATGAGGCAACTCTATGCTATAAACACAAAGGTCATGCACGGTTACTCCTTAAATAGTTCAAAACTATTATAAAGGTGAAAAAACCGATGCTAATGTGGTTAAAGTTAATTGAAAGGAAACTCTTGATACCCCCGATTTTGTGGCTCAAATGAGTTTGATACCATTCTTTATTGATTTTGATAAATCATTGAGCCATTTTTTCGCTCATCTGGATTATGTTTTTCCATTTGGATTATGATTTTTCCATTTGAACATACCTTTGGATTATAGTTTGCCTGTTTACGAAATTTCTCGAAATAATTTATAGTGCTTTGAGCAAATTCCTTTGACAAATGTGACCAAACTTTAAATTATGAAATTTTAGGCAATATTTGTGATGTAGTTGATTTTTTTGGGAAATAGTGGGTAACAGTGTACCACATAATTTCACCAACTATTTGCCTAAAAGAGTACTCAGTGACAATGATTATGGACCTGTCGTTCCAAAATCGAAATCTTCGGTAAAACCAAATTTATTTGTCAAATATGAGGTCTTATACTCATGTAGGTCATGCCGTACCTTATTGAGTTATAAAATATTCGAGAAAACCAGTGTTATCTGGTAATAGCTCATGAAAGAATTAAAATTTTCTTTACATAGTCTCTATTCAATACGATCAAAAGCGTATTTTAGAGGAGTTGAAATGTCTTTCAAGTGGTTGCTACCACATTCTTTAAAGCATTTAAAGTTACATTATCATTTCGCCTGTCATCGAAATGATAAATGATTTAGATGCTAAGACATGATTGTCTGTACTATCATTCGCCTGTCGTCGATTGATAAGAGCATTTTGATATTGTGGCATTGACCGGATGAGATATTCCCGGGTCAAAAGACGATGCTTGATTTATAATCTCATCGTATTTGGATTCTCTCTGAGAATATATTTCGCGATTAATCCGAAATTCATGCCATTAATGCTCACTTTGAAAGACTAGTATGTGTAAAGATCACGAAATGAACTCATAGAATTCTTGTAAAGAATTGAAGGAGTTATTGTGGACTTATCCAATCATAAGACGGACCATAAAAATAAATGGTTATGGTTGATGCATCGACAATATGGTCACATTTTAATGTTGTCCACATAAATGCAGCACTTTCCAAACTTTTAGCCATATCATTAAGTTGATGGCTCATGATCCGGATTATCCTGAAAAGTCTAGTCGACTTGATAATACCGAAGAGTAAGAATCGAAATTTCGATTTGAATTACTTGAGTTTGGAAATTGAACATCCTGTCGATTATGTTCAGACCCAAATGGACTCACAGAAAGTTTGATGATGCGACTGCAAATGATTGCACGCACTTCTTGGTCTTGCGCACCAAGATTTATATTTCCGTGTGGGGTTATGCTATTTTGCTACATTGGTCCGTTATGAGGCCCATAGACACTCATACACCATATGCGTACCAGCTGGTTACTGGTTATGAGCCAGAAGTCTCATATTAACGCGTGTTTGGAGTGCTTAATTAATATTTTGATTGAGCCGCTATAGCGTTCAAAATATGGACCTCTGAAGGGGACATAAGTCGATTATGAATCTCCTGCCTATCATTTGATAGAGTAACCTTGGCAAATGATCTCTTTACCGCATGATATGTGAAAGTGACATCGCTAAGACTGTTATCCCCGTCGTTAGGGGGAGATTTGCACGTTACCGTTGATAAGGATCGACGTGAAGTAACGTGGCATAACCCACTCAGTCTTAGCTTGATCCCCAAAATTGCACTTAGTGATAAGTAAGTGCATAGACTCCCTTAAGTCTAACTAAATGTCAAACGCATTTAATGACTTTATGAGACGTCACGAGATCATTTATACCTACTGCAAAATGCTTGCAAGGATAGACGTCCTTGTCGGACATCGTGTTCCAGTCGTAACACGTTGCTTTGGCCGAACCCGCCAAGCAAATGACGCTGCCATCGGCCGTCAATCTGTCGTCCTTCCCAATATACGAGGAAGTTGACCGGTTCCAAATTCGTTCAGCCCCAGAGGTGGTGAACTGAAACTCGTTTGTCGCACGAGATTATAAAGGAGCAAGGAGATGTGTGATTTCCTCCTCATCCTAAGAATCTCGAAATATCTGTCGATCATGATATCTTAGACGATATTGAAGCGAAACGAGACTGTCATTGATTACTTGTTCATATATTCAGTGACGACTGATAATATGAGCAAATTATGACAGAGAACCATGTACCGTTACCTGAAGTCAACATAGAATAGACTGTACTAATGGAAACTTGTAATCCAAGTAGACTCCTTAGCGAAAGTGTGTTCGGACCTGTAGCTCCAACACCACCAATGTTAAACGAGTTCGTTTATTTGGTTATTCGTTAGGAAGGGTGATGAGAATAATGAGATTGTAGAATGCTCGCCTAGTAGCGCAAAGCTTCTCTCACACCTTGGAATTGATTACGAGATGGTTGATTTCTTCATAATGGACATTATAATAGTCCCATACTTTACCAGTTTAGTAGTTTCCGAAAAACTGAGTATGCAGCCATGAATGTGGTCACGGTTTTTATCTCTATGGGGATTTAGACAAATAGATATAGATGAAGGTCCCTGTGTGACTTCATAATGCTTGAATCAAGTAGTTCCTGACCACGGAACATGATCTCAATTAAATGAGACGTTCACTATATGGATTAATATAATCCGAACGGATGTGGTATACCCGCCTAGGTGAGTACTTGATCAGCTTGGGATACTTGAACAAGTATTATGCCCTTGCGTGTTTTATTACGCGATCCATTTTTGGATTTGCCTTCGAGATGAATGATCTTGGGAAGACACGGTAGTGACTCGGCCTGATGATCGAGTCCCGTAAAGATTGAATCTAAGCCCATGATTCAGACTACACCCAGAAGGTGTTATGACGTTTTAGTCATCATGACGCTAAGTCGTCAGATTCTCCCATGATCGTTCGATCACTAAACATTGATATAGACCCAATCTATCCCTGATGTGACGATGAAGAGATATTGAACCATGATGTTCATATCTAAGTACAATAAGTGCATTATTGTACTTGGTCTAATGTGCAACATCTCGTCTGCTGTGAATGGTATAGCTCGACACAGCATCGCGCTAACACGCTGCCATCGAAATGGCATAAAAGACATTTTCCCATTTCCTTAAGGTAACTGTGGACGAGGGCTTGTCTTATCCCATTTTGCGTCATCGAGTGTACCTACCCCCTTCGGTACTTGAATTAACGCAACCCTTTTTTCGGTTATACTGATGCCGGTTACTTATCAGACCCGCATACGGGATATTCCTAACATGGTCTGTCTTTACCATTAGGAATAAGGTAATATCTTGGAGGTCTTGAAATGACTCCAAACGAATCACTCTGATCTACTCGTGCTCTATGAGACGACTAGAGACTGTATATGACTTCGAGCTCGTATTGGCCATATTTGAATTACATATGCTCTGTCTTACGATCCGGATAAAACACTTGTCTTATTTGAGGACAACTTGTTATTATCGATCAAGAGAGACATAACTAGATTATGTTATTTAGCATTTCTTGCCGAAATGAATCTTCACATATGAAGTTTAAGAGCATCTAGTTGAATGCTCGTTCTATTCCACGTTAAATTTTCTTGCATCCAGCCATGTGCAAGTAAATGAAGCATCCAGTCGAATGCTCGTACTCTTTGTTGAAATATGAAATCCTTGCACCCAGTCGTGTACAAGTGAGGGGGAGCATCCAGGTGTATGCTTATTGTACTAATTACTACTTAGTCGAAATTCTCGCACCCTGTCGTGTTCAAGTGAGGGGAGCATCCAGTCGCATGCTCGTGTACTCTTTTTGTCCTTAGACCAAGGTTTTTTTTCCCACTGGGTTTTCCTTGGTAAGGTTTTTAGCGAGACACGTTCCCATCATACCTCACTTAAGATTGCCGAAATTAGGGGGAGTATCCGGTTGTATACTTCTTACCACTGTGTACTCTTTTGTCCTTCAACTAGAGATTTTTCCCACTGGGTTTACTCTAGCAAGGTTTTGATGAGGCACCTGTTTTGTGGTTGATCCCCTACTACTACCACTGTTGCACTCTTTTTCATTCGATCGGAGATTTTCCCATTGGGTTTGCTCTGTCAAGGTTTTGATGAGGCACACTGTTTTGTGGTTAGTTACTTACATGATATTTTGGCCTATATCATTCGGCTACACAGTTTCTCCTAAGTACCGGTTTTGTCCCACACTGGGTTTTCCGGCCCTAAGGTTTTTATGTGTGTTAGCACTGCGAATGAACTCGACTCACATCGACAGCATGAAGACGAAGAAATCAAGAAGTCCAAAGGGGGAGTGTTGTAGGATATTATTGGGCCTATCTTGGGCTTTCCTAGCATATGTAACCCTACCCTCTATTATATAAAGAGGGTCAGGAGTCTCTTGATGTATCTCTCTGTATAATCATATTAATGAATAAACAATTCGTCTGTTGTTTCTCATACCTCTCTCTATATCTATACATATCTCTATATATATGTATAACGAGCTAATATGTCACACAACACTTTTAAAAGATTAGTACAGATGCTACGTGACGATACTTTATGATGCTACACATTTTTACTATTTGACTTCAACTTTTATGCTGCATGATACTATATTATATGTACCAAATCATAATTAAGATTTGAAATTTCGGGTTTTAACAAGGTGCAAGGCGGAATTTATGCGGAACTTGGTCGCTTAGCGCCTAATATCGTCTAATACGTCTTAGCCCACCCAATCTGTTAGGCTTTTAGGCTCCGTCTACCACATAGGTTCCGCCTAATTTCCGCCTAAACGAGCCTTTTAGAACACTGAACATAGATTAGTTTTTTAATTATCGTTTAACATCTAACTATACAGAGAACTTTTAAATTTTGATTTTGGACTATTTAGGTAATAGTTATTTGCCGGTCTAAATTGTGTATATAATTTTGTATGAAACAATTAAAATAGAAGAGAGGGAGTAGAAAGTAACTCAAAATTAAACCCGGTTCACTTGTAGCTTTTAAGTTCATTTTTATACTATACTTTTTGGTAGGGGTGGGCACGGGGCGGATTGGGGCGGATTGGGCTCAATCCTAACCCGTCCCGCAAAATAAATGGCGGGACGGATTGGGACGGATTAGTGAAATTCAAATCCCAACCCAACCCATTATAATTAAAACTCCAACCCAACCCATCCCAACCCAATCCTAATCAAGCGGGGCGGATTGGGTGCGGATTGTTTCTTGAATTTTCATTTTAGTCATTAATTTTTCATTATTTCGCATAATTTACCTAAGTATTTTTTAAAAAATAAATCTTTTAAATAGAAATATAAACTAAAAGCCAACCAAAATACGTTTAGAATGTTCGGAACACGTAACAAAGCTAAAACAAAACAAAACAAAACAAATTGTTCTTCATCAACATAATCAAAATCAGAAAACTACATAACAATTGAAATCAAAATTAATAATCAACTCAGTATGACCATCAACCGGGATTATTTAGGCAGTGTCGAACAATTGTTTAAGGCTTGAGGGTATGACATCTTTGAACTGCAAAAATTTACAATGAAAAGCTGAATTGGTATGTGACAACATATTGAAATTCCATTAAGAGTTTACATCAATTTTATTACCTTTTGCATCTCGTTTTGTTGTCTCCTGAGAAAGTGTGTTTGTACAACTCTCCGCAGATGATATTTCTACATTTAATGACAAACAAATAGTTATTATATGCGAATTGAAACGGGTTGGGGTGGATTAACCCGCGGTTTGGAAACCTCAACCCTAACCCAACCCACGAATTTTTTTACGGATTGGGGCAGGGCGGATTTAACTTTTTTTGACACCCAACCCGTCCCAATCCGCACGGATTGGGTTACGGGACGGGTTTGCGGATTTTTTGCCCACCCCTACTTTTTGGATTGATAGTGGCACTCTATTTAGTAACTATTAAAGATTTAACTTTTTTGCTCTTTTTTTTTAAAAAAAATCTAACCACTTTTTAATCATGTGTGTTTTGTTGTGTTAATCTACCAACTTTAATCCAATAACTAAGTGTTAATCATTAAATAATTGACTATTCTCGGACGTGTTAGATATTGTCTAATTAGTTCTGAAACGGTATATTCACATGGATATGAATACATGGTCAGTGTAAATGAAACGGTAAATATGAGACGCCATTCACACAATTGTGTTGTTGGAATGACACCAATCGTTAAAGAACGACTTATTATGCTCTCGAACAAAAATGTAGTTCTTAAACGATGAATATCATGTTGATAAGGTCAGGGTTAAACTATGAATTTATGCGGAAGTGAGCTTTCTGCAAGCTATGTGTTGAACAAACTACCGCTTAGGAAGTTGGACCAAACAGTCAGAATTATAGAAGACATGGTGCCTGACTATAAGTTCGTAAAAGTTTAGTGCTACCTAAGAAAAGTCTCAATTCTTGTTCCTTGAAGGACTTGGATAGGATCGAAAACGGTAGATTGTGTGTTCATCGGATAAGCACAAAATATAGTGCTGATCGGTTTCTAGTGCATAAAACATATGACTTTAAAGTGCATATATAACATTGTTCTATACCCGAGAAGCATATTTTCTAAAAAAGAAGTTTTTCCGCAAAAACTCTAACGCCCGACGAGTGTGATTAATACGTTAAGGGTTCAAAGCATTACGCTACCCAAGACAAGTGAACACTCAAACGGTGCTGGAAAAAATGTGGAAAATGAATCTTTTAAGGAAGATGAAGTGCATCGGCATGGTAAAAGGGTAAGTAATGAAACTTCTTTTGTCCCTTAACCTTCATGAGTGAAGTTGAATCGACGATATTGAAATAATCAATGTTATCCATATAATGTGTATATGGGAAGATGCCATCAACAATGAGGTTGACAGGCACGTGAGAAACAAAGTCAATTACTTTAAGTAAACTGACGGTTTTGATAATTTTAATGTCTATACTCTAATCTCTATGAAAAGACGCATCATTAATTAATGAGAACATGTGTTTTATAAATGGAGATCTAGAGAATTAGGAACAACCCATTGGGTCATGGTTCTGTGTAAAGTAAGTCAAGGTGCAAAAACTTGTTAAGTCACTATATGGACTAAAACAAACACCTAACTTATCATAGGTAGTCTCTTGTGCATCAAGAACTGTACTAGACTAGGTATAACCAACTCAGTAAGCAGACTGAGTAGGTTTACCAATGAGGCTTCTTAGATGCATTGGGTATACTGCCAATCATGAACTGCATTATATGGGATGTCCAAAATGTTTGGAAGGTATTTAGATACCAAGTGTATCTCGAACTTTAACAGTACAAGGTCCACGGGTGGATATATTTGTACTTAGAGAGGTTGCAGTCTCATGGAGGTCTGTAAAACAGACATCATACGTGGATCAACTATGAAATCAGAATTCATAATGTTGTAGACACTGAAAAAAAGGCAGATTGGCTGAGAAGTTTTGGGAGGTATTCCCAAGTGGCCAAAATTTGTTCCCTCAATAAGCGTGCACTGATAAAGTCAGTCAGTTATTGAACGAGATTAGAGTAATTGTATAATGGAAAGTCCCGACAAAGTCATGACATAGTCATCGTAGACACAAGTCCGCAAAAGAAATTGCTAGCAAACGGTGTGGTATCCTTAGACTTTGCAATGTCTAAGGATAATAATACGGATCCATATACAAAATGCTTGACTCGTGGAGGAGTTGGATCATCATCGAGTGAAATGGGGTTTGAAGCCCAATAAATTGGAAACCTTCGCATAAGTAACCCAACCTGAACTGGAAACTTCAGTCTCGGGTTCAATGGGAAACTAAATTGTGCGGGTAACCGAACAAAGTACTTGAGAACATAAGTTCCCATCCCATTTATATGATGAAAGAGTGATAGACCTGTACCATTGTAAGGGTGAGCGTGATGCTCTTAATGAATCAAGTATCTCGAAGATCAAGTGGGGTGAGTCAGGACACCCTTGACTTGAAAATCACCTATAACGAGTATGTATGACCAGTACTATGTGATGAGCTAGGGATAAATCGTTAGAACACTCGGTTGAATTTGTCAAGGCAGTCCAGGGCCAAATATGGACAACAACTAAATAGCCTAATAAGTGGTGTAGATAAGACACTGTGCGAGTATCATTTTGTTATACACAAAACGCTAAGGGTTCAAAACATTAGACTACCTAAGACAAGTATATCCGAAAGGTATTTCGCTATGGCAGGTTCAAGGAGCGCGCTACCTGTCCTTATGCAGTGAATTCTCGTGGTTCTCTCGATTGCATTTAGTTGCACCTTGCATGTTTTATAATTGCATTCATGTGCGGGATTGTTGAATAAAACTTTGTTTTATCCAATAATTATTAATATACAACTGACCATAAAAAAAATACAAGTTTTATTTCCAAAAAAAATACAAGTTTATCTCTGTCTCTCACAAAGCGTAACAAAGGTAATTGATTTTCTACTTCTATATGTAAATAAAGTCTTTATATCACTACTTTTAAGTTAATTTTGATTTGATAAACTCATAATAAGTTAAAAAAATTACTCTCCTGTGGAATTCTAATAGATTTGAGGGTTTATTCAGATCTATTTTTGTTGTCCTAATTTTTTAGGATAGGTTACCTCAGTTTTTTTATGGATTATGATTAAATAAAAAACAATCCAATCTAATAGTCAACAAAAAATATGAAAAAAATATAAGTAAGAAAAGGGTTGACACGATTACATATATCTGATACTTTTTCGGTACGATTGATAAATTTGATTTTGATTTTTTACGTAATGTATATGAAATGCATCCGATATTTTTTCGGTACGGTTGATATTTTTTTTTCCATACGGTGCACTATAATTTATTATGTGTCAATCAATACAATATTTTAGTTTTAATTTTAAAATAATTTTAGGGTAGTAGTTATTTTGGGTTCATTAATAGGTGTTGGGTTTTTAGTGGCTGACACACATTTAATAGGCTTATGGTAGTGTTACTCTAAAATAACGTATCATAATTGCATTGAGATTTTTTTTTAACTGCTCGTGTTACCGAGTAGTGTATGTAGGCAATCCTACGTAGTAATATTTCCATAATTTTTGTTGAACCTTGGATGAGATTGCTTTTGATCGAATAGCCCAAAAAAAGCTAGGGTAGGTTAACCTAAAAAAAGTAGTACAGTAAAAATGAATCCGCTTTATTCATATGGGCCTATGACGCATGAGATTTTTATGATGATTTACACAACTAAATTTGTGAGTTTTAAATTAATATTTTAAATGGATATACTTATTCTCAATTTTGTGTATATGATTGATTTAGTAATTTATTCTGATAATTTATCAGGTCTGCTTGTGCCCGATTATTTACTTAAAACATGATGGGAAAAAGAATAAATTATCAATTGGAGTGTTTTTTTAAATATTTTAATGGTTAAAGTAATGTTTGTATTTATGCCTTTTTTTTATCGGCTTTGGGTCTCCAAAATGCTAGAGACGACACTGCCAAAGCATATTTAAGCTAGTCATATCTCGGTTCGCTCGGTGTTACTTAGGGAATCGTTGTGTTTCCTTTCCTTTGCTTATTGATATGTTTAAACTAAGCGGACAATCCTGTCTGACATGAGGGAACGATCCAGGCACCGCAAAAATGACAACATAAACAGTAACGACAACGCTATCGCAATGCAAATGGTGAGGACAAGGCAATACAAACAAACTACATGTTTCTTCTTCCTTATAATATTCAGTAATCAAACAATGATCATTCGTTCGAACTTTTAATTGGTAGAAAAATAAAAAAGATTCGTATCCAAAAACCCAAATTAAATTCACAAACCACGTTCAAATAACTTTGTGTCATGTCAATTATTTTAAGGTGAACCACATCACTTGAATTTATATTAGTATCGTGAAATACATCACTTGAACTTAGTAATTAAACTATAATACAACTCATTTTTATTATCAAAATAACTACTCGTGATAAGATCAACATATGTTCATGATCTTCGTATCATCTTGACTTAATTGCTAGATTGAGCCGTTTTGAGAGGGGCATTTCCAATCGGGAGTAGGGATGGGTGTCCAGATTGGGGGTTTCTAGATATTTTGAAGTCTTACCCATAATAGGGCTGCAAATGAGCTGAGTTAAGCCTATCTCTGTTCAACCTCGTCTTGTTTACCAAACGAGACCTAAAATCTTGTTAGCCTCGGCTTGTTTATAGACGATCTCGAGTCGAGCATGTTCACGGCTCGTGTCTGAACACGTTTTCGAATAAGTTTAGCATCGTTTTTCTTAAAAAAATCTTCTCTACTTAACTAAAATCAATGATAAGATAAGCAATGATGTTGGCCCAAATGGAGAGAAACTTAGAGGGGTGGATTGAATAGGTTTATCAAAAAACTTGTATTACTTCTGTGAAAAACCCTAATTTAGTTATTTTGTTAAACTTCTACCTCAAAGTAAGTACTATATATATATATCTATATATATATATATATATATATATAACTATTATCAACAATATTAATACAAATATAGAAGCACTAGAGAGTAAATTACAGAAATTAAAGAAAACACAGAGTTATATAGGTTCGCTTCAAATGCGACTACGTCCCGTTGTAAAGTCCAAACATATCTGAGATTTTATTAACTCTTTCTTAAAAGGCAGCATACCCGTTACAACTTCTCTTCCTTGAAGGCAGAGATACTCTTTACATTTGCTTCTCATGGAGGGCAAAGTGACCCCACACGCTAAACATAGAGCATTTAGCTAGGCGTACACAAGAGTATAACAAGAATGAAATTCTATCGATTCGTTGATTGAGCCACAAAAGTTATGAGAAAATTAAGAGTTTACAATCACTCAAACTCTCTAGAAAATTTATGTATTTGACATATATGAGAGTTGGATCAATCGTCGAATGCTTTTTAATGGAAATCTGGCTTCGAGGTGGTATTTGAATATGCTTTTTGTTTGGTCTTCTCACTTGCATTTCAAACTTATTTATCATATTCTTATGATCTGAAAACACTTAGGCTCCGTTTGTTTCATAGTAAAATGTTTTCTGGGAAAAATATTTTCCTAAAATTTTTTTACTGTGAAAACTTTTGTTTCCATTTCATTTACAGGTGTTTGGTGCATTAAAAGTTTTCTACGAAAAATTCTATTAAAATCCAAAATTTTGTTAGTTCTTCAAATTTCGACAAAGTCGATGCATAAACAAATAGATATAATTCAAAACTAAACATAATATTTTCAATGAAAAACATCAAAAAAAGTCAAATTCATAAAAATAAATAAATTGGTGAAAGTTTTAAATGAAAAACATCAAAAAAATCAAAGTCTCAAATATTGATCAAGTGCAATATACGTAATATATATATATATACTATCACGAGAATCAAAGGTAAACCGTCAACAATGTATTTTATTTACAAAAAATATACACAAGACAAGATAATGTATATAAGATCTTCACATTCGTTACTATGACTACATTTGAGAGAAAATGGTATGTAAGTTTGATGTATTTTGTTAGTTAGTATGGAACATGTTATACTAATTGAATTTACTGAATTATTAAAAATCATGTTTTACTTAATTACATATCTTTTCTTTTATTATATAAGGAAATGAAATATAAATTGAATGACCATATCTATTACCTTTTATGATTTTTTTCTTTTGACATGAAGTAAGGAAATCGTTTTCACCTTTTTTTTGGAGCAATCATTTCCTCCTGTTTTGCACTAAATTTGGGAAAGATTTCCTGAAAAAAGTATTTTACATGTAACCAAATATCCGGACAATTAATTTTACCCGTAAATGTTTACTTTACACCCATTTTACATTGAAACAAACAGAGCCTTAGTGTAAATATTTTACGCCTAATAAGTTTTTATTAAGTTAAATTATATCCATTTTGTTATTCATCAAAAATTTTGTTAATTACGAATTGGTACACAAAATTTCGTTAATTACGAATATGTTCAACATATAATACATTAATTAGTGTGAGTTTTAGTTTTAAGCAAAATATTATTACATAAATTAAAGAGTAATTATCGACAATCAACATTATATTTGATAAATTTTACGTATACAAGCATAAATATATAAGAAAAGAAATATTAAAATAATTAAACAAACTTTTAAACGAGTCCGAGCTTGTTCGCGAGCCTTATTATTTTGTTCAGACTTGATTCGTTAGTAAGCCTCTGTTTGTTTTGGGGTAAAATGGGGATAAACAAACATTTACGGGTAAAATAGATTTTCCGGGTAATTGGTTTAACGTAAAACATTTTTTTGGGGGAAACTTTTCCCACATATCCAGTAAAATTGGGGGAAACGTTACCCCGCAAATAAAGTTGTAAACGGTTTACGGAGCCTCTCTCTATATTATTTCTAATACTAGTATTATAACTATTATTAATTATAGGTCTATTCTTTCAAAATTATTTAATAATTAGTCCAATTCTGTCTACTAACCAATAAAAAAAAGAGGAAAAAACACGAAAAATTCTAAAAAATAACAAAAATGGAAAAAAAAATTAAAAAAAAACCGAAAAATCTAAAAAACCCAATAAAATTTGAAAAAGCTAAAATCTAATTAACCAATAAAAATATAAATAAATAGGAAAAAATCTAAAAAATAAAACAAAAAATTCCGAAAAATCTAAAAAACCCAAGAAAATTTGAAAAAGCTAAAATCTAATTAACCAATAAAAATATAAATAAATAGGAAAAAATCTAAAAAATAAAAAAAAATGAAAAAAATAAAACAAAAAATTCCGAAAAATCTAAAAAACCCATGAAAATTTGAAAAAGCTAAAATCTAATTAACCAATAAAAATATAAATAAATAGGAAAAAATCTAAAAAATAACAAAAAAATGGAAAAAATAAAACAAAAAATTCCGAAAAATCTAAAAAACCCAAGAAAATTTGAAAAAGCTAAAATCTAATTAACCAATAAAAATATAAATAAATAGGAAAAAATCTAAAAAATAACAAAAAAATGGAAAAAATAAAACAAAAAATTCCGAAAAATCTAAAAAACCCAAGAAAATTTGAAAAAGCTAAAAAAAGTCAATAATATCTTCTATACTTATAATTTTATGAGTTTATACGTTAAAAAATTATAAGTTATTATAAGTGACGTATATGAAATAAAATATGTGTTTAGGTTAAGTTTCCTATACATGTTGACGAAGTTCCTTTCAGAAAAGTAGACGAACTTTTAGCTTTTTTTCCGTCAAAATAATTGTGATTTTAATCACTAATGTTTTTAAACTTTCACGAACTTATAAATTTTTGTGACTTTTAGTTAATTTTTGTGACTTTTAGTTATTTTTTGATGTTTTTCATCTTAAAATATTTTGTTTAAAGTATGAACAATGTTTATTTATTTATGCATCGAATTTGTCTAATTTAAATAACTAATAGATTTTTAAATTTCAATAGAATTCCCATGGGAAACCTTTGACGTACCAAACACCCGTAAATAAAATGCAAACAAAAGTTTGCACCGTAAAAGTTTACCCGGAAAATATTTTCTCTCCGTAAATATTTTATTACGAAACAAACAGAGCATAAATGAATGAACATGACCCAAGTGTTTAATGAGCGAAACACGAGCTTTTGCATGAAAGGCTCAGTTCATTTGCAATGTCAACAACAATATGATTAGTTAGACATTAGACAAGTGAGTAACTTTTAGATTTTTTAATAGATAATGTAGTAAGAATCATTTAAAACCGAGTAGAAAAACGAAAAAACCAAGGGGACCCACCTTTAAATTAAAATATGAATAAAACATTAAATTCTTATTTGTTTGACCTACACAATTACTATATAATAGACCAAATCTACCTAAAGAGAGAACAACGAGAATTACTAGGAAACAACCACTCTATATGACTGGTTCACAATCGGTTTGCATAAAAAAGTGTCAAATGGATTAAAAAAATTAAATTTTGATTAATATTTAAGTTTAGTATAGGCTCACCTATGGTTTTATATTTTTATTTGGGTTTTTAGTGTGTTATGCAATTTGTTTTTAATTTATCAAATTCTAATTTGTTAAAAATAGAAAAAAAATAAATTAGTTATTGAAAAATATTATCTAACCATTCATTTTATAATCTAATGATGGTTAAGATGACTGTACCATAAACAGTCAAATAAGTTGACTGTTTTAAAGAGACATTCGAAACAACCAGACACTTGTACTTTCTGCTAGTGTTTAAACAAAGCATACATACACAGATAGATACAAACAACTGAATTTCAAAACCCAAATCTTAAAAGATCTAATTAGAAAGAGCATTTGTTGATTTTCTACTGTGTGCTAGTGTAAACTCAAATTTACAAGGACCAAATAGAACCTCAAATAAAACTACATAGACTGTTACTCTAATTCCCCTTTGAAGCATTTCAAATATAACAAAAACCAAACAAAAACCAAAGCGCACACACACACACACACACACACACACACGTATAGATACAAACAACCGAATTTCAAAATCCAGATCTTAAAGATCTAGTAAAATTAGAAAGTGCATTTTTATTTGAAAAAAGAGAGGAAAAAATGGCGACGATGGAGAGTTTGATAGGATTGGTGAATAGGATCCAACGGGCCTGCACTGTTCTCGGAGATCACGGTGGCGAAGGCATGTCTCTCTGGGAAGCTCTCCCCTCCGTCGCCGTCGTTGGCGGACAGGTATTTATTATTATCATTATCATTATTATTGTTATCATTTCATTTAATCTGTTCCTATCATAATTTCATTTTGTCTGTCTATTCTATGTTACAGAGTTCGGGGAAATCATCGGTGCTGGAGAGCGTTGTCGGGAGGGATTTTCTGCCACGTGGATCTGGTAACTCTCTTTTGTTAATCTGTTTTTATTCATTTACTTGTGTTTGGTTTTTTGGTACTAGTAATGTTGTGTTAGCTAGATCTGGGTCGGTTCGGTTAAGGTGTCGTGTGTAACAAGTTAAGAAAGTTTTATTAAAGAGTGTTTTTATGTGATTTGGAGGTGTGATGCGGATGCTACGTGAGTGATATGGTACCGTTTTGCATCTGGGTTTATGACATTATTGGTGTGTGAATTAGTATTAGTAGTAGTTTTGGGGAAGCGTATTTTTTTTGAACTTGAAATTATTTGGGATATGAGTAGTACTATGTACTCAGATCCAGATCAAGATTGAAAATGTGTCAATACAGTAACATTTTGGAGAAATGACCACTTAGTACATAGTTTAAGACTTAATTTTTAAAAACCTGGTTTTAGAATCTTTTTTAAGATTAGGTATGAATGCTCAACGATGCTGATTTTCCTTTTTGTGTTTGTCGTCGATGCCCAATAATGGATATGTACCAATTCGTAAACAAAAAACACAAATTGGGGTTTTTGATATATAAGCTTGAAAGTATGTACTGAACATTAACTTTCCCTAATTAGAAAATTTTATTAAAGAATGCGTTTTTATGTAATTTGGAGATGTGATGCATATGCCACGCAAGCAATTTGGAACAATTTTGCATCTGAATATCTAGCATTGTCAGTTTGTATTAGCAGTTAAAGTTTTGAAAAGAATAATGTGTAGGCTTATAGAATTTGGTACTTAGATCCGGATTGGGACTGCGAAGGGGTCAATACAGTGTCAACACTGTGTTGTATCTGGTATTCTGAGTAGATAGTTTTTCTTTAAAGTAAGGGTTAATAATATTTCATTTGTAGATGTGATGCATATGCTACCGTATTGTACCTGGGTTCATAACTTTATTGATGTGATGTATTAGTAGTAGTAGTTTTTGCACAGAGTAGTGCCTAGACTTGTGAAATTATAAGGTTGGTTGTAGGTTTGAAGAAAGTAAGTTTAATCTTGTAAGTTGAAATTATTTGGTATTTGATATTATTATTTTTGTAGAACCGGCTCGAGATTGATAGTGTGTCGATATAGTTTAAGATACTACTTTATGTATGTAATTTTGTGGATGTGATGCATATTACACGTAAGCAATTTGGTCGCCTTTTTTTATCTGGGGTTAAGCATTATCTATATGATGTATTGTTTAGTAGCTGTAGTTTTGGGGAAGAATTAATACCTAGATTTATGCAATTAAATACATCTACTCGAATCGAGATTGCTAATGCGTCAATAAAGTCTCATATTTGGTATTTTGAGGTTAAAACCTTTATTAAAATAAAGCGGGCTATCTATATAATTGGGAAATGTGAAGCATATGCCACATAAGCATTTTGGTCCCCTTTTGCATCTGGGTTTATAGCTAGCATTATCTGTTTGATATCTTAGTAATTTTTTTGGAATGAGTAATACCTACTAGGGCTGGGCGAAAAACCGGAAAAACCGAACTGGACCGATAACCAAACCGAAAAAGACCGAAATCGGAAAACCAAAAAAAAATTGGGTCGGTTTCGGTTTTTAATAAAACTGAACCGAAAAAGACCGAAACTGAAAAAGACCCGAAACTGGACCGAAAAAACTCGGTCCGGTTCGGTCCAAAAAATAAAAAGACCGAAATCGAAAAAAATCGAACCGAAAAATATGCTCGGTTTCGGTTTTGCTAAAAACCGGACCGAACCCAGCCCTAATGTCTACAGATGTAAATTATTTATAAATACAAGACTTGGTTTGTTGTACTAGCTTCGAGGAAGTAAGTTGGATCTTTTGAAGCTCAGAATCTATACTATTAGTTTATGTCTAGAGGTCTTATGAGGCCTTGAAACAAATATTTGCAAAAATAATATTGATAGTTTCAAAAATTACAAATAAAAAAACTGATATAAGATAAACTGCTAAAATAAAAGTAACTGCTGTCTCACGGTTACCATCTGTCTCCCTTATTCTCTCCCTGCCTTTCTCTCTCTCTCTATTATCTCCCACAATGCTATGGTGAAATTCTTCTCTACAAACAGGTAATTGGCACTAAATCCTAAATCCTAATATTTAATATATATAAATTTAGTATATATATTTATATAATCTTATTGCGTAACACTGCTCCACAAATCACACCACGCATCGTGTGGCCTCCGTGCGCTAGTGAAGTTGATTTATACAACTTAATATATTTTTCTAGCTTTTTGATATTAGAATACGCAACTTATCTTTGAAGCTTGCTAACATAATGTATATTACAAACTACATTAGAAGTATTGAGTTGAAAGAAATAAGCTGAGCTTAGAAGTTCTTATCAAACAAGCTACTTTTTAGTAGTTTTTATTCATTCTGTACTCTTGGGAAGGTTGGTGTCCTCTGTATAATTATGTCAGTAAACAAGAAAACTCGAGGTGCTTATAATCTCAGTGATTACCATTTCTGCCTCTTCTTCTGTTTATATGTTAGACAGAAGCGAAAGAGAAAGTTACAAAATAATACACCAAGGATTGGGTTACTGAGAGAACAATTCTGTAAATTAAAGTCAAAACTGAAAAGTAACATGGATTTTTTATGGGGAAAAGTAAAGTATTATTTACAAATATGTCACCAGTGACTATGCAACTCCCAGCAATCCGACTAATACATGATGGTTGCTGTAACAGAAACTGGTAGGGAGAGTGAAACAATATTTGCAATTTTTGTTCAACTAAAAATGATTCTGAAACGTTGGTTGAGTTGTTATAATTACCAATTTTAGTCTTTTACCTCTGTGTTTTGTTTCTTTTATCAATATAATGTGATATCATTCTCGTAGTTTGACACCTGAATTGTTGTTATACTGTTTCTATTGAATTTTTCAGGTATTGTTACAAGGAGACCGTTAGTATTGCAATTACACAAAACAGAGGGTGGAGCTGATTATGCAGAATTTCTTCACGCACCAAAGAGAAAGTTCACAGACTTTGGTTAGTTTGATTTTGAATGAACTTTGAAGTCTTTTAAGTTAAAAACTGGTCTGGCCTTATTTTTGCAATGAGAAACCTCTTGAAGTTTGGCAATGTTCTACTAGTGAATTATCTTTTCATTCTGAATATGCGAATAGAATTTGTTTGATGGTCCGTTTGGTAACAGATTTTTTTAGTTGATTTTTGGATTTTGGATTTTAAAAATAGCTAAACCAATTGTTTTGTGTGGAGTATCTATCTCATGAGGCACTTTCAACCGTAGGTTCTTGACTCATGAATGTTATTTTATTACATATGTACATATATACAGACATACATAAGTAAAATATAGCAGCATTCAGTTTTGTTGCATGTGAAAAAGTCTTGCCTTAGGCATGTACTAGAAGATTAAAAATATAGAAAAAGAGTGAGGTCATTTCTGCACTAATAGAAGGAACCAGAACCCTTTTTCTTTAGTTTCTTAAGGATGTTTGAATATGTTTCTTATGTTTTCTTTTTCCTGTATTTGTTATTTTAGAGTTACTATTGTTCATCAAAACTGTTTTCCCCTTGTCGCTTCATAGGCATCTATTGTTTTCTTTTTCAAATTTGGAGGTTGAGAAAAGATCATGATCTGAGCTGTTTTATTTTCTTGATTTTTTTATGACATCAGAACCCCACTGTAGGTTGCATTATGATGCGTGTAGCTAGCAATTTGAAATGCGCTTATTGTATATACTGTACAACATGATTCGTACAGAGAATAGATGTCCTTGTAATCTAATATTCTCATGAGTGAATAAGATATTGCCTTGATGATCAGTGTAAGTTTTCCTTTTAAATCCATTAGTTTAAAAACATCAGGATTAGGATGTGCATATCATGTTGAAGAAGAGCAAATGGCAGATGTATAAACTTGCAGACTTTTGAGCTTCGTATTGTCATTGGTCAAGAATATGTTGTTCATACAGTTAAAACTTGTGAAATCTAAAACAAAAACGAGGGTTTAAACAGATATTTATAACCATTCCTTTTTTTTGTCGTCTTCATTTTCAGCTGCCGTGCGTCGGGAGATTGCAGATGAGACGGATCGGATAACAGGGCACTCTAAGCAAATCTCTAATCATCCTATTCAACTGAGTATTTATTCTCCAAATGGTCCGTAATTTATTTGCTTAATTTATACTATAGTTTTCTAGTAGAAGCTAGATTGTGACTATGCTGGCTTATATTATATCTTAGTTTCCTAGTATTTATATCTCATTTTCAACTATAGTTTATGCCTCTATAATATACAAACTATCTTAAATTATGTTGTTTGCTTCTACTGATTTTTGATACCAATAATTGCGAGTTTCTCTGAGTTATTAGCACTGAATTTTCTGATATAACTTCATTTTGTTTGTGTTCAGCAGTTATTAGAGGACTGTTTTACTGTAAATGTGTGGAAATTGGAACATAGAGTGTCATAGTCTTTCAACAATACATGTTTTAACCGCTACGATGCTTTAATATTTAATTGTTGTTTTTGGTATTTCTTTCTGTATCTCGTAACAGCTGTTATTTGATGTTTTACAGTTGTTAATCTAACCCTCATTGATCTCCCTGGCTTGACCAAGGTTGCAGTGGGTAAGTGTATATTTTGTCTCTTTTCCCCAAATAGGCGATTTATCTCTTGCATGTTAAGAAAAGTCAAATGTTTATTTCAGAGGGACAGTCTGAGACTATTGTTCAGGATATTGAAAACATGGTCCGTTCTTATGTTGACAAGGTAAGGAAGCAATCTCTTGGCGAGTCTCTGCACATTTCCTTTATTATTTAACAATTTAGTAAGCTGTATAAAGTTTGGCTCTGGTTCTTTTATGAGCAATCTGAATGTGAAATCTTTGAAATTGTGAAGTTTAGTGTTCATTAACCACTATTTAATCTGATTTCTTATTTAACTACTGAAGTTATGGCTCTGGTTACCCTTTGAAATGAGGGTGATTTTATTTTATTTCTAAATTATTATATTAATAGGTTATTAAATACCTATGGGAAGAATGCACTTTTACTTTTAACAACCTAGCTAGCAAAATTAGAACTCAATTTAGATAAGTTATTTCTTCTCAATACATTTGTTAGTAATATTTTTCCTTGTAAGATACTTTTTTTCTTAAATCATTATCCTCCAGTGTCTATTCTTATCTGGCAGTATCTTGTAAAGATAAATCTTTTTACAATCCCCATCTCCTTGACCAGTCTGGATTCATATGTATCTCTCTGTTGCTCCTTGTTATATCTAATCTAAACCCTGGCTGTTCTCTTATTAGTCTGTACTTTTTCTCTTTTTTTATTTGCAACTTTTGTATCTAGTTTCCCTCTTTAAAGTCCCTAATTGTTTAATTATCTTCATATCCATCTCCCTCTTCTCAAATTCCAAAAGTACCTTTAATAGTTTAGCACTTGATACTCACTTCACCTCAGTTTTATAACTCTGTTTTTTGAGACTAAAGGGAGTGAGGATTTAAGTTGTAAAATTTGTCGGATAGCTGAAAATGAGAATACATTAGTGTTCCGTCTTTCCTTTTCGCTCTTCCTACATTGGAGAAAACTAAATCAGTTCTTTATCTGCTTCCGTGCTCTTTAATTTACTGATACTGTCACGCCCCAGATTTTCCCTAAAACCCGAGACCTGAATTTGAAAACTAAAGAAAACACACTGGAAGAGAATACAACTTTCTAAGCACACTTCTCCGACTTATATTACACAAAAATATTATATTACATTAGTACGTTTTCTACACAACTACTCCTAATGTACATCATTTACAAAGTATTACACCAAACTAAATAGGCTCTGAGTGTCTAGGCTACCCACACAACCCAAAATCTAGCCCGCTCGCAGCCCCGCTCAACATCTTAACCTGTCCTGGAACTCTGTACATCCGAACCTCCACCTAGAATAATAAAATAAACAAAGACGAGAAAACGAAGGAAAAGAGTGAGTCAACTATTCATTATATATATACGTCAACAACCTAAAAATAAATAAATAATGCAATGCATATATATTTAGTTATTTATATATGTATTTTGTCTGTTTATTTCTCCTCCGCTAACCTCCTCTACAACAACTACTTACGCCAAGTGGCGTGACTCGATAAACGACTCAAATGTGTATAAAGTCGGATTCACAAATAAAGTGCCGGATCACTCCTCAGATCCACGTATGGAGTCAACTCCTCATGAAACCATACGCCGGCTATTGCCGTATTTTCCGTGAGCACCAGGCCCACCGGAACCCCTTTTGGCACGTGAACCCTAAAAGAAATGTAAAAGACGGACACCGACAAACAACTCACGACAACACCACACCTCTCCTCCTCGGTTACTTAGCCTCATTATTTCTCTTTGTTCAAGAGTTATATGATAAAATATTTATTAAACTAAATGTAAAGACTACTGTCATCACAATAATAAATAACGTAAAAGTGTACAGACAATTCAAACTGCAAAACTTTAGGTCGAAAAGCTCGACAAGTCCCATGTAGTGATTCAAGTTTCAACAAAATATACATATAATTCCACTAGCATGAACTATATCAGACTTAGTAACTAGCAAGGAAAAAAAAGAAATACATGAACTAATTCATGTCCTCCATCACGGGTAAAACCCGCCATTTTATTCATACCGTAACAGTACCTCAATAAAACCTGTACCCAACCTATTTTACCACCAAATATCTATAAGTACAATACTACAAATAGTTAACTTAATATACTCCGCATTGGAACGAATAACATAACAAAACAAGAAATATATTCTTGCCATCATAACGAATAAAACTTGCCCTTTTAGTTCTGAAATGGTACTTTAAGTTGGACGCCTTTTCCGAGCTCAGTTAACTCTTTCTATATTCAGTAGAAATAAGCAAAAACTATAAGGAGTCACTAAGTTACCACTTAACTTACTAACAATACATCACATACTTAAGTCCTAGGACCAAACGAAACAGTAAAACTTACCTCAAAACAATAAAAAAAAACTTGTTTGATTGCAGCTTCTGAGTTCATTTTATTTACTTACAAGTTTGACTACATTAGGTTGGACACTTGAAGAAATCCAGCTTATTCCTAGAACGCTGTAAGCTTCTAGGAACAAAACTAAAGACAATAAATAAATGTCTATGGGTCTGTTTGTTCCTGTTATTACCTCAAAACTAAAGACATTAGCCTCTGAATACTCAGAGATGTTTTTACCAAAACAGGAACCCGATCGAAACAATAAACAAAACAGTTTGGTAAAAACCAGAAAAAAGAAAAGAAACAGGAACCCGATTCCTGTGATAATACAACATAATAGACTCCCCTTTAAGTACCAAAATGGTACCTCAATCGAAGCTCAAAAGTCTGGACAGATACGCTACGATAGGCAGGTAATGAAAAGGGCTTAAACTCCTCGTACTTAGCCTCCAAACTCAGCTCAAACCCACGAGCGACGCAACAAAAGGACTTGTTAAAACTGCCCACAATAAAGATACATTACAGACTTTTAAAGGATCAAAACAGACTTGAAAAGGGGAGAGAAAATACTGAATATATACCTCAAAATACTCTCCTCTGCGATAGCTATGTAACGGAGAAGACGGATTGAAAAACGGATAATCGATTCAAAAGAAAACAGGGTTCAAAAAGTGTGTTTATATATATATCTCTATGTATCTTCCTTTCTCTGTATATATATCTATCCGTATGTTATATATATATATATATATATATATTTCCATATATATCTGTTTCCAATCCTTTCTTGTCTTAGTAGGCAATATACATATATAGTATATTTAGTTTCCACTATTTACATATACATCAACTATTATCAACTATTATCATCTATCTATATATATATATAGTATAGATATTGCCAAATTTATCTCATACAGGAATAGTGCATTTCAGGACATTACATATTCTTCTCTTGGAATATTACATTTTCTATATTTATACTTTGAATAAATATATATATAAAACTCGGGTTATTACACCCTCCACAAGTTATAAAATTTTCGTCCTCGAAATTTCAAATGTACCTTCATTGTCGAACAGCTCTGGATACTTGGAGCGAATCTCACGCTCTCGTTCCCACGTTGTCTCCTCCGTCCCATGATGCCTCCACATGACCTTCACCAGTCTAATAGACTTATTACGGAGTACTTGCTCCCGCCGATCAATGATTCGAATCGGTCGAATCTCATAGGAAACATCTTCGTCTATTTCTACATCTGACCAATCTAGAACATGTGAGGGATCAGGTTCGTACTTCCGAAGCATAGAAACATGGAATACAGGGTGGATTCTTGAGAGTTGAGTTGGTAAAGCAAGTCGATACGCTACTTCTCCAACTGTTTCCAGAATTTCAAATGGCCCAATGTACCTTGGTGACAATTTTCCTCGCTTCCCAAACCTCATTAGCCCCTTCCTAGGTGAAATTTTTAAAAATACGTGGTCGCCAACCTCAAATGACAGTGCTCTCCTCCTTCGATCCTCATAACTCTTTTGACGACTACGAGCCGTTTCAAGTCGTTGCCGAATCAGTTTCACCTTCTCTGTTGTGTCCTGCACCAAGTCAGGCCCCAACAGAGCAGTTTCTCCAACCTCACTCCAGCACACGGGTGACCTGCAAGGTCTTCCGTACAAAGCCTCAAAAGGTGCCATTTGTATACTTGACTGATAGCTATTATTGTAAGAGAACTCCACCAAGGGTATGTAAGGCTCCCAATTACCACCAAAGTCGAGTAAACAAGCTCTCAACATATCTTCTAAAATCTGTATAATGCGCTCGGATTGCCCATCCGTTTGTGGATGAAAAGCTGTACTCATCGAAAGTTTCGTACCTAAGGACCTTTGTAAACTCTCCCAGAACCTCGACACGAATCTCGGGTCTCTGTCGGAGACGATCGAAACTGGCACTCCATGCAAACGTACAATCTCCTTGATGTATTGGCGACTTAGTTTTTCGATGTTGTCTGCTATTCGCATCCCAAGGAAATGTGCAGACTTAGTTAGTCGGTCAACAATGACCCATATAGCATCGAATCCGCTTCGAGATCTAGGTAATCCCGTCACAAAATCCATCGTAATTCGCTCCCACTTCCATTCTGGTATCTCCAGCGGTTTCAACAGTCCACCTGGTCGTTGATGTTCGATTTTCACTTGCTGACATGTCAAACATCTCATCACATGGTCCGCGACATCTTTCTTCATACCAGGCCACCAAAATTGTCGTTTAAGGTCATGATACATTTTATTTCCTCCGGGATGTACTACAAGCTTAGAATGGTGAGATTCCTTGAGTACTTCTTTCCGAACACCAAGTGGTACAAAGAGTCGACCTTGAAATCTGAGTCCACGATCTCCGGATATTACCCAATCGTTTAATTCTGGTTTACTGTGAATTCTTTTTCGGTAATCTTCTGATGCTTCATCTTCACATTGAGCTGCAATTATTTTAGTTACTAAAGTAGGTTGCACCGTCACAGTAAATAAAGTCACACGATCCCCGTTGTCGACCAGATCCAGCCCAAACTCATTAAGTTCACGCATCATCACCCATTCTTTAGTTGCCAAACTTGCCAACAAACAGCGTGTCTTGCGACTTAGTGCATCAGCAACTACATTTGCCTTTCCAGGGTGATATTGAAGGTCGAAATCATACTGGTCAAGGTATTCCATCCATCTCCTCTGTCTCATGTTCAAGTCTCGCTGCGTGAAGATATATTTGAGACTCTTGTGGTCCGAAAATACTTCAAATCTCTCTCCATAAAGGTAATGCCTCCAGCACTTTAAAGCAAGTACCACTGCCGCCAATTCCAGATCGTGGGTCGGATAGTTCTTTTCATGTATCTTTAACTGTCGTGACGTATAGGCCACCACCTTACCTAGTTGCATAAGCACACAACCCAAACCTTCTTTGGAAGCGTCACAATACACCATATACCCCAATCCTCGCTCCGGAATTATTAAAATCGGTGTCGATGTTAGTCTTTTCTTTAGCTCTTGAAATGCACTTTCGCATTTAGCATCCCATTCAAACTTAACCCCTTTACGAGTTAGCCTCGTCAAAGGCGCAGCTAACCTCGAAAAGTCTTGAACAAATCGACGATAATAACCTGCCAGTCCTAAGAAACTCCGGATTTCGAATACGTTCTTTGGCTGTTCCCATTCAACTACCGCTTTGATTTTCGACGGATCTACAGATACCCCATCTTTTGAGACAACATGTCCCAAAAATTTCACTTCTGGTATCCAAAACTCGCATTTTGAATACTTTGCATACAATTTGTGCCTTCGTAAAATCTGGAGCACGATCCGCAAATGCTCACAGTGAGTCTCTTCACTAGGCGAGTAAACTAAAATATCATCTATAAATACGATAACAAATTGATCCAGGTATTCATGAAATACCCGATTCATCAAGTTCATGAAAGCTGCAGGAGCATTCGTTAAACCGAATGGCATAACAAGAAATTCATAATGGCCGTAACGAGTATGAAACGCTGTTTTCTGGACATCCTCTTCCTTCACCCGTAACTGATGATACCCGGAACGCAAGTCAATCTTCGAAAACCATCTAGAACCATTCAGTTGATCAAGTAAATCATCAATTCTTGGCAACGAATATTTATTCTTAATGGTTACTCGATTCAGCCTCCTATAGTCGATACACATTCGCATCGTACCGTCTTTCTTTGGTACAAATAGTGCAGGTGCTCCCCATGGCGACACACTCGGGCGTATAAACTCCTTTTTTCGAAGATCATCGAGTTGCTCTTTCAACTCCTTCAGCTCAGCAGGTGCGAGTCGATAAGGTGACACGGATATCGGTGACGTTCCTGGTACAAGATCTATGGAAAATTCTACTTCACGTACAGGAGGAAGTCCACTTAAATCGTCAGGAAACACATCAGGGAATTCACAAACAATACGCGGTAACTCCACTACAGGAGTGGCCCCATCTTCTATCGATAAACTAGTTAATAAACAACTGAGACTATTTTCAATCGGCCATAAAGAGAAAAAAGACATCGTTCTATCTCCTGAAAAACAAAAAGTCTCACCCGCAGGTGTAGACAAAGTGACTCGCCTTCGATAACAATCAATAATAGCATGAAAATGGGATAACCAATCAATACCCAAGATAATATCAAACCCCAACATATCCAGTAAGATAAAATCATACTCAAAAGGATAATCATCAATAGAAACAACACATTTACGACAAACTCGATCTAGTACTAGTAAGTCTCCTACAGGGGTCTCAACAGTAATCGATGGATCCAACTGGTCCGTCTCTAATCCCAGTAGCACAACAAATTTATATGAAATAAAAGAGCGAGAAGCCCCCGTGTCAAACATAGCACGAGCACCGGTAGAATTCACAAGTAAAATACCTCTCACAGTGGAGGGCTCTCCTATATCCGAACCCTGCGATAGAGCATACACGCGTGCATTGGACGACTGACTTCGTGGAGCAGCACCGCGACCTCTACCCCGATAACCACCCCGCAACGGTACTATTACCCGCGAAGACGATGCATCCGTCGACGGTCTCATTACATGTAAAGGTCTCGGCCCAGCTGGTGGTATATGTGTCATCGCTTGTGAAGGATTAGATACTCGAGAACTCACAGAAGCTCCCCTAAAAGGGCAGTCCTTCACTAGATGCCCCATAACCCCGCATCGGTGACATTTTAAGGTTGGACATTTATAGAAATTGTGACCTGCTTGGCCACACTCATAGCAAACATTCCGAGCGACACCAGATGTTTCAACAGATGAGGTGGGCATATCCCTGACCGATGACAGTGCATTTGAAGATGGGAATCTTCTAACAGGTGGTGCAAATCGACTAATCTCCCTCCTTTCCTGGAATTGTGGTTGTTGCCGCTGATGGTAACCGGCACCACCTCCGCTGTGATAACCACCTCTACTGCTTGATGCTTGACCCGTATTTCCGCGCATACCGGCTAATAATCTTTGTCGATCCTCCGATATCCATTCAACTCTCCGGACAGTTTTGACCAATTCTGAAAAATTGGACAACCTTTGGGAAGCCACAAATCCCTGGAGCTTTAATTTTAATCCCTCTTCAAACTTGCGACATTTTAGATCTTCAGTCGCCACGAACTCAGTTCCGTAGCGGGACAACTTATTGAACTCGTGCAAATATTGGTCAACAGATAGATTTCCTTGAGTCAAGTCCATGAACTCTCTTCGCTTTTGATCTTTGGCCGCTTGAGGAAAATACTCGTCGAGAAACATTTTCTTGAACACTTGCCAAGTAACTAGACCGACATTCGAAACTTCCTCCATGTTCCGCCACCATCTCCCCGCCTCTTCTTTTAAATGAAACTTTGCCGCTTTCACTTTTAGGTCATCCTCTACCAGTTCTATAATATCAAATATCCGCTCACAGTCTATGATCCATTCCTCGGCCAACAGTGGATCACCTTCGCCTTTAAACACCTTAGGTTCCATCCGCTGAAATTGTCGAATAGCTGCTGAAGCCCTCGTTTCCTGTTGAGAATGCATATCGCCAATGACCGACCTCACCATCTGTTGCATCGCATCACGAAATTCCTGATTAATCTGACCAGATGTGTTCAAAGTAGACTGAACATTCTCTCCAGTTCCCGTTTGTCGAGGAGGTGTAGGAAATGTCTCATTAACAACGCGAGATCCTGTTCGACTCGGTGTGCGAGCACCAGCACCACGAGTTCTGGCACGCCCGCCCTGACCCGCTTCTTGTCTCCCTCGTACATGGAGTGCGTCTTCTCGAGCAGCAGTACGCCCACTTCCACCTTGCACGCTTGCGCGCCCTCCGCCACCTCGACTCCCCCTTCGTGCTTTAACCATTCGTTCTCTATAATACACAGACAAAGTTCATCGATCAAGTTAGACTAATTAATCGACGAATAATTTCCACTGGTTAGAAAAGAGACGATAAGAAAGTCCATAGAGATATAGAATGACATTATGACATAAAAATCCTAAGGCATGCCTACCCATCCCCCTACACTCACGGCCACCTAGATAGTATAACCAGGTTCGCTCTGATACCAAGCTGTCACGCCCCAGATTTTCCCTAAAACCCGAGACCTGAATTTGAAAACTAAAGAAAACACACTGGAAGAGAATACAACTTTCTAAGCACACTTCTCCGACTTATATTACACAAAAATATTATATTACATTAGTACGTTTTCTACACAACTACTCCTAATGTACATCATTTACAAAGTATTACACCAAACTAAATAGGCTCTGAGTGTCTAGGCTACCCACACAACCCAAAATCTAGCCCGCTCGCAGCCCCGCTCAACATCTTAACCTGTCCTGGAACTCTGTACATCCGAACCTCCACCTAGAATAATAAAATAAACAAAGACGAGAAAACGAAGGAAAAGAGTGAGTCAACTATTCATTATATATATACGTCAACAACCTAAAAATAAATAAATAATGCAATGCATATATATTTAGTTATTTATATATGTATTTTGTCTGTTTATTTCTCCTCCGCTAACCTCCTCTACAACAACTACTTACGCCAAGTGGCGTGACTCGATAAACGACTCAAATGTGTATAAAGTCGGATTCACAAATAAAGTGCCGGATCACTCCTCAGATCCACGTATGGAGTCAACTCCTCATGAAACCATACGCCGGCTATTGCCGTATTTTCCGTGAGCACCAGGCCCACCGGAACCCCTTTTGGCACGTGAACCCTAAAAGAAATGTAAAAGACGGACACCGACAAACAACTCACGACAACACCACACCTCTCCTCCTCGGTTACTTAGCCTCATTATTTCTCTTTGTTCAAGAGTTATATGATAAAATATTTATTAAACTAAATGTAAAGACTACTGTCATCACAATAATAAATAACGTAAAAGTGTACAGACAATTCAAACTGCAAAACTTTAGGTCGAAAAGCTCGACAAGTCCCATGTAGTGATTCAAGTTTCAACAAAATATACATATAATTCCACTAGCATGAACTATATCAGACTTAGTAACTAGCAAGGAAAAAAAAGAAATACATGAACTAATTCATGTCCTCCATCACGGGTAAAACCCGCCATTTTATTCATACCGTAACAGTACCTCAATAAAACCTGTACCCAACCTATTTTACCACCAAATATCTATAAGTACAATACTACAAATAGTTAACTTAATATACTCCGCATTGGAACGAATAACATAACAAAACAAGAAATATATTCTTGCCATCATAACGAATAAAACTTGCCCTTTTAGTTCTGAAATGGTACTTTAAGTTGGACGCCTTTTCCGAGCTCAGTTAACTCTTTCTATATTCAGTAGAAATAAGCAAAAACTATAAGGAGTCACTAAGTTACCACTTAACTTACTAACAATACATCACATACTTAAGTCCTAGGACCAAACGAAACAGTAAAACTTACCTCAAAACAATAAAAAAAAACTTGTTTGATTGCAGCTTCTGAGTTCATTTTATTTACTTACAAGTTTGACTACATTAGGTTGGACACTTGAAGAAATCCAGCTTATTCCTAGAACGCTGTAAGCTTCTAGGAACAAAACTAAAGACAATAAATAAATGTCTATGGGTCTGTTTGTTCCTGTTATTACCTCAAAACTAAAGACATTAGCCTCTGAATACTCAGAGATGTTTTTACCAAAACAGGAACCCGATCGAAACAATAAACAAAACAGTTTGGTAAAAACCAGAAAAAAGAAAAGAAACAGGAACCCGATTCCTGTGATAATACAACATAATAGACTCCCCTTTAAGTACCAAAATGGTACCTCAATCGAAGCTCAAAAGTCTGGACAGATACGCTACGATAGGCAGGTAATGAAAAGGGCTTAAACTCCTCGTACTTAGCCTCCAAACTCAGCTCAAACCCACGAGCGACGCAACAAAAGGACTTGTTAAAACTGCCCACAATAAAGATACATTACAGACTTTTAAAGGATCAAAACAGACTTGAAAAGGGGAGAGAAAATACTGAATATATACCTCAAAATACTCTCCTCTGCGATAGCTATGTAACGGAGAAGACGGATTGAAAAACGGATAATCGATTCAAAAGAAAACAGGGTTCAAAAAGTGTGTTTATATATATATCTCTATGTATCTTCCTTTCTCTGTATATATATCTATCCGTATGTTATATATATATATATATATATATATTTCCATATATATCTGTTTCCAATCCTTTCTTGTCTTAGTAGGCAATATACATATATAGTATATTTAGTTTCCACTATTTACATATACATCAACTATTATCAACTATTATCATCTATCTATATATATATATAGTATAGATATTGCCAAATTTATCTCATACAGGAATAGTGCATTTCAGGACATTACATATTCTTCTCTTGGAATATTACATTTTCTATATTTATACTTTGAATAAATATATATATAAAACTCGGGTTATTACAGATACTGTATAGAAAATTTTGTGGCCCATAGCCTTTTAAACAGTTTTTTGACTTGTTGTGTAACTGTGAGACAAAGTCATTAACTGTTCTCATTTTGCAGCCCAATTGTATTATATTAGCCATTACTCCTGCTAATCAAGATATTGCCACTTCAGATGCTATTAAGCTTGCAAGAGATGTCGATCCATCGGGTAAAATACTTTCCTTGTATGTTACTTAGGAGGACATGTACATTAGTTTTCTAAAGCTATAAACTTGTTTTCTTTTAGGTGAAAGGACATTTGGGGTGCTGACAAAGCTTGATCTAATGGACAAAGGAACAAATGCTGTAGATGTATGTATTTGACCTTAATATTACTATTCAAAACTAAACATGTAATTACTTTGTTTATTTCACATAATATTTTGTGGTCTTTGCCTTTGCCAGCATGATTGTTATCCAGTTGTCATACTTTAGAATTATGTTTATGGTTTCATTTGTCTTTTTCCTATCATTTGTTGTACCCATGAAATAAAATTTTAATTTTTTCAATGTTAACAGGTTCTTGAAGGAAGAGCATATAGGCTACAGCATCCTTGGGTTGGAATTGTGAACCGTTCACAAGCAGATATTAACAAGAATGTTGACATGCTTGCTGCTCGTCGAAAAGAGCAGGAGTATTTTGAGTCTAGCCCTGAATATGGACATTTGGCCCATAAAATGGGTGCCGAGTATTTGGCTAAACTTTTGTCCCAGGTCTTGCATTTTAAAATTATTTTATAATCCTTCTTTTTTCCTAAAAATGCCTTACCTTTGCTTATATTTATGTTTTTTGTGTGTGTGTGAACCAGCACTTGGAGCTTGTCATCAGGCAGCGGATACCAAGTATTGTAGCTTTAATAAATAAGACAATTGATGAGCTCAACACTGAACTGGATCGGATCGGCAGGCCCATTGCTGTAGATGGAGGGGTAATTACAGTGACCTATTTTTGAAACACTTTCCATAGCTTAAAGAAACATCTTCTTCTAGTTTTAAGAGTATTTTTGTCAACAGGCCCAGCTGTACACAATCTTGGAAATGTGCCGTGCTTTTGATCGTGTATTTAAGGAACATCTGGATGGAGGGTAATTCACAGTTCATTCAACCTAAAACCAACTCTAAGAAGTGTTTTCTGGTTTTGAAAACTGACTAGCTATTTTTATTTATTGTCTTTGGAAGCATTTTTCTTATTGAATAATTTGAGGATATCCCAGCTTTATAGGCGTATGAAAGTGTCTTTTCATTGTTTCCAAAAATCCATCTTGTATATTTCTTTTAAATAATACACCCGGAAAGATCCTAGTTTGTCTTTCTTGTCACAAAATGTTATTATTTTATCCCTTTGCTTAAAGATAGGCAATAAAAATTTATTTTATATCATCTGGGGTATTTATAAGGCGATAAATTTGTTACCAGGCGACCAGGCGGAGACCGTATTTATGGCGTTTTCGATAATCAACTACCAGCTGCTCTAAAAAAGCTTCCGTTGGATCGTCATCTCTCTCCTAGTAATGTCAAAAAAGTAATTTCGGAGTCGGATGGTTATCAGCCCCATTTGATTGCTCCTGAGCAAGGCTACCGAAGACTCATTGATGGGTCGTTAGGTTATTTCAAAGGCCCAGCTGAAGCCTCTGTGGATGCTGTATGTTTTTACTTATCTTTTGTATCATTACTTTTTTTTTTTTACCATAATGTCCTCTTTGATGGGAAGATAGCATCTGTTTTACATTAAGAGCATTTCTGTACATTTTATATGTACTATTCATATTTATTTTTTGTCGAATTTACTCCGTTAAATTGGTTCATGTAAAAACTAGTTTTGGTATGTGAGTTCTTTTACTTGTACTAGTATTGATCAGTGGTTCATACTTAGAGCACTAGGGACTATAGAATTTCCGCTGAGGTACCATCAAGCGACATAGGTCTCACAACTTTTTATATGGTAGGATTAAGAATACAGATTTAACGAGGCAGTGATTTTTCTCTCAGAGATGGATATTTTTAGGATGCCAAAAATATTTTTATAAAGTAAGAAGAGAGCTTCGCCTTAATAGTTGTGGGGATATTGGGCTAACCATGGAAATTTGCCTTCTGGCCCTTCTTTTGTTCCAATGTTGGTGCGGTGTCTGTTAGATACTCAAGACTTAAATTTTTGAAGGATATATGCAGATTTTTTTATGATCATTTCAAATGTTTGTTCCCCAGATCCTTGTGATTAATTCCTTTAAAAGGCACAGCAATGTCTTTACTGGAATTTATATTTTTAGTAGCCTTGGCAATTTTCTAAGAATATCTTTAAAAATTGGATATTGTAAATTTGTAAGTGCAGTTCTCTTACTGCTTTTTTTCTTCTTCAGGTGCATTTTGTTCTTAAAGAACTTGTGAGGAAGTCATTAGCAGAAACATTGGTAAGTATATGTATATTCGTCGTTAAAAACATTGTGTGGAAAAATTATACTCTTACTAACTTCTTTTCATATCTGCATATTTTATTCTCTCATTTCTCTCTTGTAATGGTGCATCTGACATGGAGTTCATTTGAAATATTTACGTATGTTGAAACTACGAATAGTGAATCTGTGGGTTAGTTATTTCTTAGTGATCTGGGTTTTGATTCCTTTTTGGACCATCAAGAGAGGCACATAACTTTAGGGAGAGATCCTCTTGTTTTTTGGGGTACTATTGAATCTGCAGTTAAGGGAATATCACCAGTTCTAATTTCGCCAATATCCTTAGCTCAAGCAATATTCAACCGTCTTAATCAAGCTCCCAATATAGTTGTATTTTTCATGGACTTTTAGTTTGAGATTTTTGGTCCTTCTTGTTATAGTGAAGAGGTATGCTATACCAGCGGCCTTTTTCCAACTAGGCTAGTGCACTAAAAATTTGTACTATTTTCCAAAACACTAGGGCTTTGTTAGTATACTTTTTTTAAAAATTGTACTTGTATGACCTTTTCACTAACCTCTCTTAGCCATTTCTACCTTATCACTTATACTATAAAGCCTTTCATTAAGGATCCGAATTCTTAATAACAGTGCTGAACTGTTAAAATAACAAGCGGTAAATGGACGGAATGAAACTCTTCTAAGTTCAATTCATGGTAATTGTAGGAGCTGAAGCGATTTCCAACACTCCAAGCTGATATAGCAGCAGCTGCAAATGATTCACTTGAGAAATTTCGTGATGAGAGCCGCAGAACGGTTCTACGGTTGGTCGAGATGGAATCTACTTATCTCACTGTCGATTTCTTTCGAAAGCTTCATATGGAATCGGAAAAGAATCCTCCTAATCCACCTCCAAATTCATCAGCTTCTAATATTGATCGATATGCAGATAACCATATCAGGAAAATCGGTAAGGGATAGGATTTTTCAATTTAACTGTATTATTTTGAAATCATATCGGAAAAGACTTGGTTATTGCAAGCAGATGATTCTACGATGTTTAGGAGCAATAGGACTCTAATAAATTATGTGTGGTCATTTAAGTTAGCTACTATATTTGCTCATTATTTATTGGAGAAATTGATTTCTCTATACTCAAAAATATAATTAGGGCACACATATTAGTCGAAAATACTTTTAACCGTATCGGTCATTTATGTAAATGTTCTCAAAAGTTTAGTGGCGTTTCATCATATCTACTTACATTTTCTGATCATCTTAGATCCCCCTTGATGATAATACCGAATCAATTGTTATCTTGTTATTCTTGGTTTCGGAGAAGTTACAGGGAGATTAGGCGGCCTTCTATGTTTTGTTTGGAACCTGTATTTGACCTCCACTTTTAAACCAATTCATATTGCTGTAACTTATATTGCATCTACTTCAAGTTTCTTGTGAGAAGAGTTCTGCACGCTGCCTCCACTATGGACCGTACCAACTGTCATGCTAATATAACTTTGTCATTCTGAAGAGAATATGAAAATTATAGAATTTATAATCGTGGAAGTAGGAAAGACTCTGATTTCCCTTATTTCCGTTTCAGGATCAAATGTCACATCTTATGTTAATATGGTCTGCGACACATTGAGGCTTTCTATTCCTAAGGCGGTTGTCTTTTGTCAAGTTCTACAAGCTAAGAAATCTCTCCTAAACCGGTTTTACGTTCAAGTTGGGAGAAGGGAGGTAATTTTTTTTTTAATATATGTTATTACTTTTCCTGTATCTCTAGTGTTTCTCATAATATTAACCTATGCAAGCTATATGTGAGAAAGTTAAACAGACCACTTAACCTTTTATCCAAGTGTGCGTTGGGTGAAGGTATTGAGCATTTGTATTCTGTATACAAGCCCATAGGGCCATACCTGATAGTGACATTTTACACATAATTTGTGAAAATCCCCTGTTAATACTTAATACAACATTTTCCACCCTTACAAGTTAATAATCTTTTAATAACCTGTGTAACTTTGGTGAATTCTAATTATTCTTTTAAGTATTGGGTGTATTTTCTTTTTAATCCTTTTTTTACCATGTAATTGCCTTTTTTTTAAATGTATTCAAGCTTTAAGTTATTTGGAGGCTTAAGGTTGTTTAGTGTAACTGCCACTTTTTTTTCATTCGTATGGTTGGAAGTTGAAAGGAACAAAACCACTGATCATTCATCGTGTTTTTGTAACTATATGTGCAGAAAGAGCAGCTAGGTAAAATGTTGGATGAGGACCCGACACTTATGTCAAGAAGAGAGCAATTATACAAGAGACTCCAGCTTTACAAGTCTGCGAGAGATGAGATTGATTCTGTAGCATGGAAATGATTTTGATATTCTTATAGGACATTCCCCCAATTGTATGATCGGTTTGTTTCCACTTTTTGAAACTATCTTTATAATTATTTCGACTCAAGTTACAAAACAGCATATACACACTCTGGAGGCGAGATGATTACATTGTAGTTAGAAGATTGGCAATTGTTGCTATTGTAATTGTTTTCTTAAACCAGTTGAGGTCATTTATTATGACTACTTAAAACGAAGCTGGTTAATATTTTTTTGATGACCTTATTTTGACAATGGTAAACCTACTTTTGGTGAGATACTCTTGGTGCTCTATTTAGGTCAAGAAATAAATAAATATAAAGGGCAGATATACATTGTGTTTGCTTGGTATTTGGTACTACTAATTACTAAAGAAGTGGAAAATACCAATTGTCATTTCTCCCCTTTAACCTTGCTCCAAATCTCCAAAGAAAACTTTCTTATTCTTCCTTTTCTGTTTCTTTTTGAAGATTAAGCATGTTATAAAACCAAATAACACAACTCAGCTACTAACAACCTCCTACACCTAGCAAAATAAAAGGATAACATGAGCATTCTATACCAGAGTGATCTCAGGGTAGCTGCGGCTAAAACCCAAACAGTCGGTACTAGTGAAAATAGCTTTTAAAGTACTCTTGTTTCTTTTGCTTTTAGTTTCAAAAAATCTATGCTTCATGATCCCAAGAATTCTTACCGAGTTGATTGAATTAATCAGCGTAAAACATGTGTACTTCCTAAAAATAAACTTCTTCTCTTCTCGTCTTAAACCTAACACAATCTAATTCTATCTTAACTCTTATCTTATTAGTCAATTTCAAATCAAATTAGTGTTTTGCGTCTTACCCTTTCTCACTTGCCCATGAGTTTGCGGTGGTAGTGGTAACCTCTGGCAAGGTCGTCGGAGGTCCGACGAAATGCATACACATCTATGGAAATTGCATGACTTTTCTTAAAGTGTACATCCATTCTCGTATTCGGTCAACCTCGGAGGAGGTCCGACAAACCTCTGGCGCAATGCAATGCATACATAACTATGATTTGCATATATTAATCGGATAAAGTGACACTTATGGGGATAAAAGATTTAAAAGTAACACTTTTTGATAATATAGTTTTGTTTTTTAACAATAACGGCCCCGAATAAAATTTCCCATAATTTTCCTTTGATAAAATATGAAACCACTACGTAGTACTGCATTTACATTATTAACAAAACATAGAATTTGTTTTGTGACATATTAGTTCGTTATAGAGATATATAGAGATATGTATAGATATAAAGAGAAGTATGAGACAGACAACAATAAGGTCTTTATTAATCAGAATGTATGAATATAAGGGGACCCTAACCTTCTTTATATACTAGAGGTTATGGTTATACAAGATAGAAAGCCCAACTTAGGCCCACTATGAGTAAGGCCCAATAGTCCAATAATATCTTACAACACTCCCCCTTTGGACGTCTTGATTTCTTCGTCTTCATGTTGTCAATGTGAGTCGAGTTCATTCGCAGTGCTAAACACATAAAAACCTTAGGGCCGGAAAACCCAGTGTGGGACAAAACCGGTACCTAGGAGAAACTGTGTAGCCGAATGATATAGGCCGAAATATCATGTAAGTAACTAACCACAAAACAGTGTGCCTCATCAAAACCTTGCCAGAGCAAACCCAATGGGAAAATCTCTAATCGAAGGAAAAAGAGTGCAACAATGGTAGTAGTAGGGATCAACCACAAAACAGGTGCCTCATCAAAACCTTGGTAGAGTAAACCCAGTGGGAAAAACCTCTAGTCGAAGGACAAAAGAGTACACAGTGGTAAGAAGTATACAACAAGATACTCCCCCTAATTTCGGCAATCTTAAGTGAGCTATGATGGGAACGTGTCTCGCTAAAAACCTTGCCAAAGAAAACCCAGTGGGAAAAAACCTTGGTCTAAGGACAAAAAGAGTACACGAGCATGCGACTGGATGCTCCCCATCACTTGCACACGACAGGGTGCGAGAATTTCGAGTAAGTAGTAATTAGTACAATAAACATTCACCTGGATGCTCCCCCTCACTTGCACATGACTGGGTGCAAAGATTTCATATTCCAAGAAAGAGTACGAGCATTCGACTGGATGCCTCATTTACTTGCACACGACTGTATGCAAGAAAATATAACGTGGAATAAAACGAGCATTCGACAGAATTCTCTTAAACTTCATATGTGAAGATTTATTTCGACGATAAATGCTAAATAGCATAATGTAGTCATGTCTCTCTTGATCGATAACAACAAGTTGTCTTCTATGACAAGTGTTTTATCTGGATCGTGAGACAGAGCATATGTAATTCAAATATGGCTACTACTAACTCGAAGCCATATACACTCTCTAGTCGTCTCATAGAGCACGAGATCAGAGTGATTCGTTTGGAGTCATTCCAAGACCTCCAAGATATCGCCTTATTCCTAATGGCAAAGACATACCATGTTAGGAATATCCCTTATGCGGGTCTGATAAGTAACCAGCATCGGTATAACCGAAAAAAGGGTAGCGTTAATTCGAGTACCGAATGGGGTAGGTACACTCGATGACGCAAAATGGGATAAGACAAGCCCTCATCCACAGTTACCTTAAGGTAATGGGAAAATGTCTTTTATGCCATTTCGATGGCAGCGTGTTAGCGCGATGCTGTGTCGAGCTATACCATTCACAGCAGACGAGATGTTCGTCCTAGCACATTAGACCTGCATGGACCACCATACTTAGATATGAACATCATGATTCAATATCTCTTCATCATCTCATCAGGGACGGACTGGGTCTATATCAATGTCTAGTGATCGAACAATCATGGAAGAATCTGACGACTTAGCATCATAATGACTAAAACGTCATAACACCTTCTGGGTGTAGTATGAATCATGGACTTAGATTCAATTTTTACGGGACTCGATCATCAGGCCGAGTCACTACCGTGTCTTCCCAAGATCTTTCATCTCGAAGGCAAATCCAAAAATGGATCGCATAATAAAACACGCAAGGGCATAATACTTGTTCAAGTATCCCAAGCTGATCAAGTACTCACTTAGGCGGGTATACCACATCCGTTCGGATTATATTAATCCATATAGTGAACGTCTCATTTAATTGAGATCATGTTCCGTGGTCAAGAACTAGTTGATTCAAGCATTATGAAGTCACACAGGGACCTTCATCTATATCTCTTTGTCTAAATCCCCATAGAGATAAAAACCGTGACCACATTCATGGCTGCATACTCAGTTTTCCGGAAACTACTAAACTGGTAAAGTATGGGACTATTATAATGTCCATTACGAAGAAATCAACCATCTCGTAATCAATTCCAAGATGTGAGAGAAGTCTTGTGCTACTAGGCGAGCATTCTACAATCTCATTATTCTCATCACTTTTCCTTACGAATAACCAAATAAAGGAACTTGTTTAACATTGGTGGTGTTGGAGCTACAGGTCCGAATACACTTTCGCTAAAAAGTCTACTTGGATTGCAAGTTTCCATTAGTCCAGTCTATTCTATGTTGACTTCAGGCAACGGTACATGGTTCCCTGTCATAATTTCCTCATATTATCAGTCGTCACCGAATATATGAACATGTAATCAATGACAGTCTCGTTTCGCTTCAATATCGTCTGAGATATCATGATCGACAGATATTTCGAGATTCTTAGGATGAGGAGGAATCACACATCTCCAAGATTCTTTATAATCTCGTGCGACAAATGAGTTTCAGTTCACCACCTCTGGGGCTGAACGAATTAAGAACCGGTCAACTTTCTCATATCTTGGGAAGGACGACAGACTAACGGCCGATGACAGCGTCCTTTGCTTTGCGGGTTCGGCCAAAGCAACGTGTTACGACAGGAACACGACGTCCGACAAGGACGTCTATCCTTGCAAGCATTTTGCAGCAGGTATAAATGATCTCGTGACATATCATAAAGTCATTAAATGCGTTTGGCATTTAGTTAGACTTGAGGGAGTCTATGCACTTACTTATCACTAAGTGCAGTTTTGGGGATCAAGCTAAGACTGAGTGGGTTATGCCACGTTACTTCACGTCGTTCCTTATCAACGGTAACGTGCAAATCTCCCCCTAACGACGGGAAGAACAGTCTTAGCGATGTCACTTTCGCATATCATGCGGTAAAGAGATCGCTTGCCAATGTTAATCTATCAAATGATAGGCAGGAGATTCATAATCGACTACCCCACAAGTATTGCCTAAAATTTCATAATTTAAAGTTTGGTCACATTTGTCAAAGGAATTTGCTCAAAACACTTTAAATTATTTCGAGAAATTTTGTAAACAGGCAAACCATAATCCAAAAGTATGGTTCAAATGGAAAATTAATAATCCAAATGGAAAACATAATCCAGATGAGCGAAAAAATGGCTCAATGATTTATCAAAATCAATAAAGAAAGGTCCCAAACTCATTTGAGCCACAAAACCGGGGGTCGCAAGAGTTTTCTTTCAGTTATCTTTAACCACATTAGCATCGGTTTGTCCACCTTTATAATAGTTGTGAACTATTTAAGGAGTAACCGTGCATGACCTTTGTCTTTATAGCATAGAGTTGGCTCCTTGAGCATTATCTCTTGCTTTGTGACAACGGGCCATATTGTTCCTTTCAATTACTGTCTTTTAGCCATAGGTTTTCGATTTTGAAGATTGTCTAAAATATCGCTTGGCTAGGCGATTCATCGGGATCGCGACAGTTCGAGACAAATAACACTTGTCTCGGTTCTCAATTCGTGAAAAAAAAATGTACACGAAGAGCATTAATATCAGGCAAACAATTTGTCATTGACCCAATAGGATTAAAACTACTCACCGGGGTAATTTTCTTATCCAATAACAGATGGGCGATAAAGGAACATGGTGAATATAAATTCACGATACTACTTATGGAATACAATTTCCAAGCTAGTATTTTGGTGAAAGATTGCTTCAATATGTCAATTTCAGACATTTGTTCACCATAGACGTCATCACGTCTCAAATGTGGCGACGGAATAAAATCAACGTCTTAGCATTCATCTCGAGGATAACAACAAACTCGTGTTTTACTCATCAAAGATGGCATCCAAAAAAAATTTGGGCATCACATTTTCACACATCAGGGTGAGTAACATGTGGTGACGGATTAAAATCAACGTTTAAACAGTCATTTCGCAAGTATGTTTTACGATTTTTCTCATCATAGATGGCATCCAACATGTGTTGGGAGTTCTGGATTATTTATCATATAAAACGACTGGTTTATATGTTTATGGTTTGCACAAGCACAAACTTTTTTTTTTCCGAAACGACAGGTTCGAAAACATTAGTTTTGCTTCTCATGTGAATCGGTTCTCATTGATCGAACGACGGGTCGATACTCAAACACCAATTCGGCGAAACATACATCACTATATAAACACACTCGGGGAAATTATTATTTAGTCAACCCCTTTCGGTAGCTCTACTTGAAAAACAACCAGGAAAGACGGTGAGGGTGGAGGGCACGAATGCCACTTAAAACCCGACCTCATTAGGATATCGACTTCCGCCTATATCTTTCCTAGACATCGTATCCAAATAGGTAAGCCTATTTAGGGAAGATTCATAATTTTTCCAACTTAAATGTGAATATATATGATTTCGCAAATTACCATATTATTCATATGTGTACATGGCAATAAATAAATTAGTACATGATTAACTAATATTTTAGATTGTACATGATTAGCATATATATTGCAATATATATTTCCTAATAAGGAAATCAAATTAATCAAGATTATCACCAATCTAGAATTTATTAGTAATTATCAATTTACACTAGCAAGATTTAGTCAATATTTTATTATTATATTGCTATATGTGTAAGTTCTATACATGGTAACTAAATCATTCATGTACGTAATATATTTTATTTACCAATTTACAATATACATGCAATTTCCATACATGGTAATTTTAACATGCAAGCAAGCAATATATTTTTAATTACCAATTAATTCTATATATGGTAATTTTTTAACATGCAAAGTGGTTAAATTTACATGGAAACATATCAATTTATTCAATTAACATGCAATTTTTTTTTATTCACTTGCCTTTTTAATAAATATATATATATGCATGTGGGTGAATATTTAGACCGAATATGGACTTTTATAACACATATATACTGTTTTTATACATGTAATATACTACATGGACTATCCGTGTAATTTCAGTAAACTATATATCTATTTACAACATTATTACAGCTTCAGTCCATAATTTCAGACAAGTTTCAGTTTAGTCCTTTAGTAATTAACAGCACAATCCACAATTTACAGCGCCTTACAAACTGGTCCTACTGTTTTTATTATGTTACAGATTCAGGACAACAGAGTAATACATATGTATTTATGTCAATTTACAAGCATGCTTTATTGAGGATTACACCAAATATTAATTAAGCATGCAATATTATATGTTATCAACCAAGGGTAGTAAAACCAATTTATCATACAGTAGTTGAATGTTACGTACATATTACAATTGTACCAATTCATGCAATTTAATAGAGGTTCTGTTATTGTCCTATTTACATACAATTTGTTAATATATTCACTTGGCATAACATACAATGGACGTTTGACAAATCCATATAAACGGGTTAAAATTTATGTACCTTACTGTATGTTGATGAAGGTCGATATAGCAAAACCCTAAAAAACCGGATAAACCTCAATATCCTTGCGTTTACCCAAAATCTCAAGTATCCGCGAGCGTATATCTTATTCTTCGCGAGCAAAGTGCCGATAACGTGTTGTGTGCCAATGTGAGCTTGTTCTATTAAGGGCTTGCCTGGGTATCTCTAAAATGTATTTCACACTTAGAACTTGTCCACCACCGTCCTTCATAGATGCTCAAGGGTTGTTCGATAATACTCACAGACATGCCATGGATAGCATTGTTACATTAGAAGGTTCTGGTTTTAGAGATTTGCAATGGAGGATCTGTTCTTTACCTATCAAATCGTGCGGGCTTGGTATCTACTCCATATCCGATGCAATTCACTTTGCCTATTTAGCGTCAATGGTTCAATCAGTTGAGCTGCATGATTTCATATTGAGGGGTTGCGAAGATATCACATTAGGCACGTACTTGACTAAGGCTTTGGACATGTTCCAAGCTATGCTTCTCGAGTTCGACTCTACAATAATCACCACGAAGGGCGCTGTCCCCCCAAAATCAATACACCTTATGGCAGAGGCTTACTTTAGTGGGGTTTCTAAGGGTTTACGCGAGGAGTTCAACTTGGGGCCTATGGATCTTGGCATGCTTGGGTGTCTTCGTGCCCCACATGCTCATGATTTCTTACTTGCCACCCCAATAGAGGGTTTGGGTCAGTGTATGTCGCCTACAGAATACCGAGTTATTATCAAGTATCGACTTTTGATTTCTCTATACCGGGAAGGGAAAATGTGTCCGGCTTGTCACAGGGTTCGTCTTGGCTCATTTGGTGACCATGCAATCCATTATAGGAAACTTTCGGGGTTCAAATACCGCCACGACTTGGTTAGTGATGTATTGTATGGCATCATTTGGAAAGCAGGAATTTCGCTAGAAATGAGGCACCTGTGAACTTTATTACGGATCCATATGAGGGGATATCTACCCTTATGCCAGTATACGTTCTTGTTTACAGTTACAGCGGTGGAAAACATGCGTGTGTTGATCTTACCAGGGTTTCGCACTTGGTGGGATTTGATATTGAAGAATTTACCGTGGGTCACGCAGCTACTACTGCAGCTGCATCGAAGGTAGAG